>CM040404.1:126905410-127315410 GCA_022702515.1 Ilyophis sp. 1 JC-2022
TTTCTCTCCTGACTTGGGGAGGCACCCTAGCTGCCGAATACAGCCCTGGGTCCTTTGTCGACAGTATGCAGCACCCTTCAGGACTATTTAGAAGCTGCAACGTGCTTTATAAAAGGCGTGTGTTTACAAGATATGCTGCTTCAAGCCACACCCTAGGAGCAGCTAAAGCTCAAACTCAGCCTCGGGCATCAGGATATGGTTCTAAACATCATTCTGTAGTTTCTGATCATGAGGAATTTCCTTTCTTCAAATGGACTGTTAATAACACAAACTGCATTCTCTTTAGAGAAACAGTTTTTGGCTTGTCTGGAGAAGATTAAAAAAAATACTGGAAATCAATCTTAAAAGTATCTTATCACTGTCTTCAAAGTAAGAGAAAGTCTTAAATACCTACCGGCATGCTTCATGGCCCTTGCATAAATGCCGATCGACACCATCACCACTGAAATCACCTGGAGGGGCAGAAAGAGAGAGAGAGAGTGAGAGAGAAAGAGAGAGAGAAAAATAGAGGTTTGAGGAAGAAAAAAAGATTCTATTTTCCTTTAATGCTATTGTTTTCTCCCTGAGTTTTCGGAGAAGGGGCAAATATTATTATAAATATGCACTGTTTTCAGGTTCAGTTGCACAAAATGCAGAACATAATTTCACTAAGAGAGAGAGAAAGGGACCGTTCACTTGGATTAGTTGGCAGTGCTGCCTTTCAATATTTGCTTTTCCATCTTGCAAAGTCGACCTAACAGATGTGTACCTGAACCCACTCTCTGCAGTCACCAGTGGACCGGAGCGCACGCCTTCATCGGCTTCTGCCGAGGAATGCAGTCATTTAAAACGTGCAGAATCCTGCTCATCTGCAGGCTGGCAGCCGGTCGTGCAGAAACACCGCACGCCACATTAAAACTAGCCCCGCCCATGACATCCCGCCCGCAGGGGTTTACATCGCAAAACTACAAAAGGAAACGCATGTTAACACACGCGTGTGCAGGCGCGCACCAGCCACTTTTATCAAGATAATTCAAGGGTAGCATCATTTAGTGTAGCCGAGTCATTGGGGAAATGAGCTTACAAATCCGAGGTTGTATGTTCGATTCTCAGGACGGGCAAAGGTACTTAACCTGGTGCGTCTGTGTATATAAAATGACTGCAAGCTGTGCACTGGATAAGAGCATCTGTTAAATGCTGTGATATTGTACTTTTTTGGACCGACACACTGCCAAATTTAAGGGAAATTAAGTTTCCAAGGGTCCCCCAACTCTGATCCTTGGAAAGCGACAGGGTCGGCTGGTTATTTAATCGATTCATTAAAACACTTTGTTATATTGTCACCTGTCCTCACCCGGTTATTCTAAATTGGATTGCTTGATTTTAAGGGGGAAACAAAAACTAACGAATCATGTGGCTCTCTCCTTTATCAGGCTTGGCGAAGCTTGACCTACGCCCAGGTTTGGCAACCTTTGACCTACGCCCAGGGTTGACAACCCTTGACCTATACTTGCCTTCTCAGGCACGTCAAACATGCTGGATTGCATTACTTCACACACTCACACCCTGTCCTCAAACTCCACTGTGCAAGGCTCACTCCTGTACCCTGCCAACACAATACAGGCCACTCAGCTGCCACGCAGGTATTCCTTTTCTGCCTAGCAACAGTGGAGCTGCAAGGGAAATCCAACACCTGATATCTGTAAATGGCCTGCATTTAGCCAAACAAAAGTGGCATGATACATTTCATAAAAGAGCAGAGACCGGCAGGGAAAGTATTAAAAAGCCCTCAAGTCTCAATACTGTATGTATGAGTGGTCTCTTTCAGGAAAGGGAGTGCTTGTTTGCTTTCCGATTGCAGTATCCACCTTTCAACTGCCTATATGTATGTATGCCACTTGAATGAAGTTCAAATAAAATGCCATTGAAAAACTCCCAGTTGTATTTGTATGTCCAGCCTAACCACATTTTTTCATTGTATGCTGCTCAAGGTGCATGGTGGGATATTATTTTGGTTCAATGATACCATTAAAAATAATAATAATAATTTCACTGGACAAATAGTTTTTTTTTTAATGAGAAAATCTGACAGCCTACACATACAGTACAAAGGAGATGTACATTTGAGGTCCCACAACCATTACTTTGGTAATCATCAACATTAACAATTCAAAAATAATTTACCCTAAAAAATATTTCTCCAATATACCTGCCTGAATTTCTGGAAACTGTGCTCTTGGGAGATATCTATGCTCCACCGCATTTATGGCTCATATCTATGTCAAAGAACACATTCTCCGCATTGCAGAAGAGGCTCAGTTTTAGAATCACTGCATTCTCTGCAGCTTTCAACACATATACATGAATGTAGGCCACAAGTTCCTACAAGATTAGATCTTAGTCAGTCAAAGTAACAAAAACAATTTTTTTGCACTCTGCGTGTTACTGAGGGAAACTTTCAAAAACAAAAAAACCCACAACTGAAGAAACCAGCAAACGTCATACTGTTGCATTTGTTACTTTTGGCCACTTAAGGAAAGTCCGGGGCTGTAGACTGTATTCGTGATATACTTTGCAATAGGAGTGCTGATCAAAGACCAGGTTACCCCAGTCCATATCTGACCTTATCCATTATGAGCTAAAAATAAAACTGATCCTAGATCAGCACTGATGCCTGAAGAAATACAGATCCCCACACAAAAAAAGGGGATCATTCATTTCCTGATTCCATTGGCAATAATAAATACTTGCTCTATAGCTGAAGTGTAGAGAGCGGTCTGGCAGGAGATGGCCATTGCAGGTTGGCCATGCGGGAGCAGTGTTATTTATTTATTTACTCACCTTTATTTTTACAGGGTAGGTTGGCTGAGCATGCATGCTCTTTTCACAGCAATGCCTTGTTAACTAATATATCCCGACATTGTGGGGTCATATACCAGTGGATATATCCCAACATTTGGGGGCCATATCATTACTCGCAGAACCGTAAACAGTTCACAATAAACACAACAGTACCACCAAAGGTGCACAACGTGCATTGTACGGTAACACCGCTGAGAAATCCAATTCACCCTCTAAAAAGTAAGCCGAAATACGCCATACATTATTTGTCAAAAAACTACAGGAGGTTATGACAAAATTAATGTTGCCAAAGTACAGAATCCACCACGGAAAGTACAATTATTACGGTGTACACTTGTCAACACTGAAATATTACCAATATTATGAAAGCAACTAATTGCACTTTATAGTATTTTTAAATAGTATTTTAACTTTTTTCTTTCTTTTGGACAAAGCATCTGTCGAACACGCACAACGCTGTGCAACCTTCCCCCCCCCATCCCCTTTAGAGTCTTAGGCTGAATGTGTTCCAGCTCTAGAGAGCACAGGCAACAGTGCCTGTTGTTTGGGGATTTCAATAAGAAATCTCTCTAAAAAAAATAAAAATAAAGGTTTTCACGTTCCCATGGCACCTGACATTCTGGAAAAATGCTGAGCGTAAACACTGTGTACAGATGGATAATTTTCAATCCCTGCTTTGTTATAGCTTAACCAAGGGGTCCAATCACATTGCAGGATTTTGAATAGGCTATATTGAGGTGGAAAAGCCAGGTCCAGCCAGACGAGCAAAAAAGCCAGCTCTGTTTTCTGTAGTATTTATATCTCTTAAATGCTGTACTGAGACTATGGTTCACCCACCAAAACCACAGGAATAGATCCTCATTTCATTATATCAATTGAACAATGGCTGCAACAGCACTTTGAATCAAAAGATACATGCTGCCTCCTGCCCAAAGCTATGTGCAATCTTCCTTACAGGATACACCCATGCCCCAAGAAAGCTTATGCATCTGAGACAAATCTAAGCACCCACACACATTTCTGACAAATATGCCTCTGTCTCCATATCTATCTTCGTGTGAATAACCAACACACTACACTTCCCCCATACCAACCAATGATTACCAAAATCCTTATTTTTTTTACATGAGAACAAAAAACCATTCTCACAAGAACAGGCAAATCAGCCCATTTACCTATGAACTGGAGTATCCAGCACTGCATCAAGCCATACATTCTTTTGAAAAGCTTAAATAATTATATTGGAGTACAAGGGTTAGCACTGGCAAGGTTCCGCTCTTATTTACTAGATAGGCCACATGTTGAGTCCTATAACAATATAATTTCTGACTACAGTAAAACTTGGGGTGAAACAGGGATCAGTTCTCGGCCCCTTTTATTTTTTATTTATATGCTATATGCTAGAGCTAACTTCTAAGCGCTTCTTTTAACATATAAAACCTTGCATGGATTGACACCATCCTATTTCTGTCTGACCTCATCACACCACACACACCGACACAAACCTGTGCTCCCAACACACAGACCACTTATCACTACCCAGATGTAATACAGAATCAGGTGGGAGCAGAGCATTCCAATACCATGCTCCCCACTTCTGGGATGCTCTTTTATCATCACATAGAAAAGATAGTTCTATGATATTTTTAAATCAAGACTCAAGTTTCATCTACTGGTCCGACAGTACTTAAATTTGTGTTTTATTATTATTATTATTATTTTCCGTTTTTGTTCTTATGTTGTTGCTTCCATTTGGTTTTCAATGTACAGTGCGTTGAGACGACTGTAAAATGCATTTTAAATAAATGATGACTTGACTTTAATATTTTCAGGGTCTCTGCCTCCACTATGTGACCCGACAAGCTGTTCCGCATCGACAACTCTTGGTGTAAATAAACACTTCCTACTTCTACATATACTCCCTGTGATTGACAGAAGGGTGTAGAAGGGCGTGCTTGTATAGGCTGTACTTGTAGAAGGGTGCCTATCCTTACCTCTCCTTCTTTATTCTTTCTGTTCTTCTTTTTGCCACTGTTTCCTTGTTTTTGTTCTGTATGACCATCCCAACCCCATCCATGTCTCCTTTCTGAAAGGTTATGCGACTGCGCTTTCTGTTCCTGTTTTTCTGAATTCTCTCATTTCTTTCCACGGTTGTTTGGTAACATTCTCCAATACAGTTGTTTTACCAACTTTTAACAAAATCCAGAGTTTTCATATACAGCCAACACAATTAAAAGGGGGTTGTCACCAGCAGGAAATGTGTCTTTCTTTTCACTCACACTAGAGTGCGTACACCACACAGACAAGGGCTGACTGGTCAGCGAAAATAAATATGTAACGCAAGACCTTGGACTCTGTCCACTTCGGTTAATTTGAATTTACCTTTGTGCATCCAGCAATTCCCTGGAAGTGGATAAACAACTGCGTCGTACAAACAAAATCCCAGTACTTTTAACAGTGAATGTGGCCATGGGGTATGAATAGAATATTTAAAAACACATTTATTCAGCACACTTCAAATGACCAAAACAAAGAGGAGAAACAAGAAAAGATGGAGCCCGCGGTTCACAAAGCGCTGAGTTACACTATCAGCATATGAATAAATGAAACTTTGGCTGCTTAGCAACAGCGGGGTTCATAAAGAGTTGGTTCACATAAAGCACAATGTGTTAAGCCACACAAAAAATTAAATAACCACCATAGTTCATAATCATACGGAACGTGTGATAACTTTTACTTTCGTGTTTCCCACGTTAAAATGCATAGCCCGCGTAGTTTTCATTTGAAGAAAATATTAAATTAAACTCACAATGTAGCTTTAGATTTTTACTTATGTCCATAAATGGACATTACCACGTTAAAAAGATGATGCAAGCCACTTCACGTGATCAAGGTCAACCCCTATACACATGCATATTTAAACATACTACCGCTCATTTCCATTTAGATAGCATTTGTCGTGATGAAGATTAGGCCCATGTCTAACATCTGGGGTTTAGATGCCATCACATGTAGGCCTAATTCTGAGATGTAAATCGTTTACACTTCAGTAATGACGAAATATAATTTAATTTATTCATAAAACCAAAAGTCAAGCTGAAACTCATCCCAAATTCCGAAACCCTTAATAAAATGGAGAGTATTCACAATTATCATTGCAAATAAAATTAAACAAAATCCGGTTAGATGTTTCACACCAACCAGAACTATAGCCTACATTGTAGGCTTGGCCTACTAATGTTTACCACATTTTATTTGGACGAGTCGTGAAAACACCCTCCAATGGGTCAAATATTTATACAATCTATGTCCTGTGTTGACGTTCGCGTAGCTCCTGTAAATTAATAGGATCTCAAGTATGCAACCTCGAATCCCCAAACTTGGAGCTGCTCACAGCTGCCCGGCTACCTCATAACAACCCCTCAATAAGAGCACGTTTGACCGATTCAATGTTGTAATCTTTTGAGATGGTTCCAAAATAAGTTCCCTTTGGTTTTTGCGATGTAAAGGAAATGCATTGAACATTAGCTTGCACACCAAAGAAGGATCTCTCTTTTTTGTGTGCAAAAGAACACAGTAGCCTAGTTATAGGCTACGCTCAACGACAGTATTGATAACTTCAGTTAAGCATGCAACACCAACATAATTTTACAAAACTTACCCAAAATATCATGTTAAACAGAAAAAGTAAGTATTTTACGACAGGACTGACAAAGCTATATTCCTCTTGCGACGCCGTGCGTCTTTCCCCCATGTTTAACAGTTAATATCTGTAGTCTACCAAAGGGAACAGGTCCTGTCGGTCCACAGCTACTTTTTCAGTATATTTGTCTTCAACGTGGAGCGATCAACACATTCCAGGTGTTTCCTAATACCGGTCGGAGAGCCTACGTCCGCTGAAATTCCGCTTACAGGTGATTGAGGTGAATACTTGAGAGAGAAAAAAGTAAATTAAAAGAAAATCGGATAATCGGACTTGTAGAGGGGAAAATGTAATGGCATGTTTCACTTGCTTCTTTGTACATTGAAATGTAGATTACCTTGTCTACATTTGCAGTATAAAGTAGACGCCCTCTATTTTACCCCAGATTCAGACACGCGAGAGAAGCGAAAGTTTTTTTACTCACGAACATCAAATCAGCGGAGGCGCTGCGCAGACACGCCAGTCTGCATAGTACATGGCTGCGTACATCCGATATGTGTCCATTATCGGTCCAAGCAGTAACTTTGCAGATCGGTGGATCTGCGCAGCTCTTGCTGTGAACTGACCCCCGCAAAAGATATCTTGTCATTCGTTAACAAGTGGGCGTTTTTTATGAAGAGTATATCAGCTGTTATGTCAGTCATTTTCAGGTAGGGCAAAAAACGAAGTGGTAGCCTACAACATATATCTCTGTTTATCACGCTATTTACATAATTATTTGGCTACTTCAGTGTGTCGTTATTATACAACTGGATGTTCACGTTTATGCGTAATGTTGAGAAATTACTGCCAGCTCTCAATTGGTTCACTGGAAATGAACTGAATACGGAACTGGATTTGACTTGTCTGGTGTCTACAACTAATCTACAACTGAATCATTGTGCTCAATAAAATATATTTTTGAACAAATACGTAGTACAAACGTGTAACTTGCTGAAATAAATCAGGGCATTATTTATGGGTTGGCTGGTGCTATCCTTGCCTATAGGTCTTACACAGTCTTGTTTCATGGCCACATCCTGTCCTGACATGTTTTTAAGTCTCATCTTCAGTACAAATATGAGCACATGTTTCAAACTTCAAAGTGTAATTCTGTTCTACTGTTCCTCCCTCCCACCACCACCTTTGGGTGACTCTCACAATGTAATGGCTTAGAAAACTTGTGAATGTCTTTGAAGAACTGTGAAACCATGGGCGTGTTTAAAAAAAAGGAAAAATATCATGTCTATAAAATAAGGCTGGTTTGCCAGGATTTAACTGCTAGTGAGGGGAACTCAGTTATTCAAAAGTGTGAAGAGCAACTCTGAAATAATACAATATTTCCTTAAACTCATTACTGAATTATATGATCATATTAATAGACTTCTAGTTGGAGTCATAGATTCCAGTGTTACATCATCTTAATATATATGTTATCATGTACTGAAACATTAAGACTTTATCTGCATGCATTAGATCAATTGAAATGTGTTGTTTTCATTGTAGGAAGAGAGATAATTATCACCAGAATACTTTGTTAGTATGTAGAGTATGTCATACTAACAAAGTATTCTGGTGATAATGATCTCTCTTCCTACAATGAAAACAACACCTTTCAATTCAAACTATATTACGTCTATAATTGAATACTGGAGCTTGTCATGAGCATAGTGTCACCATTATAAAAAAGCATGTACATCTTACAATGCTTACATTATCAGATGTGTATTTTCAATGCTTCGTCATGACTCAATAAGCTTATTCAAAACACCATGTAACTAAAACTCTTGGATTTCTGGAAGTTTTTCATAGTTTCATAGTTACCTAACATTAGTACATCAACAATGTTGCATGTACACTGTCTGTCTACGTCGCTGTTGTTGATATAACTCGTATGGATGCGCTTAAGTGTTTCAGCAATGGAAGTCACTCTGGATAAGCCCATCTGCTAACTGAATGTAATGTGATGCTACGTGATGCCATAGGCTTCAGAAGGGACAGTTCATTTGCTAATTGTGCTGCTATTTCTGGGGCTAAGGACACCTTTCATTGCAGGCATGACAACAACACCCCACCACATTTACACAAGCCCCTATCATGCTCTTGTGTGTGCTCTGAGTGGTGTGGATATTAAAATGGCAACAAACACACAAACGAAAAGAAGTGAAAAAACTGTTAGGAGAGAGAGAGAGAGAGAGAGAGAGGGGGGGGGGGGTAGGGGTAGGGGTAGGGGGAGAGAAAGGGAGAGAAACAAAGAGAGAGAGAGAGAGAGATGAACAGAAGAAAGACAGCGCCCTTCTGTGGTAAAAGAGAGAGAGAGACGTACAGAAGAGAGACAGCACCCTTCTATGGTAAGGGCACGTCTTAACACAAACACAACCCCCCCCACACACACACACACACACCCTCTCCAGCGTGTCTGCTGTTCATCGGTATGCACCCACACCCACCCCCTGCCAGCCGATCGCTCCGACCCCGCTGTCATGCTGAGACTGAGAGAGACGGGCTGAATGGGAAGCTGTGTGGTTTCAGAGCCCAGAGCCCTAATGGAGCTCCTATAGGGACCTCGCTGGCTCTTAATCAGTGCCATCTTCCTCACAAACTCCTCATGTGAGATCGCCTGTGCCAACTGGCTGTCTTTCTGCACCGATGAGGGGGGGGGGGGCTTTGGCTGAAAAGAGACTTGGGGGGGAGAAAGAATGAGCCTGTTGTTCAGCGAGGCTGCTTTCAGCTCTCCACTTTTGTGCCTGCTGTTAGAAGCCTGGGGATCTTGCCTGGCTCGGCCCAGGGCGATGCGGGGGAACGAGGGCTACCTGAGCCCGACGTAAAACAGAGCGCCTACTGTTTTCCACATTCGCGCTGTCATGTACCCACCAGGAGTCGACCAGCCTCCCGTTCCAGCGGCAACCTTTTCTCACCATTCAGTGAGCTTGTAGGTCTAGAAACTGAGTGTTTGCTGCTGCCGAAGGTAATATGACTGAATATCTAGAAGCTACGTTATTAAACCTATCAAAACTTCTCACAGGCTTACATTCAGGTTATTTTGTGCTTTGTCACCTGAAGCAATAATAATAATAATAATAATAATAATATTTTTTCTACTAATCAATCAGTTTTTCATAAGATACAACACAAAATAATTGAATAAAACAAACACAATAAATAGACGTTCCATTGTAGGGTATGTACTCAGAAAAACCATTGCCAAACTTTTCCACAAGAGGGCTCACTTGTACATCTTTCTGCATTCTGTTAGATTTTTGTTTACTTTAATATATTATGTTAGACGTATTACTGCTACTGTGTGTGTGTGTGTGTGTGTGTGTGTGTGTGTGTGTGTGTGTTTGTTTGTGTACTTTACATTTATTTTAAGTATTGTTTGTGCATTTTACATTTTCCTTTAAATACTATGTAAAGCTACTATTGACAAATCAATTATCCCTTGTGGAATTATAATAAATATTAACTTAATTAAATAGATTTTAAATAAGTATCATAAATATATAAGAACTCATTAATAGTTTTCACGACACTGAAGTTTAAATACTTAAATGAAACAAACATTAAATTGCAAGGAATCAACAGGACTGTGTTGTTATGTGCTAGTAATCAAAATCAGTATCTAATCTAATAATATTGAGTGAAATGAAGTTTGAGTCTCTAAATATTGACTGAAATATGTTTTTCTGTTGACAAATTTGAGTAAAACAGACAGCACTGCCTCGGAGACAGATTATTGTTCCTTTTGCTCAATGGGGCTTCGTTAAATATCAAAACCAGCAGGAGCAGAACCTTTCCTTTTCAGTGAAACGGAGCTGTTTATTATTAGCGTCGAAAACTCCCATAGGCTTACAATAATGCTGCAAGCACATGGCGTTCTGTGCCTTGCACATTAGTGCACGAGTGCTGTAAGCCTATGGTGTGAGTGTATTTAGCAGTTTGACATTTTTTCCAGCAGTCCTATTAATAAACTTGTTTGGTCTCACTGCAAAGGTTACTCACTTTCTTTTCTGAAGCATCATTATTTTAGTAGCTACCCTGTATTTTTTCTCCTGAACGGAAAATCAGGGTATGTTCCATTAATTATTTTGTGTCTTTCGGCATGCTTGCTGCGTCTTCCAGGCCCGTGCTACCAAAGATGGGAGAAATGTCTCCTTGAATCACTTCTGTGGAGTCTTACTTTTCTCTATTGGCTCATCCCATTTGTTATGTACTTATCAGGTATGTTGTCCTCTGTTATGGGTAATGCACACTAGCAGTAAATTGGCCTTTATATTTCTGTCTCCCAGCAAGCTGGCTGTAGGGACTAATGATGTCTGTTATGATGGCATTGTGCCTGTGGCAAGCACACTCAAGACCGTGTCCGTGAGATGGATGGGTTCTGTTTTCCTTCAGGACCTGCGTGGAAAAGGAAGAGGAAAGTACTTTTTTCACAGTGTTGAGCTTCTCCATCCAGCCATCTATCCCCGACTACACTCCCACAATGCATTGCGGCATGGGAATGAGCTGCAGGCTCTTCACATAATCTTCGTCTAGGACAGGGGTTCTCAGTTCTGAGGGAAGTTGTTGTTATTTAATTTAAATTGCAGCCATTCAATGACAAAAGTAAGTGCTGAAACACACTAAAAACCAGGACCCCCCCTCCCCCCCCCTCCTTCCTAGAACTGGAGTTGCTTTAGTGTGTGCAGTCATTTTGGAGTCACAAGATTAACTCCAAGCTTTGTTTGCTTTGCTGATACCAAACCAATCCTAGACCAACCTAGGTTTTTCAAGATCCGATTAATTATATCATATTATATTATCAGGTACGTGCAGATCAGCTCCGAGTGGTGGCATGTGCTGTTTAACCTTTAGTACCGCATTTTCCTGACCCATGTCAAGTCAAGTCAAGTCAAGTCACTTTTATTTATAGAGCACATTTAAAACAACAGGAGTTGAGCCAAAGTGCTTTCCAGTCACTACATTACAACACAACAAACCACAACAAAATAACATCACAGTACAATACATGTATTAACAATACAACACAATAAAATAAATGGAATAAAGAGTACGAGGATCAACCTCATGCAGTTTTGTGTGGCAACCTCAAACTGCACTAAAAGCAAGAGAAAAAAAGTGGGTTTTTATATTTGATTTAAAATGATCAACGGTGGGACAGAACTTAATGTGGGACGGGAGATTGTTCCAGAGCCTAGGGGCAGCAACAGAAAAAGCCCGGTCACCTTTAGTTTTGAGACGTGAGTGGGGGACTAAAAGGAATTGTTTTGCGGATGACCTAAGTGACCTGGGAGCAGAATATGCAGAAGAACCATTTGCAGTCGAGACAGAGTGGATTGGGTCAACCCCATATACAGGGAATTACAATAATCCACCCGAGAGGTAATAAAAGCATGGATAACTGTTTCCAGGTCCTTATGATATAAAAACGGCTTTAACTTGGCTATGGTTCAAAGTTGATAAAAAACTGCCCTTCACAACACTACTGACTTGTCTGTTAAAATTCTAAGAAGTGTCCAAGAAGACACCAAGATCTTTAACGACAATTTGCAGATTTGTAGACAGGGGACCAAGCGCATTGCTTAGGCTGGTGACAGAGCTTGGAGGGCCAAATATAATTACTTTATTAATTATCGATTGTATCAAATGCTGCACTGAGGTCGAGCAGGACTAAGATGGCACAAGAACCAGAATTGACATAGAGAAGAATATCATTATATACCTTCAACAGAGCGGATTCTGTACTATGCAGAGCTCTATAACCAGACTGAAATTTATCAAAAATGTTGAATGTGTTCAAGTAGGAGGAGACCTGGGAAAAGACAACTTTTTCAAAAATTTTAGAAGTAAATGGTAGCTTAGAGATGGGCCTTAGTTTTTATAGTCATTGGGGTCTAGGCTAGGTTTCTTTAGTAGGGGTTGCACAATAGCATGTTTAAAACTGAAAGGGACGACTCCATTTGTTAAACTGCTATTAATTATATCCAGAATAAGAGGGCAGATTGTGACAAAAACTTTCTTGAAAAGGCGTGACGGTATAATGTCTCAGGGACAGTAAGTGGGATTCATGTGTAAACCTCAGACTGGAAGGACGACACAGGTTGAAACTGCTAGAGGTGGCTGACTGGACAATGTGTCTCTGAAGGATCATATGTTGTAAGAAATTTTATGTTGTCAATTTTGTCTATGAAAAAATTTATTGTGTTGAACAGTATTTTATGTCTATGGGCATTTTTATTAATTAGTTCAGCATAATATTGTATTTTAGCTGACTTAACAGAAGTCTTTACGCAATCTCTTAAAAGGTCGTATGAGACCTGGGGCCACATGTATAAAACTTTGAATAAAATAATGCGTAATAGAAAGCTCAGGGTGGAAGTCGGAAATCTCCTGAAAAAAAGTTTTGCATTTTTTACCTCTGCCTTTTGGTCACTATGTCGCCATATCACACTGACGCCAAACATTGCATAAATATAGTGTCCAGCATGTGCAGAGATACACAGAATCTCACAGCACGTGTTAATTTATCTTTATCTGAATTTCTACGTAGAAACTCCCTTACGTGGCATTCTGAGGGCATCGTTCTGCTCAGCACTGTTTATACATGTGGCCCCTGGAGTTTATCTTTTTTTCCATTTGCGCTCAGCCCTCTTACAAGCTCATCTAAGAGCACGGGTGGAGTCATTCAGCCAGGGAGTACCAGCAGTGCCTTGGGTCTTTTTAGTTTTAAAGGAGCTACACAGTCCAGAGTGTCAGAGCAGGCTGAGTTGAGGAGAGTGACTAGCGGTGCAGGAGAAAAGGGTATCTGAGATACAAGGCAGGTGAGTGAGCATGAATGTGTTGGAGAAATGTGTGACTGTGACTGAGTTTATAGATCAGATGAGAGAGTGGGACAGGGAAGGGGTAGGGAGGGGACAAAACAAAGTGGATTCAAACACAACCATACGATGGTCAGAGACACCAGTATCAACAATTCCAAGGTTAGAGACAGAGAAACCAGATGATAACACAAGATCTAGTGTGTGACCCTTCTGATGTGTTGGACCCGACACTGATTGAATGAGATAAAAAAAATCCACAAGGCATAAAAACTCATTGACCATAGATTTTGATGGGCAACAGATATGAATGTTAAAATCCCCTACAATCAACAGTTTATCAGAGGGAGAGGCCATAAGTAATGAGATCAGAGAACTCTTGAATGAAGTTACTGTTAGTTTTAGGTGGTCTGTACAGGGGTAATCTTAAAAAGTTGCACCTCAAAAGTAGAGTAGACATCGACAGACATAACTCTGGATTTAAAACAGTTTTTAAAAATGTTGGCTAAGCCACCTCCACGACCAGTAGTCCTTGGGGAGTTTAAGAAACTACAGTGGGAAGGACAGAGATCACCAAGTGAGGTAAGATCACTAACGTTAAGCCAGGTCTCAGTTACAAATAAAAAGTCCAACTGACGAGACGTAAAGTTGTCATTTAAAATTAAAGTCTTGTTTGATAGAGACCGAGCGTTTATTAGGGCAAATTTGACAGGTGGGGAGTCCAGTATTTGCTGTGCAGCCCGCTCCGACAATGTATTTTCACAAAATTTTAATGGACGGAGATTTGCAGCATTTATTCTGCCACTCAAAACACCTGCTTCAGCGGGGAGAGAGAGAGGTGTCCAGTGTATTGGGATTTGGTATCTGACAGAGATGTCCACAGGCATAGTAGGATGAAAAATTACAGGTATTTGACAGTAATGGGAAAATGTATTAATGATGACTATGACAGGTGGCCGGTGGGGGGGGTGTGTGTTTATTGGGGTATCGGCCATACATGGCATATTTATTGGGGTATAGCCCTTACACCCCATGTTTATTGGACTATTGCCCTTACGGGTCTTATTTATTGGGTTATTGCCCATACACACCATGTTTTTTGGGGTATCGCCCATGTGTTGCACCAGCTTGCGCTTGACTGAGAATCCCCTCTCCCGAGGCTTATACCCCTCAGCATGGCTACGGGCCATGGCTAGCACACACCCCTCAGCATGGCTACAGGCCATGGCTAGCACACAGGCTGGCTGTTTGCAATACCAGAGGGCCCCGCTTTAGCAGATTTTCAGTGGGGCCATTTCCACCACCATTTTGGCTCCGTTAAATTAGGACCATTTCCTTCAGCGCAGTCAACTTACATCCCAGGCTGTTTGTAAATTAAACTTGGTGCAGAACAGAGGGCTTATGGGAGATTTCATGGAAACCCGCCACACTGCAACTGTTCTTACCTCATGTGACAATTCTACAAAGACTTTTACCACAGTTTATTTATATGTTTATGCCTTGCCTTATGTATGCACCGCTGATATTTTGCCCAGGTGTGCATTCCTTATCAATATCCTGAAAGTAAATGCGCACAATTGAGATTTGGCATCACTAAAGAAAAATAAATGATGCATTATCAAGGTGTTTATTTTAGTTACAGAGTTCTTAAGCTTGAACTTCAAAAATTACTCCAACAAAAGTTTTATTGTCCTTTGCGTTGTGTCTTTCCTCTGCTGTCTATTGTGTTGCACGAATATACTCCGGCCACTGCGCTGTTGGTGGGAATGACTGTACACGACATCTAGAAGCAGGTCACCTGCACGGCCAGGAACTATGAGGAACAGGATGAACTACCCTTCTTCAGCCAGGCCTTTGTTGTGTTATGAAACTACATCCCCCATAATGCATAAGTCAGTAGATAACATTTCCCCATTGTTGTTTTGAGCATTCCAGTTGCCTCACAATGTCACCATTGTCAAGTATGTAAGAGAATATCCTCAGAAAACCCTGGCCATAAGTAATTGGTTTGCTATCTCTAGACTCTTAGAGTTGATGCGTAAGTCGACAGGGAGAGCTTAGGAGAGATTGCAACAGTTAATTTTGGGTAAAAAGCCCAAATTGTTACTGCTCAGGTACAGTTGATTGTTTCAGACAGCATCCCCAAAGAGCTGTGGTTGCCATGGGTAGCAATTTTTTAAGAATCTATTGTTATATCTACTTGTCTCACCCACTTTCTTTGAATGCATTTGCTGCAAGTCACTCTGGATAACATCTTCATCTAAGTGACTAAACTGTAATTTAAAAAGCCTGGTGAAGCTGATAAACTCTGAGCAGATCTGAATTTGGTCTCAAGGCATTAGAAAACAGGTGGCCTACTGTTTTTTTTAATGGCCATTGTTATATTTTATTTGTTAAATGCAAAGCAATTGATTTTACGCTGAGTCCACATCTCTATTTAAAGTGAACAGTTAGAACTGAAGATATACTTCTTAGGAAATAGACAAGTGTATTTTTCCCTCTCTCTCTCTCCAAACACCCTTCTTTCCTGTAAATGAAATATAAATTGTACGTATTACATTAACTTTAACTTGGTGTCCCACTTCCTGTATACTGCAGACCTAAATCTTAACTGTTATTTGCATTAAAAATGTAAGAGGCAGTCAAGAAGTCTGAGTACCCTCTTTATTTCAAAGCTTTTACTTAGCATATTACATTTCTGCAGCTGGATATGTACTGAAGACAAACAAGGTTAATTACCTGGTTTACGGTCCTACCTGGGATTTGAACTTGCGACCCTTAGATTATAAGGCCAGTTCCCTAACCATCGTACTACACTCATGTGATGTAATGTAACATGTGTGTGCTCTGCTGTACTCATGTGATGTAATGTAACATGTGTGTGCTCTGCTGTACTCATGTGATGTAATGTAACATGTGTGTGCTCTGCTGTACTCATGTGATGTAATGTAACATGTGTGTGCTCTGCTGTACTCATGTGATGTAATGTAACATGTGTGTGCTCTGCTGTACTCATGTGATGTAATGTAACGTGTGTGCTCTGCTGTCGTGGCATGGACCGTCACATCTTCCAGCTCGTTGACGTTGTTTACTGCTGCATTTAAGTTCTTTGGTTGGAAACAAGGCTCGTTAATATCATTTCTCAGGCTAGTTGGTTGCCCTGGGCAGCCTAAGCTTGGCTATGGACAGAGTGCTGTCTTATCCACAGTGTGCATAAGTTCTGAAAACATTTTGGCAGCACATCAATGGCACATTTTGCCCAAAGCAACTGACTGACTTTGTAGACAAGCAAATGTAGTTCATTACTTTGTACATCATGCAGCACGTTTAAAGGAATATGCAGTCAACGCATGAATTATAAGAGAGACAGAAAAAGCTAAACCCAACATGAATTTAATACGACTCCTTCCGAAACATTTAAGACAAATTCAAGAGTATACACGTATCAGTAGCAGGAGAATAACAAATGGATTTTGCTGAAATACCTTTTCATAATCATATCTGAAATAGATTTGTAAAGCACACATTTAGCATTTGCATCATTTGAGCAGTTTGTCTCTTCAGATATGGATTTCTGCCATTGATCTCACTGGGGAACACTTCTCCGTGACATTTCTCTCCCTCTCGCATACAATTTGGTTTAGCACGATAAAGATTTCCCATTTTTAACTGCACACGGAATATGTGTACATGTTTAAACATTTCCCATATGCCTAGAATTCTTCTTATTGCTCTTTCACCCAATTGGTAACAATGTGTTTGAGGAGAATAGTGGGCCTAGGAGGTGTTGAAATGAATGTTACTTTCTTATTGTCGGAGAAGAAAGCAGTTATTGTCTGTGCCATTGCTGCAGCAGCTAACATTGAGAACTTTGAAAGCCAGATTAGTGCACCATTGTAGGTACTCTGTGGTTTTTTAACATCATTGTATAGCAATGTATAACTAATAATACTGTGTGTGCTTCCTTGCTTGTTGAAAAACTGTCGTTTTCAGTGTCTTGCAGGCACAGTTTTATACATATCCGTCTCCCATTTTTGATTTGTAATCTGTGGGAAATTGTTTTTTTAATCATCCAGCTGCATTTGTTTGCTTTTGTAAATAATGCATATTTATGGGGAAAATAGTTTTCTGAGGAGTTGTTGGCATCTAATTAAAGCGGGGTGGGCTATTTTTGGTTATCGTCTCACCACCTTGTGAGCGCCCTGTTTGTTGTCGTTGTTTGGAAGCAGACTCCTTCAGCAGTGACAGCTGTTCCGGGTTGCATAACTGCACTGAGTGATTCGGAAGCCTGGACCCTCTGAAGTCTTTTGAGTTAAATTCATTTTGCCACGGAGATGCGGTGAAAAGTGCAGATCGGGACGGTGTGGACCAGAAACACTTGAAATGGAGAGCAAGCGCTCATTTACTGTACCGCGATCAGAAGTGAATTTTAATTAAGCTTCATATTTCACCTAATGAAGCTCATCTATTTCTTTTTTTAATGATTCCATATCATAGGGCCATGTACATTTTAGATTTTAGCTCACTGACTCTTGCAGGAAAGCGAGCTAATAGACATTTCGTACATTCCTGTATCTAACCTGTTTTCTTATGCATAATTGATGAATAGAGGTGGTGCATGAATGGTCTGGCGTCAAACCATGCCAGTGCCGACGATGGCTGGCAGCCCCGTAGGGCAACGTACAATTGGCTCTAGCATCGCCTGGGGAATGGAGGGTTTCAGTTGGCTGGGATGACAGCATCTCATTATGCACTAGCGACCAGGGGATGAAATGAACTTTTTCACCCACTGGCCAGAGTGGCCTGTAGATTCAACATTTTACCCAACACATTACCTTTAAAATATAACACAACCTGGTTGCTTACCTGCCAAAGTGGCTGTTAGAGTAGAAAATCATACCAGCTGGTGGCGGGTGTTAATTTCACACCCTGCTAGCAAACCTGCTGATCAATTGGGCGCGTTGTTCATTATTGAGCTGTGCATAAAGATTTTTTAGCTCGGACTTATGTCTGTGCGAGCTTCACTTTTACAACATGGTGTGATAAAAATCAATGGTTGACACCATGTGCTGATTGGCCAGTTGTAGCTAGTGACTACTTAATGGACTGCTTAAAATAGGGATCTCATTTGGGAATGTATCAGCACTGACGTGTTTAATTTAATACATTTAATTATATCCACATTTCAAAAATCTACCGTAAACTGGCTATTGATTAAAATGAAATAGCAGAAACCAGTGTGGTAGCCCTCCAGAACTGGAGATTGAGATCCCCGTCTGAAAGAAAGCGTGCAAGCAAAGCCTGCTAATATCAAGACTGGCTTATGGGAACATGACAGCACCAAGGAAAGATTCTACCTCAATGAAGCAGTGCACATGATGTTCTTCTTTTCATAAACTGGAAGATTTATTTTTTGTTTTGTGAATTTTGTTTGTTATTTCATTAAACCTCTGAAGTAATTTTGAAAAGCTTTTAAACAACAGTTTTTAGAAAATGAAAAAAAAATGAATAGAAAGGTCAATAATTTTGTGTGAAAAACTGATTTGCAAAGAGCCCCAGAGTTTGTAAGAAGATTTTACACTTGGTCAACGTTTGTATCCTTTAATTCTGTGCATCATAAATGTTCCATGAAGAAACTGCATGCCCTGTTCCGTTGCCCTGTGCATAAATAATAATGTGCCATTTTTCACTTTCTAGTTACTGAATCTTTTTATTTTTTATTGCATCTAAAATTTAAAAATATATATTTTTTTGCCTCCACCGACATTACACACAGACTTGCACAGTGCTCTGAGATAAGTGTGAAGTGGCTATGTAATGTCTGTACTTTCTTAGAGGACTTGAGTAATTGGAGCGCATGGGAGAGCGCATGGCAGAGCGCATGGCAGAGCGCATGGCGAGTTCGCAGGTGTGCAGGGGCCGCAGTTTAATTGCAGCCGGGGTCACTCTCCGGTATAGATCCGGCAGTGGCGCAGTCCGCCGGGGAAACAGAGACCAAAACGAGTCGGAGTCCGGGCGAAGGCCCAGCTGGGACTGACAAACTGCTTTCTGAGGGCGGGGCAAGGTCGCCCCCGGCAATGGGAGAGGGAAGATAATTGAAGGAATCTCTTTCCACCTATCATGTCGTGCCAATCCCTCAGAGCTCTGCACAGCAAGGGCACCGCTGGGAGGGGACCGGGACTTTTTAACGAGCAGAAGTATTCATAGACTCAGCCTGAACACTTCCAGGTGTTGCTGAGTCACATTCACTTCGGAAAGTTTAATTTAAAGTGGTGTGATTGACCCCATTGATTCCACTTCACCTCAAATCACCACAAGTGCTTAATTAGAATGCGTAAGTGAGAAGAACGGTTCCACTTTGGAATCTCATCACCTGACAACATCACTGCTTCTTACTGCAGAACTAAATTAGTTTTGTAAGATGGCCACTTCAGTAAATGTAGAATACAGGTAGTTGCAGAAAAGGAGGAAACACCAATATGAGGTCACTTAATAGGGCCTTGGACCTGTGGCCAGAGCAGCGTCTATCTACTGTGGCATAGAATCTACCAGTAGATAGTCAAAGTTTGACTTCAAGCCTTTGGATTTTATTTTATTTGAATAGATTCGATTTCTGTATTGTCTGTTGTGCACAGGAATTCTGCAGGAGTGATGTGACACCATTCATCCACGATAAAGTCAACCTTTCTGTCTTTCCCTCTGAGTTCTGTGCCGACATCACCGGATTAGACGCCGTTCCCCCTGAATCATCAGGAAGTTGAGCTGTCTTCATCACTCAAGCTCCTGCCAAACATGCCCCAACAATGCCTTGATTTCAGATTATCTGATTTTGTATGAAACAAAACCCTGAGCCTGCTGGAATGTTTGTTTAACTCAGGTACCACACCTGTATGAATTAGGTGTTGATGTGAGTGGTTCGAAAGTATTCAATATGTGCTGAAATGTAAGCGGGTTTATCACTTCAAACGCGACCGCTTTTGGCAGGCTTGTACTAGAGAGGTTTAACACTCTGGGGTCTAAGCCTATTTTCCCCATTTTTTGGTACTCTCGGATAGTTATTATTACATATATGTAAGCCTATATGGCACTATCAGGTGTTGCATATCTTTTTTCAACACAAACTGGTCCTGTGTGGTATTTTATCATAAATGACCACAAAAGCATAAAATTAGCATTACAAAACAACCTTAGTATTTTCGTTTTCATTTCATAAATGGTAAATAAATATACTTACAAAAAGATCACCCAGTCTATCACCTTTGTGTAGGAATCGACGAGTAGCAAGGTAGCTTGCATCCTACTGCACAAAATAATTCCTCCAATTTGCTCGTCGATATAGAAACTTCCGCTCGGTCTATAAACACGTGGGTGGACTCTACACGTGGGTGGCTTCACGCCGCAATGTACGCTACGTTTCTACGCAAAACGAGAGAGAAGTTATTAAACAAAACGTATGAGCACCGATTCCATGGTCGACCCCAGAGGATTAAGATGAGGGTATTCTGTACAATCAGCAGAGATGGAACACTTAAGGCCTGATTTACTAAGACCTTTTGCACACACAAAACTAATAACACAACCAATGATTGGTGCAAAACAAATACCATGACCAATCATTTGTCATCTTATTGGTTTGGCACGTGCTAAACATTTTTGAAAATCAGACCCTTGGTCAGCACTTTGCAGGCCTCACACTGACTCCGCCCCCTGCTGGTGTTCCCAGGTCAGGCTTGAGTGGCGGAAAGAGCTCAGCTGACCTCTGACCTCTCCCCTTTATCATGTCACAGCAGCCCTATTTAAAGATGCCTACCAAATTGAGCTGGTCTCGCTGTGACAGTGAATTTAAGCAGCAGCCGTCAAAGTTTGAGTGACCTTCAGGCCTTTTGATTGTCTTTTTAGAATAGATTAGATTTATGTATTGTCTGCTGTGCACAGGAATTTGTTTTTCATTAAATTCCGTCTGGATTTTATATGAAAATAACACAACAATGATCATGGATAAGAACAGTAAGAACCAGAACTGCTCTCCGCTTATTCAAAAAAAGGTATTAAAGTAATCCTGTTCGCAGGTGCAAACTTTTCCAATACAGTTTGAAGGTGGGTGGAGACCAAGGTAGAAATGGATGGACACTGTCTATCTGTGAAGAGTTCAGTGTAACAGCCTGAAGGCAGAGCTTGAGCCATTTTCTCAATGAAAACTTTTCCAGTCCAGACATTTTACTCGAGGGAGATGAGCCAAGTGGAGCCAATTTTCTGTTTTGAAAGTAGTTTAAAAATTTTTACATTGCTGAAAGGTCTCAAAAATAACTTGGCATTTTCCCACAGAGCTGCACAAATGTAACACTACACTAGTGTGTTGAAAGGTTCTCCATACTAATGGGCTTATTAATAGCCCTGAACTCATTAAAATATATACGAGATCAGTAGTCTATATTCAAGTATATTCTAGATCAGTACAGTAGATAAAAGTACATCCTAGATCATTCGTCTAGATTAATACATATCCTAGATCAATAGTCTAGATTAAAGTGCATTCTAGATCATTAGGCTATCAATTAATGTAAACTCCTCAAAAAAAGTTTGGAAACGTTATTTTGGTCGATTATTCCTCCCCTTTAATAATACCAATTGGTATTGTATTTTATATCGTTGGAAAGCCTGATTAGTCACCTTTACAACGAGGTACAACTTGTAAGGATCGTGCATTCGTGGAATGAGCAACACAGCTAACCGTGTGGGTAGCGGCCCAAAAAAATGTGCCAAAATCCCCTGCAATATTCTTCTGTTGGTATTCACTCTCGTTTTGAGTTGCTTGGTGGACTGGATGATTGCACTCTCCCACAGTAATAAGGAAAAAACAACACATATTGGCCATTTTTACACTTTATTCATTTTACACTGTCAGGGACCTCAGTATGAGGAGGAGGTGCCAAGCTGTTGTGGCTGCGTATGGATCATCCACACGCTACTGAGGTCCCTGACAGTGTAAAATGAATAAAGTGTAAAAATGGCCAATATGTGTTGTTTTTTCCTTATTACTGTGGGAGAGTGCAATCATCCAGTCCACCAAGCAACTCAAAACGAGAGTGAATACCAACAGAAGAATATTGCAGGGGATTTTGGCACATTTTTTTGGGCCGCTACCCACACGGTTAGCTGTGTTGCTCATTCCACGAATGCACGATCCTTACAAGTTGTACCTCGTTGTAAAGGTGACTAATCAGGCTTTCCAACGATATAAAATACAATACCAATTGGTATTATTAAAGGGGAGGAATAATCGACCGAAATAACGTTTCCGAACTTTTTTTGAGGAGTTTATATCCTAGATCAATAGTCTAGATTGAAGTATACCCTTGATCAGTGGTCTAGATTAAATAAATCCTCAATTAGTAGGCTAGATAAAAGTATATCCTATATCCTATATCCTTTCTCCTAGATTAGTGGGCTAGGTTCAAATATATCCTGTATCATCAGTCTGGGTTAAAATATATCATAGATCATCAGTCCAGGTTAAAGCATATCCTGTGTCATCAGTCTGGGTTAAAGTATATCCTAGATTATCAGTCTGGGTTACAGTATATTGTATATCAGCAGTCTGGTTTACAGTAGTCTGGGTTACTAGATCAGTAGCCTAGCCTAGCTGTCCTAGATTGGGTATCTGTTTCTGAAATATAAAAGATGAGAAATGAAGGCACGTTCAGAAAAATGTAGCTGTTCTGCCCTTACCTTCAGGCATGTCTTTTTATTCTCACACCCACATGGCTTGAATGAGTTTGGCTGCATGAGAATGATTTCAGATCAGATTTCCTCTTTATCATCATTGTGGCCAGGGAACGCCTCCCCTTCCTGCTGTCGGGAAGGTCATTCCATAATAATTCATTAAAAAATAATGCATTTAAACCCTCCTTATTCATAACTGCCACCCACCATTACAACCACCATGCTGTATACTACAGAAGGAAATAGGCCTCCAATTTTCAACCCACGAATGTATATATCTAATGCAGATTTCAGGAAGACTCAGATGTATTGCACAGCTATCCTGGATATATCGCAATTTAATAACCCTTTGATTTATGTTTATGCCGATATCTGCTTGGTTATAAAAAGCTTCAGCAGCCATAAAAAAATAATATTCAAATCAACATTACACCAAAAATCAAATAAATAAAATTCCCCCCTATTTAGCCCTATTTACACTGCAGTCTCCTTGTCTTTCGATGCTTGCTCCAGATGACCATTTAGGGAGTGTAATGCTACCCATCAATGATGTGTTTAATGTACTTCTTGACCTGACCTTGATATGGGGTGAGGGCTCTGGTTGAATAACCCCAGGTGGGTGCTGATTGAGACGACTTCCACCCATCCAAAGTCAAGCTTGTTGAGTTCATGAGCTGAATGGTGCTATATAAATGCAATCCATTATTGACCCTACTGCTACTACTACTACTACTATAACAATAATAATACTAATACGAATAATAGTAGTAATAATAATAATAATAATAATAATAATATCCTGCAATGCTTGCACAGAATCACTTGGATGGTGGCTGCAGTTTTCAGGGTCTCTTCAAGGTCGTCTGTTTAAATGGAAGCTTCACTGTACTGTATGCTTGAGCAATTACATATTCATTCCACGGACGATTTCCACTCCTCCTGGCTGCCTTTACATTGGTTAAGCAGACTGGATTATCCATGAGAAAAGAAAGCTTTCCATTTCACTTCATAGAAAGGGCCAACACGCACACACACATGCACACATTGTTCATACATGATTACCATGAATATAATCACAACATTTGTATTATAAATGTGTGCCGAAGTATAAACACCTATCTTGTTTTTGTGATTGTGATGACCACAGGGCTAAGGGATATATTTAATTTAACTTGAGATTATTAAATCTCATGCTTTTACATTGCTGTTTTCTGACTTTGTGCTATAAAGAATATAAAAAATTCAAGTCGATTCTGGAGGATTTTTTTTATCGCTGTTCTAATTTTTATTGCACTCTGCCGACACTTGACTTGATTTCCAGCCTGCAGGGGGTCATTATTGACAACCCCAGTGGGCGGGAAATTAAAAGACACTTCTATTCATCACGTTTTAAATGTATTTTCCAACTCTCACTCATGAAAGAAGGAGTGTCTCTCACAACATATTCTTGTGTGATTATTTACTTTGTGGAATCTTTTAGAAGGAGAACAAAATGGCCTCCTGTAAATGAACACTGAAATCACTGAAATGAAAAAAAATCTTTAGCTTATATTAATTATTTTTTTATTTAGTGTCTGAATTCTTAAAAATAATGTCAAAAGAATGGACACCAGTGGCGGCCGGCCTATAGAGGGCGCTGGGGCGCCGCCCCCCCTCCCCCACATACAAATTTTAAAAAAAGTTTAAAAAAAATTATTATTTTTTATTATTATTTAATTTTTTTAGTAGCTTAAAATTATTATTTTTTATTATTATTTTTTTTTATTATTTAATTTTTTAGTAGCTTAAACATGTTATATGTTGGCCTTGCGTTGTCTAAAGTTTAATACATTACATATGCATGTTCCGGGGACTGCGGGGCGCCGGTAACGTTATGGTGAATCAGAGCACTCATTCATTTTCAGGCGAGCCCCCTGATACTGCTGCCTGATTCGCCGCCAAAAAAGGAAGTCCCGGGGCGCAAGCCTGTGCGCCCCGGACTATCCTACCCTTTTCTGATTAGTCCTCATGGTTTATGATATTATTTGATTGGATTTAAGGCATGTTTATCACGCCCAGCCGGCATCTAGCAGGATATCACTGCGAGTGCGCAAGTACGGCTCGGTTCAGTCGGCTGCATCTAGACCAAGCGAGAGAGAGATAATTCGAAATGGCTTCTTCAAGTGGAACAGAAAGCAAAGAAAATTCGGTTATTTCTTTGCAAAAAGAACCTTTCTCAAGGCGTTCATTGGGAGAAACGGGTCGGGCTCGGTCACGGCGGCCGAACAACTAGCGAACATTTTACTTTTGAACTACAGTAAAACCTTGACATACGAGTGCACTAACTTACGAGTATTCCGAGCAGTTTCTTGTTTCGCCTTACGAGCCTAGACCCGAGTTACGAGCCGAGCAAGCGGAGCATTGCGAATGCGAATGCAATTTCGGAAATTGCATTCGCATTTCCGAAAAATTCTGAAGGGAAGGAAGAAACAAACCACCATGGATAGGTTTTTATCGAAACGCCCTGCAGATCAGTCAGAAAAGCGTGACGAAAAAGCCAAAAATCTATGAAAAAGATGCAAACGTCACTGATGAAGATTAAGTGTAAGTGAAGAATAATAATGTAGCAATTAAGTTTAGAACCAGTTTATTTCTTTATATTCTATTTTATTATCTTTGTATTATATTTTGTATTAATTATTTATAATTTATAAATACATTTCTCATTTTTATAACAACGTAACAAAGAAATTAGGGTGTTTTTTGGGGGGCTGGATCGGATTAATGGTATTTAAATTAATTTCAATGGGGAAAATTGATTTGATATACGAGTAAACCGAGTAACGAGCTCGGTCACGGAACGAATTAAACTTGTATGTCAAGGTATTACTGTACTAATTGGGATGGGTTAGCTTACTGCACATGGTGCTTCAAGTTGTTTTTGGTGAAAATATAGTGTGAAATAAATAAAAATGATACCGAATATTGTGTGTGTCTGTTATCTACCAATAAAACAATGCCTTTTGACGGTCATTTAGGTGCCCAGTGACCACTAAACAGAGAAGCTGTAACCATGGTAACAACAACTGCGTGACAGGGAAACACAATGTCAGCGCTTCAGTGCCTTAACTGCGTCGGGCTCGGGTCGGGTTCGGACATAAAAAGCAGAATTCCTGTCGGGTTCGGGTCGGGCTCGGTCGGGTTCGGACAGAAATATGCGGCCCGATCCGCACTCTAGTTCAGTGATGTCTTACTTGAAAAACTGTCCTCCACTGTTGCCAATCAAACTGTCTTATGCAACTGAGACACACGGTAGCTTGTTTTTTCTGTTTAAAGTCAAAGTCAGATGTATTTTTTTTTTTTTAGAAATGCTAGCGCCCCAACCTATATTTAGATCACCAGCCGCCACTGATGGACACTTGAAATTATATTGAGATATTTTACATTGATGTGAAAAATTATATAAAGTAGTACCTGCAAAAGCAAACACTGGTTGGATATGATTGGACACCACTGGCTAGTAGTAATGAGCCCCAGGTGTCCAATCTTGTCTTTTTAACTCGTGTTTTCCCCTTTTGTACACATTTGCAGGTGCAGGTTTTAGTTTTCTCTCAGCTAAAAAAAACTATGGACCTGATTCAACTAATTAACTAATCATGGTCTTCAATAAAGCCTTGATAAGTAGAATGAGGTGTCTTATTGCTGGGCTAAAAGCTTGCACTCACATAGGCTCTTTGGAACTGGAACCCCCTGCAGGAAGCTTTTCAGAAATGCTTTACTGGACAAACTGTATCCAGGCTAAAATGTCAGGGGACAGTCTCTGCATGAATGCACCCGAGGTTAAAAAGTTTTTCTGAAGAAAGAGGTTTTTTTAACGAGACATCCCAGGTGCTTTTCTGACTCTCACAGGGAATTGCAGAACGCGCTGAAGCAGTCATAACAACACGTAATTGTTTTAGAATCATGAGGACATAATGCAAGCATTTATCATTTCAATAATTTCACTCAATTTTAATGAGCTCTTCAGAGAATGATCAGCCTCTGCTAAAATACCATTGCGTTTTAAAAACTGAAGATAAGAACCAACAGACGATAACAAACTTTTGGGCCGAGCTGCATCTTATATATTTTTTTTAATCGGAAGAAAATGTCTCCCTGTGCAAGCATCTGGCTCTGCTGTGGGACCTTACCACAGAAATTAGGATGGATATCTTCCATAAGGTAATGCCGTCTGTGCCCAATAAAATTAGCAAGGCTAACTTTCCAGAGGCTCTCACATACATTACCATGTAAGTTCTAATTAGCCACACCACTGGAGAAAGACTAATGCTTGTGGAAGCTCCGTCGCTCTGAATTTGGAATGATTAACAAAATTGACAACGAATAACTTGAAGTATGGCATTAACCGTTTTAACAGAAACTAAGCACTTTTTGCTAAATGTCTGGTAATGGGGCAGCCTAGCTGAAAGTGCTGTGCATTTGAGAATACCCGGATGCAGTCGTCCTTATTACTTGGGTTTGTTATATTCTTTAAATGAGTCCCAGTACATTGCTGGTGTGCACGCTGATGAGGGTAACTGATTTTGTTTACCAAAGGGGCTCGCTGTAACATCTGAACTACTTCAGGAGAGTTTAAAGTGAAATTCTGCTTGCTGTGCATTATCTTACTTACATGTGGGATATGGATTTAATTAACTCCACTGCAGCCAAATGTCAGCCTGTCAGTTTGCTGTCAGTATAAGAAAAGTATTTATTTATTACCCGACTTTTTCAAAGCTTGTCTGACAGATGTTTTCAGTGCCATTTTATGTACTGTAGAGACGTTCTTAGGCTTTGGGCTGTAGTAAGTCTTGCATCACTCACAAACCGGTTCTAATGTCATTCAAACTAACATTATAAAAAAATAATAGTACAATTCATGCTTGTTTTCTAAAAGAAATTCAGGCAGAATTTTGCTAAATGTGTGTAGGTGTTTGGAGAGTAAACCGTGATTTATTGTCTTCTGTGAGTTGATAGACTGAACAGATGGTCATTCTACAAAAGCAATGGGCAAAGGTCCAGAGCCACCTAATGGAAAATACTGGAACATAAAAGTAGCCAGGTATATGACTCCCAAGGCCATCCACATCGATCCCACACACGATTCTTTAGAGCCAAATCAAAAAGCTTCTATTTAAAGAACAAAAGGACACAAATTGATAAAATTCCAAGCAACTCTGCAAAGATACGCATATTCAATCGGAAATTCCGATTCAGAAGCTCACCCAGGGTGACATTCTAGACCCGTAAATTTGGCGGAATAATTCACACTGAACCAAATCTAAGATGGGTGCTGTCAGTAGAAATTCCGGCCCTGTGAACTGAACAGAAATGAATGAATCCATTAAACAAGAGCATGCTTTCACTCATATGTTCAACAGGAATGGGCTGTGATTCCGTTTGTTTTAGAGTTTATATTCGGAATGGCCTTTCTCGTTTTGGTCTGTTTGGGTTTTGCTGCCAACTTGGACGAGGTCGAGCTGGTCGAGCTGCTATAAAGAAAAACGAATCCCTCTCTTGCAACCTACATACACAGTTAGTAGTGGGTTATAAATTGCGATTGAGTAAATGGCCAATAACCCAGAAGCGTTATTATGCGTAGGCTAATTACTGTTATGAAGACTGAAAGAAGTGAATACAGTGTGTCATCATGAGACCGTGTATCTCCCTTTGCTGACAGGCCACTAATACAGGCTAACTAATGTTGAGAGATGCTGACACTTAACACTTTTATGCAGCTCACGCAGGCTTAAAAAACTTACAACATTCAAAGCATTCACTTACATCAGGGCTGGGGAACCTCATCCGCAAAGGGCCGGTGCAGGTTTTCGTTTTAGCCCAGCACTAAGACAACTGATTCTACTCAGACAACTGATTGAAGACCATGATTAGTTAATTAGTTGAATCAGATGTCTTAGTGCTGGGCTAAATCAAAAACCTGCACCCACACCAAGTCCATTTTACATGCCAAATCTTTCAGAAAACTGTTTTTTCCAGTATCACTTTTTTAAAGTGTCCAGGAACACGTTTTGATCTCACTCATGATGACAGTGTAAATGAATGAAGTACATATCCAAGCTTCTACATTTATTCAACAAATTTTGTATTTGCATCCAACAAAGGAATTTTGCGGACCTTCTTCTCTAAAACAGCTATTTAGATGTTTACAGTACTAGAGCTTGCAAGTTTATTTTTTTTTACATTTTACATTTTTTACATAGGCTGGATATTTCCATACATCCATCCATTATCTAACCTGCTTATTCCTAGTCATGGTTGTGAGGGGGGGGCTTGAGCCTGCCCAGCATGCAATGGGCGAGTGTCAGGAATACCCCTTGGACAGGTCACCAATCCATCACAAGGCACACACACCGTTCACTCACATACTCATACAAATGGGCAATTTAGAGTCTCCAATTAGCCTAACCTGCATTTGGACTGTGGGAGGAAACCGGAGTACCTGGACGAACCCAACACGGACACAGGAAGAACACGGCTGTGTATTTACTGAAGCAATCCAGGTTAAGAGTCCTGCTGAAGTGCCCCAGTTGTGAAGCAAACCTGCAACCCCTGAGCCCAGTTCCCTGGCCCATGCTACTAATATTGCTAATAACATTGCAGCAATACAGGGCCTGACTTACTAACTTTTTAGCACATGCAAAATCAATAACATGACAAATGATTGGCCATGGTATTTGTTTTGGACCAATCATTGGTTGAGTTATTAGTTTTACGTGTGTTAAAAGTTTATGCACCCGTTAAAGTTCTTAGTAAATCAGGCCCATAATGAGTATGAATCTATAAAGAGGGACACTTTGATACAATTTATGATTTTATGTTAACCATATGTTTTTTGGCAGAAAGGAATACTGCACGCTCCATGTTCTCCTGCTCGATGGACTTTGCAGTTGTTTCTCAAACGGCAATCATGGCTTGCGCTGTGACTCGGGCCCCCTTGTCTGCGCTTTAGATGCTGAACTTAAAGTTCCTGAAACAAAAATGCCGCGCAGAGACACAAAGGCGATGGGCTAGACTCCACCAGATTGCGGCCCCTGCTGCAGCCAAAGGCAGTCTGACTCTAAGTCATGATAACTAAGGCCATCTGCGCCCCCCCCACCCCACTTTCACAGTGCCACCCCATTCAGTCCCACAGCAAGGTTCCCACAATGTCATCGCTGCCTGTCGTCCCACCTAACCATTTTCACTGCCTCTGTCACACCATTCCCCTTTTCATTGTATTTTATTTAATTTCATTGCTTTCCTCTAAATGAAAGGTCTCTCTGCTGGGCCATTATATCCCCAAATTAGGCTTGCAAATGTGATATTGCTACACTTCAGAGCACAAATATTCAGGACATTGTGTGCCCGCTAATCTTGCTAGCTCATTTAAGCGTCTCTCTCGGACACTCGCTCAGAGGCGGATTACTTTAGTCTGTGTGTTCTGAAGAGGAAGCGATCCACGGAGCTGCCACGGAGAGCTGTGCGCCTGTTTAATCTACAGCCTGGTTTTTGTCATTTGTTTTATTCTTCAATATTTTTTTTTCCTGAGCAGGTAAACAAAAATCTCTTTTATCATAGCAGGGGGTGGAGAACCCTCATTCCTGGTGGGCCAAGTCCATTTCTGGATTTCATTCCAACTCCTGCTGTTAGTTATTTGATCAGCCCGATCATTTACATGATTTGATATTTTAGCTACATTTGTTTGATGAGCACACAAATGACAGCTGAAGGCAGTTTTTGTGTTCCCATATGAAATATTTTACTGTGAATCAGCATCGATGCATAATTAAATAATGAAGTGAAATCCAAGAATAAGGTTCATCACCTATTTAGTGCTATTTGATACCCGCATCAACGGTTTCATGTCATATTATTCTCCTATATGATTGTCTTCATCAATATTTGTATTTAATTCTATGGTGACCAAGTACCACGTTTTGTTTACCACGTTTAAATTAATTTTATGCTATAAAAATGTTTTTGTTGATCAGGGGTGCATGGAACCTAATTCATTTAGATCCACATAACTGAACAAGAACAATACTTTACCTTATAATTAAAAGCATGTGGGCACAGTAAAAACAAAGCAGACGTGGGCCTCAGTACAACATCTCTAAGGCGTCTGTTTCTTTGTGTATCGTGTCCTAAACTGTGATGAGACCGAACAGTGTTATATAAGCCCGTCGCTCACAGTCGCTTGAATTCAGCCCTTCTTTGCCGGCGGCTACTCCCACTTCCCGGGTGGCAGCTGGGAGGTTGCTAGTTCAAATCCACATCATGCTAATTCGAACTTGTTTTTTTTAGTCCAACATCTCTGCCGATTCATTCAGATAAATTAATTAAGTCATAATTTATAGACTGTGAATGCATACTGGGGTGAAAATGCTCACCCAGCTGTTTAATTTTCCTTTACATCTTTACATGTAGGAAGTAGGGAAAGTGCAAGTGTTGACACAAATTTGATTAACTGAAGTGTAAGCCATTAAATTTATTGCAAGGAAAAATGTATAAATTATTTTTACTATTATCCTCTCAAATATCGGTCTGTGCTGTACAGTGTACATGTTTTAATGTGCTGACCTTGTTTAGATCTGCAGCATGTAAACATTTCATCATGAGATTTCAGTGAGTAAATTAATTTCACGCTCACTTTCATGAACACCACATGCCCATATGTAACATATAAACATTAAAATTTAGTTTGATGAACCTAAATTAAATTGTAATGTATTGTAATGTATGTCATAATAATTTGCTCATATATCAGCTGGTTAATGTGTTAGCATTGCCTGAATTTTAAACTAAGAGCATTTATGAAGACTAGATTTTTAACATTTTGAAATGTCAAGGTCATTGTTGTAGCCATTAACTACACCAAACATGCTTTGCTTGTGTCGATAGTGCTTCCCCTGACAAATCTCACAATCCTGATTTTAGTGACTATGTAGAATTTAATGAATGATATCTAACCAGTGTTGGTAACACATCCAGTAAAATCTCCAGTGTTAATTCAGCTCTACCAGAATCCAGGGACCAAATTTACTTTTCCAGAATAAAATGTACTCTATAAAAATTGAAGGCTGAGCATTTTACACTGTAGTGTCACTAAGAGCAATACTGTTAATTTCATCCATAGCATTTGTAATAACTCTCAACAACAAATTATATTTTTTTAAACCACATTTTTCAAGTGTAAAAAGTCTACGACTCAATTCCCTGAAAAGATGACTACGCTATCCCAAAATATTCCCTGACAGAAATAAAGTTTTTTCAAAGTAAAATTCAATCAGGATTAGCTTGGGTAATCTTTGATAGTGAATTGGATTCATTATAATAACTTTGGAAATGTTCTGTAAAGACTTCCGACAGCTAATGCCATACGATGCAAAGCCATTAACACCACGACAGTGTGTCTCCAGTGAGGGGCGTGTCTGTGACGACTTCAAGCTCCGTGGTGCCTAAAAAAAACCTGAAACAACTTCCCTGTTCATACACAGCAAACATGGTGGTGTACATTTAGCACCCTAGAGAGTGTAAATGTACACCAGCAGTCTTAAATTTACACTGACATTTTGCTGTGTAGAAATACACATATCCTTCAGTTACATCCGTGATTTATGCTTTAAATGATCTCAACAACAGTTATGTATCATATTCACGTATGATGTATATCTGAACATTGGAAGAGGTTAGTTACATTTAGTGCTCAAACCAAGATGGTGGCCTAGTCATGAAGACCATAACATTAGTGTGCATTCAATCAAAAAGTATTCAGTCTTTTTTCATGTTCATGTCAGTTAGCTCAGGTGAAAATGTAAATCTGAGGATCAAAGAAGGTGGGACAGCTTGCTTCAGCCCAGCTGATCAAACAGGAGGGAAACAGGTGCTCTCTCATATGGATTTGAACACTGAATAAATGTACGTTACCAGCCAATCTTTAAACAGGCTAGGCCGTAGGGAGCACACTATATAATTCATGGGCACACAATATAATTCACAATGTAACAGGGTGGGGCTTAGTGGGCTGATGTCCAGTGTTACTGTGGATTAAGTAGGCCTACAGTAATATCTAAACGTTGTCCAGTCTACTATCCTCCACCGTGTTCTATTAAAATGGTGCATTGTATAGTCTTTCTTGTTTATCATTTTTGAAGTTTCCCTGGCAACAAGGTGCATTTTAAGTTCATTAAAAGAGGAAACACACAGTGGATCTGGTGCACAAAGTTTTCTGCAATAATTTTTGTATCAAGGTTAGGGAAAATGCCCTGAAGACCTCTCTTCCCCCCTTCCAGCAATTTCAGCACAATCTTGTTTTTCACGGCTGATTTGACAATAAGCCTTGCGCCGCGTACCTAAGTGTACGCGTGCTGGCCCCGGTGTCCCGGACACTTTTGCGAACTAACTTTGTGCCATCTTTCCTCATGTATTTATTCATAGCCGCAAACACGCTTGTCAGCTGCTACCAAGCAGCGCACCTCTGAGTGCACAAATATGCCATTGTCACAGATCCATTTTACGTGCTATGGCAAGGTCGCCTATTAGGCCTACTACTCATTTATTCTAGTCTTAGTTGGGTATGAATGTTGATCTGAAGATTTTCCACGCCGACATATTAAATATATCTATCATGCTTAACCTCAATCTGCCAAGCAAGCAGTATGCAATCATTTCAAATGGGCTGCAAATGTACTGCATTTGATTTATACATTTCTATTAATTTTATCCTTAGACAACATTAAGGACAAATGATTTGGAAGCAACTATTACCATATGGCAAACAAAACGTGGTACTTGGTCACCATAGAATTAAATACAAATATTGATGAAGACAATCATATAGGAGAATAATATGACATGAAACCGTTGATGCGGGTATCAAATAGCGCTAAATAGGTCAACCTACATTAGGTAATACGTCTCAATTTAAAAAAAAAATGATTTTTACATTATAACGCTTGGGATATCTTACTATTCACTTGGCGACTCTGTCATTCGCTCGCCTGTGACGCACACGGAACGCGCAAGAGCGCTGACTCTACTCCGGGGAAGTTGGAAAATAAGAGCCCGCGTCATTCCCGTTTCTCTCTTTGTCAGACATCGCTGCAACTCAAAGGAACACAATCTGGCAAAGAAAAACTTAACCCAAAATCATAATGGACTCAAAAAGGGTGGAAAGCATCTCGTCTCGACTGGAAGAAACAGGTTCTGCAGGCGGTAGGACAGAAAGAGCATGCTTTTTGTTTCGTTTGGTTTAGAGATCGGTGATGCGCTTTAAGTCCGTTAAAAGCATGCTTGTGGAATGCTGGAGAGCGACCTCTGCATGCTCGTTGAAGTTGTTTCAAAAGTTATGCTTTGCACGAGTCATTTAGTACTTTTGCCTTCTAACTGCGAAAATTAGTCAATTTCTTGATTTAAAAGAGTATTTGAGTATAATGTATGGCACTGGACTGGTTGCAAGGAATCGACACGACTGTGTGTGAAGTGTTTGTCAGAACAAAAACTCTGAAATTCGGATTCTAACGTGGACGTCGGAAGTGTGCAGTTGCAGCCTTGTAACAAAGTTGGCTCTTCCTTTCAACGAGGCTTTGTTATTTTTTCAAGGAACATGGTAGAGAAACGGGGAATTTTGCATCCATGAGGCTCAGGTGATATTTGTGTCTATCGTAAAGTTATTGACATTGTGGAACTGTGAATTATTGGTGATTTCCAGCTGATTAAATAGGAAACTGTGCGAATGAATGGGAATTATGATAGTGTGGGAGACGGATTTGAGAGATATGCCAACGTAAACCCTTGCGTTTTAATTACTTTAGAACAGTGGCTCTCAACCCTGGTCCTGGAGTACCCCTGTGTATGCTGGTTTTCGTTCCAACCACAATTGCAATAGCAGAATTTTAACAAGCTGTTAATCTTTCTTAATTACGTGTTTTTAATGTTTAGAGGGATTATTTACCCTCTTAAGCCACATTATGTGAGCAAAAGCTATGCATACCATGAAGTCCAATATTCACATTGTGCTGTATTGCAAACAATAAAAAAATAGGTTAAAAAAAAATGTTTTAACTGATCAAATTAAAGACTGAGGTGAATGAATAGGCTCATAATTGGTGAAATTGTGGACACATGGCGACTAAAACTAACCGTTTGGTAAATAATGAAGAATTCAAAGACAAAGCAAATGATAACGAGCCAAACCTGCATTGTGTTAAGGTTAAGAAAAACATTATGAAGGAACACTTGTTCAATTACCTAATTAAGAACCTATTCACCTCAGTCTTTACCTCTTTTGTAATTGTTTGCAATATAACACAATAAGCATAATGTGAACATAGGAATTTTATTCTTCATGGCATGTATAGCCATGTCTTTCATAATGTGTTTTTAGAGGGTAAATAATTCATCTAAACATGATAAATTAACAGCTTGTTAAAATATTGGGATTGTGGTTGGAACGAAAACCAGCATACACAGGTGTACTCCAGGACCAGGGTTGAGAACCACTGCTTTAGAAGGCTGTTTTTGGCGGGAATCCAGTCATACAAAATCAATAATTCTACAGTTTTTATTTGTTTTTGGCATAATAAAATGTTAATATGAAAGACTGAGATGTGTGCACCTTCCTTCCTCCAACTGACCGGTATAACGTTCAGGTTTCTCACGCAGATGTGCGTGACTGGAATGGGTTCTTTAAAGGATAGGTCAGCAGTGGAACCCTCTTGCACTGTATAGAATAGATCTTGGTCGCCGCCAGTGCTGAAGTGATGGTGTGTTTATGATCAGAGGAGATGGCGTATGTGTGTCGGATCAACCACAGATGAAGGCTCTGCAGTAGTCAACCCAGCTAATCTGTTGTGGTTGCCTGCTTTACAGCTGTATGGTCGTTATTGCTGTATTTTCTAGGTTTTTAAGCCATTCCAATGCGCTAAAAATGCTTGCTCCATTTCAAAATTTCAGTTATGCCTACACACGTCGTTCTCACTTTATCTGTGAAGCTTAAATATGAATCACCATGGCAATGACTTTGTTGTAAAGTAATTGTATTCCATGGCTTTTGAGTGTGGTGCTCTCTTTAGGCGAATGCAGAATAATCCATGTCTCTCTGTTGCAGTCTCCATTGTACAGTATGCCAGATACAATGCTTCTGTTCCTCTACGTACAGTGAGCTTGATTAGTGTTTGATAACACACACTGTCACAATATGCTCGACACGAAACGGAACATCACATTTCCACTTTATTAAATCTTTTATTTTTTACAAAAGAGGATAATTTTATATTCATTAAACTAATTTAGGTATTTAGTAGCAATGAATGGGTTAATCATTTATGCATTTATCGGTCTATGAGTCCTATGGTCATAATGTATGCATGAGATCTCTGATCTGACACATTTGACAGTGCAAGTGAGTGTTGGCAAAACCTGCGATTTATTTTGTATTTATTTACCTTTACTTATACTTGGTAGGGTGACTGAGCAAGCAACACCCTGTTAATGTCCCCGCCCCCCCCCCCCCCCCCTCATTAGGGCTAACCTGTGTTGTGTTTTGGATTGTGAGAGGAAATCCAAGTACCTGGAGGAAACCTATGAGGACATGAGGAGAACATGCAAGCGCCACACAGAGAGCCCCTGGCTGGATGGGATTGGGATTGTATAAACTGAAAAAAAAAAATTAGCTATTAGCTATTTGTGTTGATGTTTGTCTTTTTTGTGGTGTGATCTTTTTTCTCATTTTTCATTTTTAGTGCAGAATTAGTGTAAGTTAGTGTATTAGTTGTACTTCTGTTTTGTCCTTTGTGTTGTCCACTGTTGTCCTGTCCACCCCTGGATTGTCTTCATATGGTCTAACATACATATAAAATCTATTTCTCTAATTCATAATAGTTCATTTTATTTTATATTTTTTTTTTTATTGTTTATTTTATTTTTTTTTTTTCTTGTTTTTTTTTTTTTTTTTTTTTGAGATTTTTTTTTTTTTTTTTTTAAGTTTGGGGTTTGGGATTTCGGGATTTTTTTTTTTTTTTTTTTTTTCAAAAAACAAAAAAAGAGGAAAAAAAAAAAAAATATTATATATAGATTAAATTATTAAAAGCAAAAATGCAAAAACATAATTACAGAACCAAGGCACATTTAAGGAAACTGTCTGAAGCGTGATGCCTGGGTCAGAGTGCATATTTTTAAGCGCTTTCACCTTTTTATTTAATTATTGTTTGTAAAACACATGGATGAGTCAGGAGCAGTATAGTATTAACCTCTATTCATTTGTAGATTAGTATTGAACTGCTGGTAATTGATAGCTAATGATATTGACTGAAATGAGGTTTGTGTCAGTAATTGACCTAAAAATATTGATTCAAATGTATTTTGGGTCTGTAGCTGATGGCTAATCATATTGACTGTAATTAGGTTTCTGTCTGTTGAAGGCTTTTACTAAAACCTTTTTTTAAACACTTTTTTTCCCCATTTATTTCTGAAGAATCATTATTTTAATAAGTACTCTCTGTTTTGTTTATTTTTAAGGATAATACGGATATGCTCCAGTAATTATTGCACATGTTCGAGCATACACGGTGCACCTTCAGTTACCAACCACTCGACGTTGGAGGATATGTTAATATTTAATCTTTCTGACATGAATAAAGGCTATAGGCCAGTGCTATAAAAGTACTGATGAGATCTAGTTTGTAAGAGGGTAAGTGTCCATCCCCTATGTCATTATCAGTGTTTAAACATTAGAATTTTCAAATATTTCATATCTTCATCTGATGCCTTGAGACAGTGTAGATTTAACTTGAGCAGTCTCCTGCTTGATGTATTAGGAGAACAGCACTGCTTTTAGAAACCTCTCTGTTAAAGGTATTTAATGTAATAGTACAAGTCTATGCAGTTGTTCATGGGCCATTGAGCCTGAAGACTGAACACTATAAAGTAAAGCTTAGCCTTTGCAGGAAATGTATCTCATCCACTGAAACTTTAGGCCCATAAGGCAGTGTAGCAAACAACTTAAAGCTATATCAATAGAGAAATTGTATTAGAAATAATTGGTCGCTCTGGTAGTGGTAGGCCTACATTGTGAAATACTGTATGTGTACAAACAAAATCTGTTTAGACCCGAGCCTTTCCCAATGATTGTATCCTGACTGGATTTGAACTTCTATTTGTCATGGCACTGGTTTTCATGAGCAGATGCACTGTAGAGGTGGGAGTCAGAACGGCCATGGTTTCTAAGTCATAAAAACGAGGTTTACTTTAGTCAATGATTTTCAGATAATTCACTGTGGATTTAGAATTAAAACAGTCTAACGGGACTGCCCATGTGCACAGCTAATGTGTGCCAACCCAATAGACACCGGCCCAGACTGCTATGCCAGTTTAACCGCTGTTTTCAGTCTATGGATACCTGGAATTTAAGTACCTTGAGATGAAAATATGAAGCTGGATTGGCAGTCAGGTACATGGGATTTACATGTATGTAGGATTTCTGTGTTTATTTCATTGAGCAGACATTTGTCACAGTCCACTGTTTTTTAAGTTTATAAATTCAGTTAAATTAAATTTTATATGTAAAGTGTTTTTTACAAATACACTGTCAAAAATATGCTTTATTGGAAAACGGGACAATAGGAAAATTAGGAAAAACTTAACACTTAAAATAACGTTAAATAGTAATATTAAACTGATCATGAGTTATTTTCTTAACTGGAGCCACTTGTTGCCTTAGTCAATGCATGGACATTATTGTACAAGCTGCAGCGCATGGACATTATTGTACAAGCTGCAGCGCTGGGATTTGAAATTCAGGACCAAGGCCAGCGCCCACTGTCACTGCCGCCTTTATATACCGGAGCCTTCAACTTCAAACTGAAAGAACAATGAACAGACGTGACTGAAGTGGGCTGTATTAATTGGCTCGGAGGCACAATATTATCGCAGCGCTGCCCTGTTGAATGGCCCATTTACTCACGACTGCCAACAAAGCTGAAGAAAAATAACTTGCTAATATCCTGGCTCAGTGCATGCTCTGCTTCCATTCATATCCTGTGAATATCATTGTCACAGGTTTTATTATAAGTCTTTAACGTTTCACTGAGCACTTCTAGTGTATTTATTATGCTGTACACTTTGTCCCTGTGTTGGATCTGCAATAAAAGAAATGACAGTAATTCGATATTACTTTATAGAATGACCTTGCTCGGCAGATCTTTTGTCATTGATGGGCTGTTCGCTATTATACAATCTTGGTTTTAACTTACTTATACATTATTAAAATTCTGTTTCCAGCCAAGCTCTTTTTTTTGTAATAGTGATACTCTCCTTTACATACTTAAAATGCGTCATCAATATCCACAGTACAATTTATCAGAGGTTCAAACAGATCTTTATTCATTCATTTAATTGTTCATTCATTCATTCATTGCAAGCCCTATAGACACGTTAATGCTGGTTTCCTGGAAAATGAAATTTATGTTTACATTTATAGTTATTAAAAAGAGTTTTGGTATTTTTAAGTGATTGTGGGCTTGGATCGAGACATGTTTACTATGGCCGGATGTACGTACATAAAACTTGCAGCGCAAATTGTGGCTTGAAGAGGGAATGTTGGTGCCTACTAATCGCATTTTGCGTGTGAAGCAGAATTTAAAAGGTGGAGTTAAAAAAAAAACTCCTGTATGCGTTGAATATCTTCATTGGATATGGGAAAATTGATATATCTACTCAGGCGCTGTAAGAGCGTATTGAGCACTATGGACAGCACATGACAAAATGCAGACTGGACTGTAAAAATTTTTTTTTTTTTAATGGCTAAATGAAAGGCATCAGATTTTCCAGTAGATTACCGTAAATTTATGGTAGAATACCTTAAATATGAAAATGCAGAAAACCCGCAAAAGCCTTGGTACATCTGGGGCCCTATTTTACACCCGGCGCTAACCGAAACGCAAGTGTCTTTGCTATCTTACACCTGGTGCATGGTTCATTATAACGCCTAGCGTTCACGTCGTTTAAATACCATGTATTCTTGCGCCCAATACAAGTGAACTGGTCTTAAAATGAGAAGTGACCAGGATTATTTTTGGCAGCAATTATCTTGAGGCAGCAGAAAGCGCTTGCGCTTAAACCAAGACAAACCTGGTCTAAAGTCATGTCGCAGTTGTTTACATGTTATTTTAGCGGCGCATATAACTGTGTCTACATAGGCGTGTGCACAACGCGCGTACACCCTCCTGTATGTTACACACAGGGGCGTGCTCAAGCGTGACTAAAAATATCAAGATTACAATGTGAAATATTATTATTGTGTAGGCTATTTAAAAATGCATCATAATAAAAGGGTCCATAGGTCAAAAACCACGTAGCTACCTGTCCCTCAGCGAAGGGGAATGCCGAATTAAATGGCTTTCAGCCCACTTCATCAACATCTATGTGCGATGGTACGTGTAAGGTTACACGTGTAAACTATTCGCAATTATCCTGGATCAAGATATGACTTATCCTATATTTGCCAATAATTCCTGCTAATCTTATGGGGGTACAATCTTCTGTTATGGCACAATGGCTATTCATTAAAAACGGCTTTCCATTTGCTGATAACACCTATAGCAAACCTAATGCGCGAATTGTCATTTACACCTAATGCGTGATTGTCATTCAATGGAAAACTCGCGCACTGCAATAGACGGACATTTGAGTTCTGAAAATGCGCTTCAAATGTCATTACAATACAGCTCTCTAGGCCTACAGCCTGTAAGTAAATAGATTGGTTTTGACTGAAAAAAGTTAAAAACCTTGTCCAGTGAATTTTATTGTTTTTCAAATAGCCTAAGCTACAGCGGAGTCGCTGTGCATAAGGTTTTTTCCATAACCTACGGTTAAACGACGGAGATAAATGTCACCATGTTAACTGAATTTGAACCTTAGTAGCTATTCTTCGTCCTTCATATTTTTTTTAATTACAGTGACAAGGTTTCCATACTCTCAGCTTTTTAAAACCCAGCTGATTTCACCTGTTATTCCATAACGGAACACAACTATCTTAAAGAGAACTATAGGCCTACGCCTATGTATAAATTTACAGCACGTTACACAATTTATTGTAATGCCATTCTCTGCATGTGCGCTGCATGTTCTCTGTTTCCCCTGCTGTAAGACACGTTTCACGGTCTTCCTGTGAAAGTGGATTGTTTAAAGCATTACGCTACGAGTAAAACATGTTGGTCACATTTCCATAAGCAGGACATAATAAAACGAGGGGAAATATGTGAACATATGAGTTGCCAATCTATTGTATTTAGTGTAATCAGTAAGGCAAAATAACAGTATTTATGTTATTAATCAATATTACTATGCAGGTAGCCGAATGAACTTCGGATGAAGCTTGAACTTCAAGAACTCCACGAGAACAGCCTCATGGAATTGATGTTTGACACTTTCATTGCAGAATCAAACGAAATTCGTTGAACATGCAGGCTAATTTGGCGTTTTCTAAGGTGAGACTGAAGCCATCGATAGCTTATTCTCAGCTGTTGCAGGTCCTTTTAACGAAATTTAACCGCATATATTTTGTAAAATAACAGCCATGTCGAGAATTACCGAGAACTCATATGCTAATGGTTAGTCCGAATAATATTGATCATACTATTGATCCATTTAGTCTATTTCTTGATCGCACTAAACACGCACGAGCATGTCTGTTTCGCCATCAAGCAATCCGCCAAGGTAAAGAAGCAGGCTTTTAAAGGGAATGGGATAGGACATTTTGATTGGTTTATTGCATGTCACGCCCAATACACACCTATAATTAATGAAGAGACTAAGTTCAGCCCATTTGCGCGTTGCGCTGTGCTTAGCGCCCAAAATACATGGTGGTAAACTAGCAAAAATGGACTTGGACACGCCCTAAATGGACTTTACGCCATGCGCTTAGACCAGGGGTCAAGATAGAGCCCCTGGCGGTCAGATTCTGTCCCTGTGTATTCAGACACAGCCAGCAGCACACTTCAGCACTGTGTGTCATTCAGTTCCATTATTTTGTAGTTTTAAAAATGATACTAAAATGAATTGTACTCCATATTAAGTGGAGAGTTTTCCTAATACAATTGCACAGTAACGTTTATGTGAATGGCAAAAATTACTCTGCTTTTATGGTGTTCTCTAAATTACCTACTAAATATAGACTGGGGCGAAATTGTCGCTCTGTTCACAAACGGTAAAGCCAAAAACTTGATGCTATGCTACGTGTGTGTGCGCTTATGACCACTTCGTAATAGCAACAGATTGGTCTGCTGTCTATGCTTCACTTCCCTCACATTTCCCTGCTTTCCGGCACAGACATATAAGCCAGCTGAGCAAGGCAAGATCACAGAAATATTTAAACTCTAATGTTTGCAGAATTCCTCAAGTAAATAATTTGTGGTGAGTTCGATGGATGCTCAGCTTACTCTGCAGGTTTGTTTAATCTTTTATCTGTCCCTGGAAAATCATATGTATTTCTCCATAGATTAATTTGAAAGCATAATGCTTTGAGGTCTTGCTGACTGGTAACCTTTTGTTGAGATTTACATTTAGAACAGTGCAGGCTGCTGAGCTGGACAGTATTAAATATTTAACAGTTTTAAAAATAGACGAATAAAGACTGTTTTGCATACATTTGTGTTTTCATCAGATTTGATGAAGCCTCAGGATAATGATAAGTTACCTGTGAAACAGTGTGGGGAAATTAGATGGAATATTATTAAACATAAATTCTTGTGCGCCTCAGTGCAGAAAGTAAGTGTCATTTTCATTTTATTACACAGGACAGTGTGAGACAGGTTGCTTGTATGGTTTTAACATTGGAAATAGATGTGCTCCTCAAACATTTGACATCACAAGGCTATTTTATTACTAGAACGGTGATTTTAGTGATTGTAAAGTAAAAATATATTAAATTAGTCAACATTAAATTGCCTAAAGGGAGTCAAAAGATTTTTGTGTCATAAGACTCATCACTGATTATTTGGTGACAGTCTGGGAGGCTCAGTGTACCTGAAATAGGCTATAATGCTGCGTATAGGCCAATCGGCTATAATGCTGTGTATAGGCCAATAAGCTATAATACTGTGTATAGGCCAAAAGGCTATAATGCTGTGTATAGGCCAATAAGCTATAATACTGCGTATAGGCCAATAAGCTATAATACTGTGTATAGGCCAAAAGGCTATAATGCTGCGTATAGGCCAATAAGCTATAATACTGTGTTTTGGCCAAAAGGCTATAATACTGCGTATAGGCCAATAAGCTATAATACTGCGTATAGGCCAATGTGCTATAATACTGCGTATAGGCCAATGTGCTATAATTCCGCGTATAGGCCAATAGGCTATAATGCTGCGTATAGGCCAATGTGCTATAATACCACGTATAGGCCAATAATCTATAATACTGCAGATAGGCCAATGTGCTATAATACCGCATATAGGCCAATGTGCTATAATACTGCGTATAGGCCAATGTGCTATAATACCGCGTATAGGCCAATAGGCTATAATGCTGTGTATAGGCCAATAATCTATAATGCTGCGTATAGGCCAATGTGCTATAATACTGCGTATAGGCCAATGTGCTATAATACTGCGTATAGGCCAATGTGCTATAATACCGCGTATAGGCCAATAGGCTATAATGCTGTGTATAGGCCAATAATCTATAATACCGCGTATAGGCCAATAGGCTATAATGCTACATATAGGCCAATAATCTATAATGCTGTGTATAGGCCAATTGGCTATATTACTGCGTATAGGCCAATTGGATATAAAATTAATATAGGCCAATATGCTATATCAAAATTAGACCCCTTCATGAGTTATAACAGAACTGCTATTAACATTCTTTTTCTAAAAATGTAAAAAAGATGCACTTTGTAATTTAAGCATGCTAAGGCTGGGATACAGAGTGTAAACTAGTAATACACAGTGGGCCCGTTTCCCAGACATGGATTAAGCCTAGCCCTAGATTAGAAATTCTAGAAAAATATCCATTGAGGGGGAAAAAAAAGGCTTAATCCATGACTGGGAAACCAGCTCTATGTGTGTGTGCCATGGTTTTTGCTGATGAGTAATATATGGGTGAAGCTGAGCTAGTGCTGTGTGTTCAATATCAGGGCATCTATAAGCATAGACAGTCCTTGTCTTATCTCTTTTCAATCATCTAGGATATTAATTCTTAGATGATGTACGTACATCCATCACTGACAATTTATTGTCTAGCACCTTTCCCTAGAATGGCAGCTTGGTGCCTTCTCCGACTAACAGCTACTGTAAGATCGATCACGTTTAGATTGATTGAAGTGCCATCGTTAATGGATTCAGGCAATAAGTCACCATCTCAAGTAAGATTTGTTTCAAGGAAAGTGTAGTGATGCTTCGGAATGGGTTTATTTCACATAGGAAGGCATTTTAAGTGAGGGAAATAAAGAATAGGAAGACAAATAAATAAATTCTGAAATGTCGTTCATCTATTTAAGCTTTTATAGGACAACATTTTTTGAGTGGAATACATTGTAGAGACAAAAAAACAAAAGCAGGCAGGAAGCAACGCAACCAGGTTAGTGGGGAACAATAGGTTACATTTATGCATTTACAATGAGAAGTGGTGCACAAAACAAAAATTAAGTTAAAAACCCCCTCTTTTTATTTTTCTAATGTTCAGGATTAGTCAAAAAGGAACAAAAACAAAGGCTTATCAGGGAATCTTTAGCGATGCCAATTTGTATAGCTTGAATGAATTCTGCTGATGTTGGCTTGTACAAGCATTAAGCTAAGGTCGCTGCCAGGATCTACCTGTGGCCAATTGTACCATGGCTGTGCACATAAAAGAGAAATTGGAATGCAGGGAAATTAACACCATGGCATTCACACCAGGGCACCCTGGTGTTCCCCTTCTCCCTGGAAAAGTGGCCTGGAAAAAAGCAAGGATTAATTGCCTCGGTGCGCTTCCCATCCTTCTCCCAGATATTACGACCGGTTTCTTTGCCGTGGAGCCAGCTTTGGCCTTTTCCCATCAGAGACTGGGGCATGTCGCATCTGCCAGCTTTGGCCTTTTCCCATCAGAGACTGGGGCATGTCGCATCTGCCAGCTTTGGCCTTTTCCCATCAGAGACTGGGGCATGTCGCATCTGCCAGGAAAGACTGCCGCGGTCTCAGCGGGACGGGATGAACGGGCGAAGCCAAGCTCGAGAGCCTGCTTCAGAGGTAAACACAGACGGTCTGAGTTATAATTGCTCTGGGCCAACTGAGAATAGGCTCTCCCCTTCACCCCACCCACCGATTTCAGGCATGCTTTGGCCACGCATTCCCACCACTCCACTTCCTGGGACGTAGAATACAAACCATTTTAAATGGTGTAATTTGGTGCTCATGCTTCCTGTGCTGTCTCCTCTGGACTGTGCTCCTTAATCACATCAAAACGGCACGTTATTATTACGCCTCAGACAGCATTCCTTTGATGTTAGCAGATACTCCTACGCTTAACTTTCCCAAATGCACCCTGAAAGTACAATAATGTTCTATTTGGGTACTAATAAGTACCTTTTCAAGCACAAAAGGTACAAATTAATTATGTATTGCTGGCCAGGGGGTAGAATTATATGTACCTATAAGTTACCACCCCAGTGACAATCATTTGTGCCTTTTTAGGTACTTTTTTTTTAACTTACTTTTGTTTCTGAGAGTTTATCCAGAGGATCTTAGACAGCTTCTCTTCTTTACATACTGTATAATCAATCAATACAACAGTCTCGATTAAGTACCTTAGTAAACAAGAGTACACCAGCAGTGCACTGCCTGGGAATCAAACAGACAAACTTAGAGCTGCAAGCCTTCTAGCCTCCTAAACCAAGGGTTTTAAACCTTTTCTGATCTACGGACTCCCACCCAGGCATCCAGGTAACCCCCATCATAGGTGAAAATGGGTTATATTTTTATATATATATATATATATATATACAAGTGCAGCTCAAACAAGCGATACAAGCGATACCATAACCTCTCTGCATTTGAACTGATCTCTATGAGAATTGGGGGGTGAGACTAGATTCAGCTGTAAATTACGCTGGTACAGTATGGAACACATGACTGGCGAAATGGCTGTACGTCATCAAGGGTCTAAGGTATCAAACGAGCCCCAAACCATCACTCTGCGGCCAGATATGGAGTAGATGTGGATGGATCCCTTTCAGGGTTGTTTCTCCTGACTTTTTTCCCTATAGAGTTCTATAGGAAAATGAGTCAGGAGAAATAACCCTTGCAGTGATCCATCCACATCTACTCCTTATCTGGCAACAGAGTGCTGCACCTGTATATATATATATATATATATATATACATACAAATCTATATATAGCCATTGCATAAGGTCTGGCCAAGGACCCCTAGAGTACCTGTAAGGACCCCCAGGGGTCTGTCGACCCCTTGTTGAAAACCCAGGCCCCACACTGCCCCTCACTGCCCCTCACAGCTTTTTTTTTTGTATTCTTCCTTTAACTCTGTAAAGCACTTTGAGCTGCAGATTAAGGGTCTGTGCTAATATAGTCATCATTATTATGAGTATGCTTTGTCTCCTGGCAGGATAATGAGAAGTTGAACTGGACTCTCATTGGGGTAAAGTTTGTGCTCAGTGTTCCGTGTTCTATATATATAAAATAATTGCCTGCAAGCTGAGCTGCTCTGGCAGGATGCTTACATTCGGCTTCAGCATTTTGTCAGTGTTGAGTCATAAGGCTTGACGGAAGGTGAGCTGAAGCCAGATATAGGAGTCCGACCCTGCGGCTTTGTCTCTTATTTAAGGCAGAGCCTGACCGACTGCGACGCAACCCTGTCGCGTTTATTCCAAGACTCGCCTTTTTCTCCGGAGAGCTTCGCCGACGAAGCAGACCCCGCGCGGCGGCTGGGGGAGGGGCAGCGATCAGCGCTCGTCATCACCCCCCTCCCGAAACAGCAACTGCGGAGCCCCAGTGACAGTTCAGTAGAATAGGAAGTGCAGTCAGAGCTTGGTACAGGTGCAGAAAATGAAGATGGCTGTCTGGTGCTCTTTTCCAGTACAGCATTTTTGAGAGATCTCCTGAAATAATATCATGATGTTCTTGCCACACAACACAACAATTTTGCTGGAGTTGTTTTTTTTTGCAGTTGGATCTTTTTTCAAGATCCTCAATTGTGGCTAAACAAGCCAAGAAAACTTGTGCTTGTGGTAACTCATCCAATTTTGACTGGGTAGCAACATTGCTATTTTTTTTAATGTGGCAGAATGATGTTACTAAACGATCATACAAATACACAGTAATTTGTTCAGCTCTAACAGATATTATTTGAATCCAGTTGGAATAATTGTATCTGTAAAAGTGAAATGTACTCTATCCGTGTTGATTTAGTAACGAACAGTTATTACTGTGTAATTAGTAGTAGCAGTAATTAAGCACAGCATGACTGAACTTTCAGTTCTCTAACCTCCTGGACTCAACAGAAAAATGTTGAAGTATTTACATTTTTTGACGTAATACAAATGTCTTGGATAACAGTGAAAATATTTTCAAATTAATTATTTTATTTTTGTTGAATGTAGGTTTCAGCATATTGGAATACTGTATACTGTATAGTTCTTCACAGGAGACAAAAATGAATTGCCAGATTTTAGGGAGTTATATATAGATGCATGGTCTATCCGGCCTGGAATTGCTCAATCATATACTTAACTTTTTGGTTTGCAACCATATAATGGCTTGGTATTTTAATGGAATGACGTATGATTTATGCAATCCTGAATGTGTGACAGTAAAAACTTATCACTTGTATGTTGCGCAGTCAGCCGACCTAATTGGTGTCTTGATAGCATTCATTCATTATTTGAAATAAAGCAATGGTGATAGAAAGTCAAAGGTTTTTTTGGCAATTTAATGATTGTTGTATGTTGTTCTTGATGCAGGCCGTCACATTTAAGTAAGTATTATAGGTCTAAGAACATGAGTCTGGCCACCACTGAACACTGGTTACGGTGTACATCTCGAGCAGATGAGAAGGCCTGGGGTTACGGTGTACATCTCGAGCAGATGAGAAGGCCTGGGGTTACGGTGTATATCTCTAGCAGATGGGAAGGCCTGAGGTTACGGTGTATATCTCTAGCAGATGGGAAGGCCTGAGGTTACGGTGTATATCTCTAGCAGATGGGAAGGCCTGAGGTTACGGTGTACATCTCTTGCAGATGAGAAGGCCTGAGGTTACGGTGTACATCTCGAGCAGATTAGAAGGCCTGGGGTTACAGTGTACATCTCTAGGAGATGAGAAGGCCTGGGGTTGCGGTGTACATCTCTAGCAGATGAGAAGGCCTGGGGTTACGGTGTACATCTCGAGCAGATGAGAAGGCCTGGGGTTACGGTGTACATCTCTAGCAGATGAGAAGGCCTGGGGTTACGGTGTACATCTCGAGCAGATGAGAAGGCCTGGAGTTACGGTGTACATCTCGAGCAGATGGGAAGACCTGAGGTTACGGTGTACATCTCGAGCAGATGAGAAGGCCTGGGGTTACGGTGCATATCTCTAGCAGATGGGAAGACCTGAGGTTACGGTGTACATCTCGAGCAGATGAGAAGGCCTGAGGTTACGGTGTACATCTCGAGCAGATGAGAAGGCCTGAGGTTACGGTGTACATCTCGAGCAGATGAGAAGGCCTGAGGTTACGGTGTACATCTCTAGCAGATGGGAAGGCCTGAGGTTACGGTGTACATCTCTAGCAGATGGGAAGGCCTGAGCTTACGGTGTACATCTCTAGCAGATGGGAAGGCCTGAGCTTACGGTGTACATCTCGAGCAGATGGGAAGGCCTGAGCTTACGGTGTACATCTCGAGCAGATGAGAAGGCCTGGGGTTACGGTGTACATCTCTAGCAGATGAGAAGGCCTGGGGTTACGGTGTACATCTTGAGCAGATGAGAAGGGATTTGCCTGGTACTGAAAGTCAGGGCATGATGGGAAATTAATACAAACCCATCTCGGGTTTACCGAGACCCCCATGTCAGCTGTTCTTACTTAAGAGATTTAACACAGGCTTTTTCCCTCTCAGTGCAAGTTTAGCCTGTCATTGCAAGGCACACACATAAATATATATATATATTTATTTTTTGGCAAAAAAAACTTGTGTGTATACGCTTCTGCTTCGTGTCATGGTTCTGCTTCTCGCTGTCAGGGACCCCAGTGCATGTGCATTTATGAAGAGCTTCTGCCAGCTCCCTTCTCTGTACAGTACACTTACTCTCATGCAGCAAATATTGTGTCACCAGCTGAAAATAACAGAATGTACTTTCAGGGTGTGATATATTCTCCAAAAGTGAATTTCACACCTTTTCACTCTTTGCTTGTGCTACTTAGGTACTGTTGGCAAGCTAACGTAGCTAACTATTGTTTTTTTTTTCCAGCACAAAATTTTCAGATACAAAACAAAATGAAATAAAGTCAATGCTAAAGAATAAGAATCACATCAATGTTCTTGTTTTAAGAAGTCTCTGTGTGGTGAATAGCAGGGTAGCTATTGGTAAGTTGGTAAAAAATTGGTAAAGTATAAAGAAATAATATTTTAAAAGCTTATAGCTAGCAGTCTGCAGGGTGTCTGACTTGCAAGACATACAGACGGGTGACATATTAAAGGAAAACCCCAGACGGTGAGGGGGTCCGGTGGCTCTGTTATGCTGTGGGGGGGCATCTTTCTGACATAGATTTCGTCCACTGCTCTTTTTAAACAAACTCCTAGACCACCAATTTCTCTTTTGCTACGAATGCTCTTTACATGATCGAGCTGATAATCTATTATTGATATGTTAACAAACGGTTTTGAATTCTTGAAAAATTTGAAGAAAACCCCCCCCCCCCCATCAGCCATATATTGATGCATATTCAAATTAATGTTCAAAAATTCTTCCGTGCTGTCACAATTTCCTTTAAATATTGTAACAGGAAATAATAGTACAACCGTAGCAAACAAAGGCACTTCTTGTGCAATCAATGAAGATTTTTGAAAACCCATAAAAATGTCCATTTAAAAAAGAAATGACCATCTGGCCAGGTCAAGGGGGATGAAATGCATTGAGCCTGGATGAAACCAGACCGTGTGAGCTCAGGGTCCCACAGGGGCCCCGGGCGGCCCCTCGTCTGGTTATGGGACATGTGTGTAGGCGGGGCAGCCCCGTCCCTCCGGGCTCTGGAGAGGAGGAATGTGTCTCGGCAGAGAGAGCCAGCCTGGCCTGGCCCGTCCCCTCTCGGTGCCTGCTGTCTCTCAGAACTGGCCCGGTCCAGATGAGCCCCCTCCGAACTGTGACTGCTGGTTCCCAGCCAAGGTTTGTGTGTGTGTGTGTGTGGCACACAGGAACTCCCCAGCCAGCCCGCAGGGGGCGATAGAGGGCACTGAAGTGACTGTGAGGATCCCATGTCTGCTGGAACACATTTCAAAGACCGTCTCTCTTCCAGAGGGTTGGTGGATTGATGTCAATGTAAAGAAGAAATAATAATACAAAGAATGTCATCAAACCATCCCTCCCTGGGCTCAGCAGCCTGCGTATCAGCCCCTCCACACAAAGGCAGAAAAAACAGACAGGCATTTATTCATCCAAATCTTAATGTGCTATACAGTCAGCTGAGCTGTTAGGAAATGCTTGATGGAGCTTGGCTGTTGCCATTGGCGTTGGCATTCTGGTAACAGTGAATATTTCTTCTGGACCTCTATTTTGGGCTTGTTTAAAGATTTAAAAAAAATAAACGGTTAAAATGTACTGCCATCGAGTTCGACCAACCAACAAGATGACATGAAAAGAAAGAAGAAAAAGAGAGCGAGGAGTTATTTTTGGGATTTTAAAATCCACCACATTACTAACACATCATCGCTCTACATGGCAATACATCCATAGATCACTGGCTAATATCGTACTCTGAGGTATATATGTTCCACTGACTGCGTATCAATTTCTTTCTATGTGCCCTGGACCTCTATTTATGACTGAATCTAAATCACTGTAGTGTAGGCTATGCGGTAAAATATATATCTCCCGGTGAAATTGGTCCATAAATTATTTTCCACAGAGGAGAAAATGAATGCTATTTTTGCGTGTTGTAAAAATAGCATGGTGCTATAATGGATTCAGTCAATCGTCAATCAACATTTATTCCTGATTATTTCAGTCATGTAAGTAATATTTATGCATAACCTATATTATTAGCCATTTATATTATTTGTTTTTCTAAGAAATTGTATTGAAACAAAATTGGATTTCACGAATACAGTACTTGCAATGCATTTTGAGGCAACTGTGCTTGTGTCTGCATGAAAATGTAATTCTGATTTAATTTAATTGTATCTCACCTTGAAAAGCTCCAGTAAATAGAACAGGACAAAGCCCGTTGGGTAGTGTGGCCCTCATGTGACGAGGGACAGAATTTAGTGTCGACCCCTTGCCTGTGAGCATCGTGGCTGATATGGAGACCTTTTCTTGGGAGAAAAAAAAACGGACCGTTATGGGGTGCAAGACTGACATCCAGTGGAGACAGTGAACTGAAAAATAGAGTGAACAGAGATTTTATTGGGTTTTGTATACCATGTGTATTGAGGTGAAGGTGAACAAATGGGTCTGTGGGACTTTGGTAAGTGAAATTTAATCTTAGGATTTTTGCAACAGGCCATTCAAAACCTACAAAACCTAATTATGTTCAACAGTTCAAATGTATGTGAGAAGAACCTTATTTTTGGATTTTTTAAAATATATAGTGTGGGTGGCATTAATCTTGTGAAACATGACATTGTTTCCATACATTGTGAATGCAGTCTGATTGTTGAGATTAATGCTAAATTTTAAATTACGAGCTTTGAAGGCTGTTCTGCTTTTATTGACGTGAACACACAGAAGACCTACAGTATATTTTATGGTTGGAATTTAACAGGTCTTGTAACTAGAGATTTGCACTGTAGATTTAAAATCTGGGTGGTAATACTTGAGCAAGTTACCTGGATGTGTGGCATTTGTTCCACTACAGTGAAAAGGCTCCCCAGACTGTTACATTGTGAGGTACTCTGTGTCATTGACAAAAATTCTGTTTTATGTTATTCAGTAATTTGGCTGAATTATACAGCAGAACATTCAATAACACTACCTCAGTACCAGTGGTCGAGAGAGAGAGAGAGGGAGCAAGAGAGAGGAGGGAGAGAGCGGAAGAGAGAGCGTGTGTGAGAGAGAGAAAGAGAGGACATGCATGTAGCGCAGTTAACTACAGTGTTCATAATAGTAAAAATAGTAAAAATATTACCGCGTTCGGTATTTTTGCTTCATTAATCAGGTGAAAAGGTGAAGAGGCGACAAAGTAAACATGCGCTGATCTCCATACTAATAGTCTATATGTTTAACGCTGAGTTGTTTTCTGTACACAGCCATAAGAAGTGCTGAGTCTTCATGTGGCCAGTATTCTGCATCTGATTGAAGGCACATTAAAACAATGCGGCGAACATGGAAAACAGGAAAACGAGTGGGAGAGAAAAATAAATATGGATGAAAAGTGCTGTGGTATCAGGCCCCAAGTACAGAAAGCATTTTAAAGATCCTGTGTCATAAAAATCATAATTTTCAGTAGTTATATTCCACATAAATAACTGAAGGAAATAAATACATAAACAAACTCTTGTTTGTCTTCAGTAGGAGCGCAAGGTTGCCGTGTTAATGAAGGAACAGCGTGCGTTGGCCCAAATACTCGGCTCTCCATCTCATCTGTCTGGCCCAGCTGCTCCTGCCCACAGAGTCGCGTCTGCACCACAACAGGGAACAATGAACACGGGTCAGGCACAGGAAGTGATGTCACAGCCTTCAAATAGCAGCAGGCAGACGGTGGATTGACCGGAATTCATTTTTAGCAGGCCAGTGTCAACAATGCACAGCTATTTTAAAATGGGCCATATGGTGTCACTTACCAGATTCTCAGAGAAAAGCTGCCATCTAACTCTTGGTTATGAGTATAAGAAATTGGCCTGATACTTAGGTGACTGGGCCAAAACATACCATCGAGGTCAAAAATCCATTGTGAAAAACTTATGTTGCTAAAAACCTCAAACCCTTTAGAAGTTCACGAATGGTCGGAATATAATTTATCATGAACATTAATAAAGTTAGATGGACATTTTCTTTCCAGAGGAATTTACACAGCTTAACTTCCATCTATAGATGCAACACATTTATACAGCACAATATATAATGAATCAATTCAGGTTAACAATCTACTGCAGTAGAATAACATTAGTCTGATTTGCACATATGGCAACTTTCAGATTATTTGCCAGTTATTGCAGACAAGACCAACACTATTAGCACATGGTTGAATTTAATATAAATGAGATGGGGTGTGGAGGAGATCGACATCTGGTGCCAACAGTATGCCTGGTGTCCGGAACTTTCCGAAAACGATGTGGTCAAACGGGCCTGAATGCTTCCACCACTTAAAACTCTCTGTTGCGTGGTGGGCTAAAAAACCCCACTATTTTACATTATCATTTTTAAGGTGAAGTTGCATGAATGTCTGTTTTAAATTTATATTTTCTGGCTTTTCATCAGACGGCACAATGTAGAGAGACAGAGAGAATAGAGGGGAGAGAGAGGGCAAAGCATTCAACAAAAGGTCACACAGTTGGATTCGAACCGCCAACGTCGCGGCTCACAATGAGCATGTGGACGGTGCTCTTTCAGGCTACGCCACTGAGACGCCATGTAAGAGTCCGTTTATGAAAAAATGGAGCCTCTTGTTTCTAAAAATACATACCATACTCTGCCTAGGCCTCTGTGTTAATATGAAGCCAGTTAATATAACTGAAATATTAACTGAACACAAGACTGCTGTGGAAGTTTCCGGTTAATATTACTGAAATATTAACTGAACACAAGAGTGGTGTGGAGGTTTCCAGAGCTCAAACAACATGCCTGAGGTCTTATGATCTGAGGTTGTTGATACGTTGTTATTTATTCTGTCTCTTAAGTTGTTCCTTGGGACATAGATCTGAGATGGGTGCATTGGGATGAAGTGATATTTAAATTCCTTTCAGTGCGTTACACGTGAAGTCACGTCTGCGTGGCCCTCAGCCATTAAACCGAATGAGAAGGACCTGAGTGGACATAAATGCGGCATTTTCACGGAATTAAGTAGACATGCTTAATTTATTTAATCATCAAACCATTGCAATCAGCTTCTTATCACCTTAGGTTTTTTTATTCAGAAAAAAGGTGAAACGGACACACAAACACAGAAAAATATTCACTGCTAACTACTATATGAGTCCACAATATATACAGTGTGCTCTGTGCATAATGCACACTATAAGACACACTACCAGGGTGGATTTAACACTGATCATTACATATGCTGTATATACTGCCTCTTCCCTGACAGGCTCACCTTGTCTTGTGATTGGTGTGGTTCTCTGCATCCTTCAGGAGCTGCTCAGAGGAAGTGCGATGGTGCACTGTTGCCCTTTGAGAAGCAGGCATGAACATCTTAATAACGCAACCGTCTCTCCGAGGAGAAGCGTGTGAGGAGAAAAAAAAGTGTGAGAATAATGAGCAAAGATTGGGCACAGAAGAGCCCCGACCAGCATCCTCTCTCTCCACCAAACGCCCCCCTTCCAATTCACAGTGATCCTACAGTGGAACAGAGCAGTGACCTCACTGCTTCCGGGTAACGACACCACCTAATGCATAATTTACAAGAGGCTTCCAGGAGCCTCTGGGCGCAATACTGATGGGCAGATTACCTGGCTGTGTGCATTACACCATCATATAATCAGTGCTAGGCTGTAAATCTCAGTTATGATCCCTCTGCATGCTTTGCACAGGCAGGTAACAGGGAGTGGGAGGTCCAGCGCTGTTCGTTGGCAGAACTCTGAGAGTTAATCTGTCCCCAGCCAAAGGCCAGACCCCCTGTGTATTGTTTGGCGAACAATAAAGAACTCCTGAAAAATTAATGAAAGAAGGAAATACATGAAAATAGTTTGAATAATTCAGTAGCCTTAATAGTGTCATAGCTTATTTTTTACCATCAGGCTTTACCTTGTTTGGCTTAAAACAGTTTTCCCATAGTTTGTTTTTGGGGTTGTGATTTCAGATAATTGGAGAAATATGCGAATAGTGCGAGCTCGGCATATGGTAATTGCACATACGATACTTTGGTAAAAGCGATGGCAAATTACTCAAGCAGGCTGACGGCGACGATGTGAAAAGTGAAATATACTGTATGTAAATGTGGTTGTAATGGATTTCCGAAAGCTTACCGCGGCTGAAAGCTGACTGGTAATCGATGCTTATCTGTAATTAAGAAGTGTGAAGTCTCGCATGGTCATCACTTTTACACAAGAGCTCAGGTTTCTCACAAACCAGAATGAGTTAATATGTGGAGCCCATAGGCGCAGGTTTCATTTTAACTTTGGTAGAGACACACTGCTGGACCACCTAGTCTCGCATACTCAAAACTAGCTAGTCTAGCAATTCATTCAGTGAACAGGGTGACATGTCTCCCCATCTACCCCAAACCAATGCATATGTTGGAGCCCCACCCCAGTACATTAGACAGGCAGTTGCCTACAGCTGGTAGTAAATCATATTCTGATTAAAATGACAGAACTGCTTACCAGTGCAAGCTGTGGCTGCAAAGCCCTGTAGGTTGATGCACAATTGGCGTCTAGCGTTGCTGAGGAACGGGAGGGACCCCTTGTGGTCGATCGGGTCCCCGCGAGTCCGCCTGTTGAGCTGCACACGAAGCATCTTTCTCCGGCTCTTGTCTGTGCGAGCCCTGACTCGTGAACTGTGCGGAGAGAACGTGCTCGTCTGCGCTCCTCCTGAAGTGACAACGGAGGTTGAGATGAGCGCTGTGGTTTGAACGCGATTGGGCTTTCCAAACTGCGAAGAAAAACTGGAAAGAGCGTTCAGAAATCACAATACTGCGCTCCTTCGCTGTTGTCATAAGACTCATTAACTTTGCATGTATCTCTGAATTATATGTTTTTTTGTGTGTGTAAATTATTCATTGACACAAATCGAGTACTTGTGATCCCATTTAAGATGGATTAAAGTTAATAAATGGAAGTTAAATGGATTTTTATTATTCAATTCTAATCCAATTTTATGCAAGAATGAAGGTGTAGGTCTCATTCAGTATTCTTGTTGAATTTCTACAAAAAATATTATGTGCTACAGCTGCCAAGCTGAAGTTTGTGACTGCACTGAAATGAGAAGCTCTATGGTCCACGTCAATGCAAGAATGCCTGATCTCTTAAAACATAATTAAAGCAGACCATATGGCAAAAAGTATAACCTTTGCTTTAATTGCAGCTACTGTAAAAAGATGTGTGGATATCAAAATAATCTTAGAGCGTAACTAGCAGGCATCGTCTCTAGGATTCATGCAGTGCCACACAGCTGTATGAATGAAAGGTGTCAGGCAATGTGATATTATGCATGGTATTAAAGCACTGTCTGCCATTTCTTTACTGCACAGTGAATCAAACAAATCATTTTCATGGATTTTATCCTGATCTCATTGCGCTATGATTCAGATGCTGTATGTTACTGTCCGTGTAAGCATGTATAAAACCAAGCGTTGCATGACATTGTGTCGCCTGATCTCCGTACATCATATTGTTTCTGATATAGAGAAGACTGGAGCGACTTCAGCAATCAGTGAGAAGCGCGTAGCGGGACGTTGTACAGCTGTGTGCGCATGGCATTCACGTTGCTCATTATTTTTTTTACCAGGAAAAAGGAAATTATCCCGGTTTACTATGAATAGCAGGTTCATACCCACACTGGGAGGTTGACATTATCCTGGTTCTCCCTGAATAGCAGGTTCACATACACACTGGGAGGTTGACATTATCCTGGTTCTCCCTGAATAGCAGGTTCACATACACACTGGGAGGTTGACATTATCCTGGTTCTCCCTGAATAGCAGGTTCACATACACACTGGGAGGTTGACATTATCCTGGTTCACTCTGAATGCTGTAGTCGAAGCTGCTCTCCACCCAGAGTCCCTTGAAAGTACATCGCTTGACAAACCAAAAAAATCCATACCAGCTTCAGCTACATGTTACACAAATAGCCAAAATAAAATCTGCAGTACCTTACCTGTCTCGTCTGATTACTTATGCTCTTTATAATAAGATATGGTGACAGTGGTGGGACGGAGAAAAGGACCTTTTCCAAGATGTACCAAGTGAATAATATTCTCAGCAGCTGCAAGCGACCATTCACCACAAGCCTTCTACATTTGTTTAGCTTTCTAGCTACATAATTGAATAGTACCTAAATGCACACCTAATTCACTGTATTTACTTTACAGCAGATTCTGCACTGCAAATGAGATCTTTACCTATTAGTGCCAAAGACTTTTAAAAGGGTAGAAATGCCTCTCGGCTTTATATTTTTCGGATGGAATCAGGGCGATTACTCTGACGTCTCATCCAGGGGTCACATTTGAAAGAGCACGTCTGAGATATTTGTGAAGATGGCAGTGAAGGTAGCCATCTGTTCTTGGACACGTGCTTCCCAAACTAGAACAAGAGTTGATACATTTTCAGAGTTGGTGTGAGCTGTGAGGTCTTCTGCAATCAAGTTAATCTTGCATGTACATTATATCTAGGTTACATGATATTAATGTTAACATGTTGGTCATTAAAACCCACACCCAGAGCCGAACATTGGAAGAAGGGTCTTCCTATCTGTCCCATCTAGGGAGGTTAATTGGCTAAAATCACTCCCAGTGGTGAGCATTCTGGGGGAAAATGGCTGCCGTGCATCACCCAGGTGGGTGCTAGACATTGGTGGCAGTCGAGGAGAGTTTTTCTGTCCGTTTATATAGTCCACAATAATAGACCAACATACTCTATTATTAACAAGCCTACATCATCTTCTTCTTTTGTTGTTGTTGTATAACGTCGGTTGGTGCATTACTGCCACTAGCTGGTCTGGAGTGCGGAGCAACAACGAGTTAACCCGCTTTATATACTATAAACCCTTCCCAGAACTTACCAACTCTTACTACTAAGGGGGTTGAAATAATTCATCCCAAGACATTGTATCTATTTCATGGTGACTTATATCACACAAGGGTTCACGGCACGCACATACACATACAAAACACAAGGAAATGAATCACTCATGCTGTCAGTATAAACAGAAAAATATACAAACAAAGCACACACCCGCATACCCAACAATGGTTGTGACAACCTTTGCCAGACATTATTGGTAATCTACTTTCTGCAATAAAAATATACTGCGCTAATACTCTTTGGACACAAAATTGGGCGCCAATAAAATCTAAGCTGCTGTATTGCTTTTTCAATAGCTTTTAGAAAACACTATTACACCTGCATTTCGGTTACACCCTTGATCATTTGGCAAGCTTTATCTGAGCTATAGCATAAGTATTTTGTAACTGGAGCAGCTGGAGATATTCTACATGGTCCCTTTTCACTCTAGCCTGTGGAGGGGGAAAAGAAAGCCCTAAAGCCCTATCCCATTGAGACGACTGTCACCATGCCTTGTAAAGAGCACCACTAATGAGGCTGGTAAGGTTATGTATGATGAATGGCTTCATCTATGGTTTTACATGGTCAAGATAACCTTTCACCATATGATTGTAATGTTGCAACAGCAGGCTCATGTATGCTCATTCATTCAAGGTTGAAATTAACAGCTTGTTCTCGACCGCAGTTGAATGCATTTTTATTTAATTCTCCACCTAAATATTAATTTATTGACTTCATTAATATTATTCTGTTTGGAGCCATGTGAATCATCTGCTTCTTGATATTGGGCCACCAATGACCATTTTTTACTTAAATGTTTGAAATGGGGTTTGAAAAGCTTACTGAATTATCCCAAGTGACTTCCCTATCCCAAAGGCCTGTTAAGCAGCTCTAGGGTGTGAATTTCAGAAAGAGCAAACTAAACATTAAAACTGTATATAATAAATTAATATTAATGCATTAATATTAATGTGCAATATTCCTATTTTAACTTATTTGAATAACAAGATGCGAGACGAGTTGGCGTGCATTCACATCTGGAGCGGCCCTAGTGGAATAACATGGAGGTATTTCTGGCTCCAATTGTCAGGAAACTTTCCATATATTATGTTTGTATCCCTGGAGACGTTATTATGCATTGGACTTTGTGCTCCATCTATATTTAACATGTATGAAAGATGTTCTAATTAACATGAAAATTGTTTCTAACAATGAACATGTTAAGAAAACACTGTCTCTAAAAATAAACACGATTAGACAACATTGTTTCTAAGAATAAACATGGTTAGAACACATGGTTAAAACTAAAATGCAAACAAGTCAATGGTAGCCTATTTGTTGCTTTTTATTGTTAGAACGATTTTGTCATTTATGTAGATGTTCAGTGATCAGGAGTGGATTGTACTGCATATGGCAATTATACCCACATGCACATGGTGTGTCCTTCTTAGTTAATCAGTATAAAATTGTGGAACAAGTTAGGTAGCCTACATAAACGAAAGTGTACCAGTGTATGATCTATGAGATTGTTATGCATGGCATCTTTATGCGTTTATGTAATCAATTAATATCTGTCTGTCCTTGGAAGTAAAAGGGACTACACATGCAACAACTGTCATGGAATGTTTGGAGTCGGAATTTTTGCTTCTTCAGTTTCTGTGAATTTACCGCGTGCACCTTCCACTGATCTGAACCGGGGTAGGAGAGGGGGGCGGTCTAATTGAGAACTGTACGGTACGGGAATTCGCCTGTCTGAGCCAGTCATTGAGATGAATGGAGGGGGGAGGCGCACTCATTGGCTTGCCTCAGTGATCCGGGAGGCTGCTGCTTGCTGATGATGTAGAGGCATCCCCCCACGGTGAGCCAGAGGTGGCTGGTTTCTCCCACTGTCGCCTTCAGAGTCAAGTCCAAGTGAAGGACACGCGCGCAAAATCTCTCTCCGCTCTCCGTACGCTGTGGTGCGGGTTTCCCGGACGACCAACTCTCTCCCGCGCGGCTCCAAGCTCTCGCTCTGCTGATCCGGCCAACAAGTAACGGCGTTCGTTTGAGTGCCCGTGGGGATTTTGCGTTTCAGCAGAGCGAGCAAGGTAAGTCTCCGTCTGGAAAGTCACTTTCATTTTTATCTCGGTTTCTTTTTCTTTTTTTCTCATCTTGACCGGTTTGGCACGATAAACTGCACAGTCAGACATGTGTGGCAGGTCGATAATATTGTGACATATGACATGTTTTCAAGCATTTAAAGAAATGTGTGAAGTGGCGGTTGGTCTGTAGCCTATGTTTAATTTAACGTGCTTTTACCCTGCGAAAGTGACTGCTGGCATAATAGTAACATTTTCAGGGTTAATTCAATGTATAGTTCATACGAGTTCAGTCGTGATCAAAGGTTAGTTAACACTGAGTTAACACTGAACACTAGCCTGGAGGAAGTGTGTCAATTTCAGTGAGACATATTTAAATCTCTTCATGTTCTCCTGTTTGAAATGTAGATTAGGCTACCTGTAATGTTATTAGGCCTAGGCCTATCCCAAAAAACAAAATGGGGAAATACATTTGAAAAGACAAGTCGCATTAAAATGCATTGATTGATTTTGCTTTTTGGTGCGAGTTGTTGCATTAATTTATTACAGGTTGAAGCATAGATATTTTGAGCCCAGCATTGGCTGTTTTTCCCCCGCACTGGTTGGGCAGTCGAACCCAAACTGACAGGTGCCCAGTTTCCGTCAGATGGCTCTTTCTACACCCGTTAAGAGGACTCGGAAATGGAGGGAGGACTTGCAACAGTTTCGCAGGAGCCATGGCATCTACAAGAAAGCTCTGCTCAACTGCTGTCTGGTCAATCGTATCGTAGCCTGGGCATCACCCAATACTAAAGGTACCAACCGTCTCCTAGGAAACTGCAGGAAATGGCATTATTCACAGCAAAGTGTCCAGTGTAATATCAACTCTGGAGTACTTTTAACTCTTAAGAGTACATACGGGCCCTGTTGGACACACAAACCCTGTTAGACACACAAACCCTGTTAGAGTTGATTTAACACTGGTTTCAGTCCGGCAGAGGGGGATTTCACTCAAAATTACACAATTTTGAGTCATTTGGTGAATAATGAGTCAGTCTTTATTTTTTCCCCCCCTCTGATTAATGAACTGCCGATGCCAATAGTCTTGAATTTTGTGAAAGCATCTTTTGCCCAAATCTACATTTCCTGAGGGGGAAAGTGGCAGGCCAATTAAACCATGACTTTGTTTTTAAGTCTTGCCCCCGTCCCCCGTCCCCCATAAGACTCGAGACACCCACAGCATAATAAATTGGTTTGAATATTTTTCAGGGTTCGTCCCGCACTAATACTTACAGTGGGCATAATGTGTGCTGGAGATGGATCACTCGCTCTTTTCCCATATTTAAATTACCAAGCCCAGCTCCATAGATGCATTAGAAATGGAGTTTTCACAAGGGATTTCCCGGACGTGGTCAAGGCTTAGATCCGTGATTTAGCCGCTCGTGGAAAGCAAATAAGATACAGAGGAATGGGAGGCAAATTCTCATTAAAAAAAAAACACAATTTAGCTTTAACGCTACCCTGCAGCCAGGGCTGGATTAAGACTCTGAGAGGCCCTACGCACTAAAACATTTTGGTGCCCCCATACATTTGTAATTCAAAATATAAACAATAATAAAAAAAAAAAAAAAAAAAATTTTTTTTTTTTTTGACACAGGAGAGCTTTATTTTATAAACAACAGAACTTTTTCATTTTTTTTTTTTTTAAATTTTTATAAATTTTTTTAAATTTTTAAAATAAAAATTAAATATTTAAAAAAAAAAAAATTGAGCCCCCCCCCCTCCCCTTCCTACCCTTATGCACGTGCTTATTTTTTTATTATAGTATAGGGCCTGCAGCGCTGTAGCGCAGATTGTAGGGATGTCTGATCAGAAGCTGTCTATCATCTGTGTTTTTGTGTGCAGTCCTCTCACCAGCAGACATCTGCCTATATTTGAATTGGGCACATGACATGTTTATAGCTGTGTGGTCTGGCAGTGCTTTTTGACCAGAATGACTGAAGTGACTTAGAGCCTATAAGGATTACTGATGTGATCTTGATCCGCCCTTTCCGAATTTGAAGGGGTTTGTGAAAATTTATAACGTGCACTGAATAAAATAAATAAATAAATAAAAGATTTATGCCCATCTTCACGTGAGTCTGAAAGAGGTACTAAATTACCTTTTGTTCATGCTTCTTAGAGGCATTATTTTATGGTTTCTGTGCTGTATATATTGAATAGGTCCATATGCCTCTATAATAAAACATACAAAGAAATAACTAAAATTATTATTACAGAATGCTGAATAAAGTGATATATTGTCCAGCTGGTCATATCAGACTAATTGTGATTGACATGGCCATAGGAGTTCCGCTGAAAGTAACGGACGACTTTCTGTGAGTTTGCAGAATGAGTTTCTTTCTCAGTCGCCTGGTAGTGTTTAAATTTGACTCGACGTGTCCTTTACTGAAGCCTTTGCAATTTCTGTAAACATATTTTTTCAACATTGACACATCAGGGACGGTTGGTTGGTGGCTATGAGCCCCCCACCCCACCCCTGAGGTTAATACTGTCCCATTTTAGTGAAATGTGCCCCGAGTTGTAACTCCTTAAAGGCATAGGGGCAGGCACAGGAATGCACATATGTGAAACTAATTCTGTACATTTAGGGCCTTATTTACTAAGACTTTTAGTATGCGGCAAAGCTAATAACACAACCAACGATTGGTGCAAAACGAGTACCATGACCAATCGTTGGTCATGTTATTGGTTTTGCGTGTGCTAAAAGGTTTTGCACAACATGCTAAAGGTCTTTGTAAATCAGGCCCATAGTGTTTGTGAAATTTAATGTAAAACTGTACAAACTACCACCCAAGTGATGGGTATTCTGGTGCAGTATTTAAACTAGCTGATTAAAGTGTTTAAAAACGGTGTAGTCTCAACCATTGCAGACGGCAATGTGTGGATACAAAACTGTTTCATTGTCAGGTTGTGTGAAATATCTTATCTTGTTAAAGGGGAAGGGAGGGGGAAGGGAAGGAAATGGAAGGCCTATGAGTTTTAAGGCTGGCCTATGAGCGGCTGACCCTAAAACATGAGACGTACTGATGAGAGAAAGGCCATGAGAATTTCATGACCCATTTAAGACATTCAGCTTTCTCTCCAGTAGATGTTGGCCATGTTACTTTTCCTGATTTACTAAGACCATTAGCATGTGCAAAACCTTTTAGCACACACAAAATTAATAACATGACCAATGATTGGCCATGCTGCTTGTTTTGCACCAATCATTAGGTCTGGGTAAATCAGGCACCACATGTGCACTTGTTAACAAATAAGCAGTGTTAAGAGGGATACAGAAATATCCTTGTCAGCCTTTTTTATGAGGTCCCTAGTGGTAAACGGGTGCAGGAATACCTGTATGTGTCAAGGCAAACAGATGCGCGTGGAACTGGCTTAATCTGAGATTTATCTCACTGTCGCAATTTAAACACTGAAGGTCACCAAATTGCTAAAAGAGATTACGAGGGTGGTAGGTAGTCAGCTTTGCATTTCTGTCAGAGTAAAGGCGATTGTGTGATTAAATGGGATACATTAAAGTGAAAATGCATGTTGTGAACAGTTCCTTGCAGGGAGTGAAATTAACATTTTCACCCACTGCTTGTGGATTCTACAAATCACCAGCCATTTTCAACATTTTACTAGCCACATTACCTTTCACAATAAAACATAACCTGGCTGGTTACCTGCCAAAGTGGCTGCTAGAGTAGAAAATCTACCAGACACAATCAAAATTTGACCAGCATTTTGCTGGTAGCAAGGGTCAATTTTGTACCCTGGTTCCTAGGTCCTTTTAGATTCTTGTGTACTTTTAAAGAAGTTGAGTCTTTATAATTGAATATTTTTGTTAAAAATAATTTATTTTTTTCAGTTTCTTGGATAAAATCATTGGTTCTAGAAAAAATGTCAACATTCAAATGTTTTTTCACTTCACAATATGTTCAGTTGGCCGATTTTGACTTTGACAGTTCAGAACAGCAGGATGGATTTAGTGTAGAGGCCATACCAATCCTTAGTAGGTCAATGCATAAATCTGGCCTGTCACATCTTGAGCATTTCTGTGTTATTTTTAAGAAATCACAGAATCAACCTTGACACGGTTATAACGGTGGCAAACCGGCTCTTACTGTCCTTACAGAAGTGACAAATGGCTGACAATTTACTGTAATATAATCAGTAGACTGCAACACCACAATATGTGGGGGAAAAATACTAATTATTGCTTCTCAGATATTGGAATAACTTTAATAATACATTGCTGGGAAATATTTATTGTCATTTTCAAAGAGTGCACTTATGAGGGCTTTGGGTAAAAAAGAAGCAAAGTTGAGGGAAATGGGGTAGCATCGCAGTGTAAATGTCAGCAGTCACACTCAGGCTTGTCTCAGGGAAATGCCATATTTGAAAACTGTCGGGGGAAAGTTATTGGATTGTATTTAACTATGGCAGTACTGAAGCTGGTTTAAAAAAATAAAATAAAATGGCATAGGTGCAGGGTTCTCAAACTCAGCTCTTGGAGGACTGCGCTCTCCTGATATCATGCTTTTGTTTCCGTTCTCTCCACAGTCCCCCCAGTTAGGCTCTCACTGAGTCTGAGGAGCTTGTACAGTCAGACTGCAGACTCACAATTGAACTGAGGGGGTCGCTGCTGCGCAATGAGACGGTCCTTCTGACTAAAATCTAGGGATGCACCGATACCGATACCAGTATCGGTATCGGGGCCGATACCATGCTCATGTACTCGTACTCGTACTCGAAAAAATGTACCGATACTCCAAAACCGATACCAACGTCCAAACGTCCGCACGCTAATGCTATCACCTTAGCAACACCTAATCCTGACCTGCGTGCTCACTAGGGATGTTAACAGTTAATCGACTATAGATTAATTGCTAATAAGAATTTAATCGATAAGATTTCAAATGAAACAATTAACTGAATAATCTGCGATCTTGTTTCAACGGCAGTTTTTGTGTGAAACGTAATCATGGTTTAAGGTCTCCACGCGAGGGCGAAGTTAATGTAGCCTACCACCTGAAATGCGAACTTTTCCTATAAACCTCGTATGAACTTTTTGTATTTTTTCCTTGTAGTTATATAGTTTTATGGATTAGGTTTATGGTCGCTCCAGTGAGCGTTTTAAATATGGATTAGAAACTACGGAAATATATGACAATTTGTGTGTTCTCAAATTCTGACCATTTCGTGGTAAGTAACCTATTGTAAAACATTGCGTTTTCAAATGGTAAAGTTGTCAAAAGGGTGACAAGGGCCATACTTTTTTTTTAAAGCAGATGATTCTTTTCTCCCAAATTGAATGTCGATGTTCAGTCATGTATGGGGGGAGCCCTTATACAAAGGGTTGAGCTCGGTGCACTGATGTAGCATAGTGCTATTAATCACCCAGTTCGTCAGTAGGCTACTTGATTAAAATAGCGGTTCAGATTAAAATAGCAACCATTCACGCAGTGCGTGATCTAGACTCAAATTACCTGACAACAAATAAAGAAAAGGGCTTTAGCTAGACTTCTTACTGAATTTCAAGTGTAAAGAAGAAACAAACGTATAGCCACATATTGGTTATATTTGTGTAGCCTATAAAACATGGTTATAGCATATTAGGCCTTCTTAAAATAGCCTACATTTATTGTGCTATTTCGATACAAAAGAAAACACGAATGTGCTTCATTTAATCAATATCATTATTACAGATTTGAAATGGTTTAATAACGGGCAGACTTTTATTAACTCTTAGTTTGATAGTTACAGAATAGGCCTACATGGAAAATGTACAATATAGCCTACAGTAGCCTATGCGATTTTGATTAGAAATGCTTGAACCGTTTTGCTTTCGGTAACGTTACGTTGGGTGGACGTCAGATGCCAGTAGGTAGGCTACAGGTTCCGATCATGATTGCAGGCTATATTTTTTAAATGTGAAACTGTACCAAAAAACAGTTGACCGGGCTATATTATTTTACTAATACCCCCGCCATTTGTTGCAAACTAATTGAGTAGCCCGTAGCCTATGCAGAGAGTAACTGATTCAGTTGACAATTATGTAGCCGCGGTAGTCAGCAGTTCATATAGGCTAGTCAATTCAGTAGGACTCTCTGAGGTTGATGGTTGAAAAGGACATTATGCCAATAAGCAGCATTAGACCTAGTCTTTAGATAGCACACAGGCTGTTCCATGTCAGTACAGTAGGTTAGCCTATAATGTATGTAGGCCTATTTCACAATTGTTTTTTTACAGTCAGCCCCCCCCCCCCCCCCCCGTTAAGTTGACCATGTATATTAGTGGTAAGGGTTAGGGGTCACTTATACTTTGACGTTCCAGTATAAATAGAATGATGCACAAAAGACTGTACAGTTTTATTTTGGTTATTATTTATGTATTTTTATTGGACCTCATTTGATTTAAATAATCAGTAAATTGATAGACTGTGCTCCATCAACAGGAGAAAATAAACACAGTATCTTCAAAATCAGCCGTCTCATTATTGTGGTATTATTATACAGTATTATTATAAAGTACTCATACTTAAAAAAACACACAAAAAATGGTATCGGTATCGGTATCGGCGAGTACTCAAAAGTGAGTACTCGTACTCGTACTCGGTCTGAAAAAAATGGTATCGGTGCATCCCTACTAAAATCTGTTAAATCGTCAAAATAAGTATGCGTATGGACATCAGCAGGCTCCGCACAGGCCAAAATGACATCACAGCGGATGCCCGCCTAGGCAGTTTGCACAGACCTGTCGTTCCACCTACAAGTGTACCTTCTGCTTACCGTCATCATCTTCCATGAAGGTCGCCATTGTTTGCAATTTGTGTGCAAAAAGTATGGGAAATGTAGTCTACAAAGAGGGGTTGGTACGCTCGACTATGGCGGACTGTCCGTCAACGTCCGTGTCTTTCTGTTTTAAACACTCTGTAACCACCTTTACTCCCCAGGCAACACCGGCCAATTCTGCCCCACCTTACGAGTGCTGACCACAGTCTCACCTGACGTGGTTTGGATTCTATACCAGACCATCGGGCCCATCCGCACATTGGAACAGTACCTTAACACAGTGTTTTCATAACACTATGCTTTTCACACTGTACATATAATGCAGGGTTATATTTAACCCTGGGTTAAAGATAACCATTAACCTAACCCCTTTTCACACTGTATATTGTTAACCCATGGTTAAGTCTTAATTAGGTTAATGATTCACACTGCCTCTTGTTAGCTCTGGGTTAAATGTCAGTTGATACACAGGGACTAATGTTTACATTCTAGAATGAAGCGCTGTGATTGGACGTTCATTGTTTATTCTCACCTCGATTCACACTGGCAACTGTTAGCCCCTAGGGCCAGCTAAGCCCCTAGGGCCAGCTAACCCTAGGTTTAGAAATTTTTTTTCCCCCAAGTTACCTCTTATGAGGGCCCCTTGGGAAAGAAAAGTTTGCACTGGAAGTAGGAAGAATTTGGTTCCTCTTGTGTTGAAGTTTTTTTTACCAGCGTTTGTTTAATTCTCCTGGGAATATGGTGTTGAGTTTTCTAAGTTTGTCTGTCCTCCTGTGTCCAGCTAATGTTAGAATGCAGGCCTGATATTTCTACTGCTTCAAGTCCATGGTGTATTAAATGAGCCACGATGTGTGTGTCTGTTTTTCTATGATCAGAAAAACAGCTAACCCAAGGTTAAAGTCGGGGCTAGCCCCTTTTGGAACTTGCCGGTGTGAAACAGCCCAGTTAACCTAGGGTTAAAATGGTTCTGGAATGCATTTAGGCCGAGGTTAAGTGCAGTGTGAAAAGCCCTCTATTATGTTTGTCATCCGTTTGGCTGCAATCAGTGTTTGATGCCTCTTAAAAATCAGTTAATCTTATTTTTTCATCTTGTATGTTTTTTCCTAATTTGGGTGGATTAAATATGAACATATAAAAATGTTTCAAAAGTCCCGTACCAACTTTGTATACAAAGGTGTTGTGCTGGGTAATTTTGACCCAGGCTCTGTAGCTAAGAAAATATACACCCTTTTAGGTTTTTTACCTCAGATTGTTTTTGTGGGTGATTCTGGGTATTGGGTACTACTTTCCCATACAGGTTTTAAACTTCATGAACTTTACTGGCTCAAAAATTTGAAGTTCACAGATTTTTAATATTTAGGGTTACAAGGCTAGTCAACATTTTTGTAATACAATAATTTTGTGTCAGTTTAAACTTTTGGGGTCAATTTGGCCCCAAGCAAAAAAGATGTCATAAAATTTCAACACAATAGGAGAAAAACTATGAGTTAACTGTAGATCGAGAGTCAAAAAGGTCCCTGAATGAGTCTGTAGTCTGTTAGGCTAGGCTAGGCTACGCCAATATGTGTATTTGACGGGTCCCTAAAAGGCACAAAACATTTAATTTGGGTCCTGGTATTAAAAAGTATTTCTAATTTGGGCCCCAATATTAAAAAGTTTGAGAACCAGTCCCTTTATGACATAAGCTACACAACAGCCCCTAGGAACACTTTGGCTATTGGTGAGTGCTCATGCGTTGAGGTCTATGGGGCACAACCTTCCGAGACTACCCAGTGAAATACAATCAGTCGCGCTTCAAGGGAACATCCCTGGCGTATAAAATAGTACGCCACAGTATCGGCCTCTAACTTAATGACTTATGACTCTCTCCACCTATCATGTCAGTAACGAATATACCGTACTGTACAGAACTCAACTTAATAAATACAACTTAAATTTTAGTTGATATGTAAAACCTTTAGATATTTTTTTAAGGTTCTTTAATGCAGTTTTATGAATTTATGCACCTCCCAAATTTTTTGCTTCCATCAAAATAAAAAATTGGGCTGGGAAATGAAAGGTGGAGAAACCACATTACAAGCCACATTGTATTACATTGCCTCCGCCTCACACATATCCGCAATCACACATTTTTTTCCCTCTGCAAATATCATTTAGCATATCTCTACCTTCATAACTCCTTGCCTTCGATACCCCCCCTCCTCTGTCCGAATGGGCATCGGGCGCGGTTATTATATCTCCATAAATTGCTTTCTTTATCTGTGTTTGTGTGCGCTGGACGCATGGCGGCAGGAGCTGGCTCTGATGTGCCAGACTGTGTTTACAGGAGAGTCAATCACCGGCTTTTGGGGTTCATTACGCCTCTGTTCTTGGGAGGTGTCGGGCCTTCTCGCTAATCACGGAGCAGCGGTTGACAGCTGGGGTCCCCCTCCCACCCCCGAAACCCCATGAAAGGGCCGTAGGACTCTCCAGTCTAGCCAATTTACTCTCTAAGTAAACCGTCCTATTTTTGGCCCTGGCTGCCTCACTTTTATGATAATGAGCTTTCTCAATGCCAGGTGTTTATAAAGTTACCCTGTCCTGCAGCTACCAAAATTTAAAATTACCTTTTTTGAATATACGACACGCTGAAGTGGCTCACACTAAGGTGACCAGATTTATTATTGTGTACCAGTTGATAGAAGGGGGTGGGTGGTATGCGTTTGTGTTATTTTGTTATTTAATATGGTTTTGTGGCAGTCATTTATCAAATTGATTACATTTGTGATGCACAGTTCAGCAACCTGAATTTGGTAAGTTATTCACCCAAGTGCTACATGATGTCCCGGCTAATACACTGTACCCTCTCCTTTTGTAGCCACAGACTGTGTCCGAATCAGCACCATTCCATACTATTGAGTAGGCTTGTTGAGTAAACAGGATGAAAAGTAGGCAAAATATTCTCTAAATGTAGTGTACTTTATACCCCATATGATATACTTACTTCCGGGGGTTTCGTTGAGTATGTTCAACGTATCATACTTTTCAAGAAGTACACGAGCATTTTGGTCGCAAAATATGACGTGCAGCTTCATTTAAAAAAATGTTTGCTGACGTTTTATTGAAGAAAAATACATCTTGTGGGACGTCTTACGACACTTCCACAGTACGGTTGGAAAAGAGTCTGGAGGATATTTTTTGTCAGTACACATTATTCAGCCCATCTGACAGTACACAGTACACAGACAGGAGATAGTAGATAGGCAGTAGATAGGGCTCTGATTCGGACACAGACCGCTGGGTGTCTTGACGGGCATCAGGGCAGCAGGCAGAGTGGGAGGTCACATGACCGTCACATGACCTCGATCTCTGGAAACGATGTGGTTAATTTGAAGCGGAAACATAAATGGGTACAGGCGGGGTGTGCAATTAACACCCGTCACTAGCCAAATGCTGGCTAAATTTTAATTGTGGCTGGTAAGATTTGTACTCTAGCAGCCACTTTGGCCGGTAACCAACCAGGGCTGCGTTTCCCAAAAGTATCGTAAGGCTAAGACGTAAAACCCTTCGTAAGACGCTTCTTTAACTTAAGACGCTCTTAGAAACGCTCGTAGATTAACGTTTACTCCAGGCCAGTCGTAGATGGTTAAGTGCATTTTAGAAACCTATATTTAGAAATGTTTCGTGTTAGTGTTCAATTAATTTTACGGTTACCATATCCAGTGATTGTTTTTTTATAGTGATGTTAAATGCAACAATATTGAAGTTTATTTAAATTTTTTAAATTTACTTATTTTTATATACACTACTCAAAGAAATTAAGGGAACACTTAATCAACACAGTATAACACCAAGTCAATTCAACTTCTGGGATATCGATCTGTCCAGTTAGGAAGCGTAAAGATTGTGAATCAATTTCACCTGCTTTGGTGCAAATGAAAGTGACAACAGATGGACAGGAGAGGCAACAGCAAGACAACCCTCAAAAAGTAAATGGTTTTGCAGGTGGTGGCCACAGACCATTTCTCTCTTCTTATCCTTCCTGACTGATTTTTCTCTAGTTTTGCATTTTGCTAGTGCCCTTGTCACTACTGGTAGCATGAGGTGGTACCTGCAGCCCATTCAGGTTGCACAGGTAGTCCAGCTCCTCCAGGATAGCACATCCATACATGCCGTCACAAGAAGGTTTGCTGTGTCTCCCAGCACAGTCTCAAGAGCCTGGAGGAGATACAGGGAGATGGGCCATTACAAAAGGAGAGCTGGACAGGGCCGTAGAAGGGCAACAACCCAGCGGCAGGACCGGTATCTGCTCCGTTGTGTGAGGAGGAACAGAAGGAGCACTGCCAGAGCCCTACAAAATGACCTCCAGCGGGCTACTCGTGTGCATGTTTCTGACCAAACTGTCAGAAACAGACTCCATGAGGGTGGCATGAGGGCCCGACGTCCTGTAGTGGGACCTGTGCTCACAGCCCAGCACCGTGCGGCTCGATTGCCATTTGCCACAGAACACCAGAATTGGCAGGTTCACCATTGGCACCCCGTTCTCTTCACAGATGAGAGCCGGTTCACACTGAGCACATGTGACAGACGTGAAAGAGTCTGGAGACGCCGTGGCGAACGTTATGCTGCCTGCAACATCATCCAGCATGACCGGTTTGGTTTAATTGACTTGGTGTTATACTGTGATGATTAAGTGCTCCCTTAATTTTTTTGAGCAGTGTATTTGGAAATTACCTATAAAAGCCATTCCTTAAATAGCCCTATAAATAAATAAGTTTGACACAAGTAAAATCAGTGGGAAAAAGATTGTATTTCAAAAGAAACTTTGACGTGCCTAACCGGCCATGTATTGGGCATGGGGTTCGCGTTTCCCAATCTATCGCCCCTCCTCCTCCCGTATCAGCAGCACCACAGACAGAAGTACAGATATGTAAAATCCAGGGATCAGAAAGTAAATGTCCTGCGATGTGTTTCTTCCACCCATTAACTCAGCCAGCTGATTTCACTAATTAGTTCTACCTCCTGGCTGAAGAATTGTGCAAATTATCAAATCCAGGTGATTGGAACTAAATACTGGAGAGGACTTTTTACTTTCTGAACCCGGATTTTACACCTCTGGTTAAGTAGCACTTAAGAGGTGACTGCTCGTTCACGCTTTAAGAACTGTTTTGGGAAATGCGCGTTACTAATTAAAGAGCCATCGTAGAATCGCTCGTTGAAATCGCACTTAACCCTAAGATTGATCGTTATCGGGAAACGCTGCCCAGATTATGTCATATTGTAAAAGGTAATGTGGCTGGTTAAATGACTGGTGATTTTTATAATCCACAAGCCACTCTGGCCAGTGGGTGAAAACGTTGATTTCATACTCTGGGAGGAGCCTGCTCCTCGCTTATCGCTCTGCCTTGGAGCACACGCAGGTGTTGGCGTGTTGCCCACGCCAATGCTGCTCCTGTTGTAAAAGCCTCACACGGATAAAGTTGTACCCCCATTAAACTTTAAACACAACCATTGTCAGTACTGTAACAGTGGATTTGGATGTGGAGGCTGCAAGCTTGTTGAAAACTCCCGTCTTGTTTTTCGCCTGTAAGGAACACTAAGCCCTGAATATTTCATACCCGATACGATCTTCCTTTTGTTCTCTGTTGTGAGGAGATCGGATGCTTTTGAAGAGCCTGGAATCAACTGGAGTGAAATTTGTTTCCCTGAGAAGCTTCAGGTTGTCCATCTGTGCATAGATGGGGGGGGGGGTGTTCTTGCATGTACAGGGACTCACTGGACCTCACAACTGACCTGTTGTTTCTGACTGTCCATCGTGTTCATTTATTTATTTTTTATTTCATCAAGAAGAATCACAGAGACAATATCTTTCTGGAGAGACCCCGTCGGGCCTGTATTCATAAAGTGTGGGTAGGTGTAGGCCTGATCCTGGATCAGTTCTGCGTATTGGCTCGTAATGAATAAGGTTAGGATGTGGACAGGTGAACCTGATCCTAGCTAAGTGCTCCTTGTCTAAGAAGCTTGCTTTATGATCTAGATGACAGCAGTGCACACACAAGGTTTCGGTTCAAAAGCGTAGGGCAGCACAGGAATGCGTGCAAACACACAGTAATGAAAGCCCATTCAAACTCATACGAGCATGCCATTTTTACTTTTGAAAGGACTCCAGCTCATGTTTCTCGGCACTTTAACGCAGGGGTTCCCAAACTTTTCCATGCCAAGGACCCCCAAATAGTCGTAGCCTCTGGCTGGGGCCCCCCTATTGCGAAATGGCTTTTAAAAAAAAACTTAAATTACACTGGCAAATATAAAAAAATCTAACATACAGCTTCTTAATACACAACACAATACTTTTGATTCCATAATCGGGCCGTTAGCAGCTCAACGTAAGGCTTTGACTGACAGGCAGACGGTTAGTTATTAGCTGCGATTGAAAGAAGGGCATGGCAAAGACCAAATTTCGATATGAAAGGATTTATAACAATTTATATCTTATTTTAAACCGGCACAGTAATCTTATGAATTGAATTCAAATTATTATTATTTTTAAAAATGTTAAAAAAAAACATTTGTGTGCATTTTCCTCTTCCTTCCAATTGGCCCCCCTGGCGCCCCCTGGCGGCCCCCACTTTGAAAACCCCTGCTTTAACGGTATACAAGAACCCCCCAACCCCCAACCCCCAACCCCCAATCGTTCTGCCCAACTGCAGTAGCCTATAGCATTATTAGCTACAAGCCCACCACAGCCTGTTTATATTGTAGCCTAATGTTAGATTAATTAATGGAAATGAGGGATTTTGTTTTGTGGAATCCAGGATGTGGCCATGGTTTTTCAGTGCCATATTCAAAGTAAAAACTATTATTTCTCCTGAGTCCCTGACATACTTGCCAACCCTCCCGATTTTCCCGGGAGACTCCCGATTTTCAATGTCCTCTCCCGATAATCTCCCGGAGTCAACAATCTCCCGATTTCGGACAATATCGTGTTTTTAAATCATTTTTTTTATTTTTTTATTTTTTTTATTTTTATTTTTTTTTTATAAATCTGACGCGTGTATCTACGTGGATGGTTAACGGGGATTTACTTTTAACGCAGATGCACACCCGCGGTACATACGTTAAATAAACCGTTAAATAGAGTGTCTTTAAAAAAAGATGATTGCAACCCCCCCCCCAACAATTACAATCGAGGTCGGCGAAAATTCTTGATAGCACCCCCCGTCAACAATTTAAAAAAAAATCTCCCTATTTCTGAGGGCTCAAGGTTGGCAAGTATGGTCCCTGAGTATGCAAACAGTCCTCCCTTTATTACACATGCAATATATCAGATTTGATTGTTACATATGATCACTCGTTCTGAAACCGTAATTTCTAGTACATTTTACTCAATGGAGTAAATGTGATTAACTGTTAAAACATTGAGTCAAGGCCTGTCATATCTAATGTGGTCAGAAGGGGGCGCAAAAGCACATTTTTTGTCAATTTGGTCATTCAGTCTGAGATCAATTTTCCAGCGCTGAATAACACTTGTGAAAAGTTAAGCATTGTTAAATGAGCAGACGTCATTTTTGAGTCATGAATTTGGCTAGGTCTTTCAATGTAAAAGCTCTTATGTCAAAGCCATGAAAGGTTAAAGAAAAAAAAAAAAAAAATTATGTGTGTGTGTGTTTATATATATATATATATACACACACACACACACACAGTGTACTCCAAAAGTGTTAGGACAGTGACAAAATAGTTGTTTTTGCTCTGTACTCCAGCACATTGGATTTGCATTGGAACAGTGACTATGAGCTTTATGTGCAGATTTTCAGCTTTAATTTGAGGCTTTTTACATCCATATCAGGTTAACCGTGTAGCAATTTTAATTTTTACACATATCTCCCCCTCCCCTATTTTAGGGCACCAATAGTTATTTCACAAATTAACAAACTTAAATGAACTCATCATATTTAATATTTGGTTGCATGTCCTTGCATGCCATGACTTCCTGATGTCTGTGATATCAAAACATCAATAGACTATTGATATCTTATTTTTAGGTACTCTTGCAAGCGATACAACCTCTCTGCATTTGAATGGATCTCTATGGGAATTGAGGGGTGGGACTAGATTAAGCTGTAACACGGGAATAGTATTGGACACATGGTTGGCTAAATGGCTTTAAGTCATCAAGGGTCTGAGGTATGAAACAAACCTCAAATTAAAGCTGAAAGTCTGCACTTTAACCTCATAGGGCTCTATCGTGACGGTCTTAGTGCTTGGTCTAAAATGCATTGCGCAAGTGCATTTAGGGCGTGTCCACGTCCACTTTTGCTCGTTAGACGGTGTGTTCTTTGAGTGCCAAGTATGGCGCAAGGTGCAAATGGGATGAATGTAATCTCTTCATTAACTATAGGTGTGTCTTGGGAGTAACATGCAATAAACCAATTAAAATGTCATATACCATTCCATTTAAAGGTCACCTGCGTCCGCACGTTGGCGGATTGCTAATTTGATGGTGGATAGTAAGCCTGTGAAAACAGCGATTTACAGCTGGTGAAACAGGCATACTTAAAGCGTGCGAGAAAGGACTAGGCTATATGAATCAATATTATGATCAATATTATTCAGACTACCCATTGTGACGTGCTTTTATATGCGCAATAATAATCTTTCACATTAGGGTTTAACACCGGCACAGGTTCCAGGTAATTCCCCACCAAACTATATTCCAGAAATATAATAATGGGAAAACTGGATTTTTTTTCTCATTAGCTTACACCAGGTGCTGTTATTTTACAAAATATATGCGGTTTAATTTTCTTAACACCTACAACAGCTGAGCTGAACTATACCAGAACTTCTCTCTCAGCTTAGAAAATGCCAAATTAGCCTGCTTGTTTAACAAATTTTATTTGATTATACAATGAGGCATTGTCAAACATCAATTCCATAAGGCTGTTCTCGCAGTAGACAGATCACAGGCAATTAATTTTGGCCTCGTCTTATTTTAAATATGTTCATTAGTTGCTTTGTGTTCCCCTGAGGTGATAATCCAGAATAGGGTATTCATCGCTCTCCATTCACTTCTATAGGGCAGCTAAAACGGTCTCAAAATGACACTTCTAGCATGTATGCGAACAAAGCGGATTCTGTCAATGTTTTATTTTGGGGAAAAATATGAATCCCTATTTCACATGCTTGTGTGCACCCCTGTGTGTAACAGACAGGAGGGTGTAGCCCAATGTTAAAATAACATTGAAACAACTGTGACTGTTATGGTTCTGTTTATTTTCTGTTACTTTATTATTTTCCTTACATGTGTTTGTTTGTGTTCATTAGTATTACTGGTTAGGTCAGGGGTAGGCAACCCTGGTCCTGGAGAGCCGCAGGGTCTGCTTGTTTTTGTTGTTACTCGCCACTTAATTGATCAATTAAAGCAGTCAATTACACAGTTAACTCACCTCACCTGGTTTCTTTGGCCTAAGTAGTTGTCGTATTTAAGGTGAAACCAAAAACCAGCAGACCCTGCGGCTCTCCAGGACCAGGGTTAGCCACCCCTGGGTTAGGTTCTCATTTGACACTCCACTTCAGCTCCCTTGTCTGTCTACGTTTCCATGTTATCCTAGAATCCACTTCCTGTATTCATGTTTGCACATTTCGGTACATGCGGGTTTTCCCCTGTATTTCAAGTCTCATTTTCCTTTCTTCTTAACTAATTAAAATATTATTAGTACATATACTAATCCAACGAACAATACTAACTGTGTGTTTATATTTATATACTAACGATAACTAATAGATTAATGTGTATATATAACTAACAAATCACATTTACTAACGTAGGAGATTTAGAATTTTGTACTAACGTCACTTAATTACTAATCACTCTCTTGCGCCACACTGCAGCTGTCATTCTCCCTTAGCTTTTCTATCTCTGCTCTATTCGTTGTTATTTCTTAAACTCTCTTCAGCTGTATCCACTTTCAGAATCCACCCCTCGTGCTGTGCACTCGTTTACCTGCTAATCCCTGGCCGTGTGTTATCTATGTATGTTTTGCATGCATTCCAGTCCTTGTCTTCTGTTTCCCCTCATTATTGAATTATTGTTTCCTATTGTGTTCACCTGTGTCTAGCTCCTTACTCCTACCACCCACACTTAATTCCTTTTCGTGTCATTACTTCCCTGGTGTATATAGTCTGCCTTCCACTTGTAATCTCTGTCAGAATGTTGATTAATTCACTGTGCTGATTTTATTCATAAATGTTTTTTGTCAGCCTGTGTTATTTGAGATTCTTGAGACAACACTTCTGTACGATGTCGAGCCTGCCTTTTCCTCCTGTTTTGTTTGCCGTGTCTTTCTGTTTTTTTGACTCTTGCTACGTTTATTTTTACTACTTTTTTGGATTTCGATTTTGTAATGTACCGTCTCAACTCTGATTACCTGGCTACTGATCTTGGACTGTGAATAAACTACGTTTTTGCCTGCTACCTGTGGTCTGCGTTTGGGTCCTTCTCAGAACATCACAGCGACATGACTTAAGTCCAGGTTTGTGGTGGTTTTAGCGCAAATGTTTTTGCTGCCTCAAGATGGCGATATGCAAATAATTATCCAGGCCACACCTCATTTTAAGACCAACCCGCCCAGTTCACTTGCTATGGCCACAAGTGTTCTTGTCATTTAAAAAAACGTGTGCGCTGGGTGTTAAAATGACAACTGCGTCGGTCTGAAACTAGCAAAAACACTTGCGCTTGGGTTATGGCCGCTTATCGCCGGATGCAAGATAGGGCCCATAGTCACTGTTCCATTTCAAATCCACTGTGCTGGAGTACAGAGACAAAACAAAAAACATGTCACTGTCCTAACACTTTTGGAGTGCACTTTATATATACATACCACACACATCAACACTGTCTTTTCAGTTATGATGTGTGTGTATGTAATTTTACTCGACAATGCAGACATTTTTTTTGAGAAGATTCGATCAGAGACCCTGAGGCTCATCCATGCGCCACACAGCGTGGTGCCTTGACCAACTGAGCCCTCCAGTAGCTCTATACACATCCTTTTAAAGGATAATTATCTTGTCTTTAGTCTCTATAGCTGTATTTATATAATGTTTGGAGAATGTATTTCATGTTAAACCTCTTACTGTGTGCTGATTCCTTTTTGATTCCAACAGCTGACTAGGGACCTATCTATTAATAAACCATTCCAGTTCATCTCAGGGTAATAAAATCCTTTCCTGTTGTAATGCTGTGCTGGTGTTTGCCAGCAGGTGGCAGCACAGAGCTATTAATAATAGCTGTCGTCTGCCAGCATAATAGAAGCATGCAGGGAGCTTTGGGTGTTTTCTATTAATATTAACCGAGCTGTTAAGCCTGGAGTTATCGCAAAACCTGCCAATTTTACACCAGGAGATGCAAATGAGTTGATGCGGCACGGCTCATATCACACTCTAGTGCTGAATATTGCATGTCCTCTCCGCTCAGCTGTTCTTCATGTAACATTCATAAGTGTGACTTTGACAAACTGGACACTTATGGTAATTATCAAAGAAACATCAAGACATTCGTTAACATAACGGCTTTTTTTTTTTTGGTTTTAATAACATTATTAATGTGCTAATTAATTTGCTTAGAGAAGGAAGGAGGCATCACCCGCCCCTACCCAGGCAGTTTGGGCTTACTGACGTAGTGACACCATGCAGGGCCTGAGAAGTTACCGGAAACTGCACCTTCTCTGATAAAATGGGCATGTAGCCTACCGTGTGTGCACGTGTGTGCACGTGTGTGTCCCAACCCCCCCCCCTCTGCAGGCCAACGTAAGTGGAAAGGTTGCTCTGGGAGACGGGTAAAATCCCAACACGCCTTCCGCTGTATTTCCAGGATTAGACTGCATTGAACGGGATATTAAGTTATTTTTTCACCTTCGGTTCTCTGGCCTTTCCGTTGAGGCCCAGTGTGTGTAAAACAGCATCTTAATGGAGTTTGTGTAAACAAACACATTTAATTCCAGTTTGGGAAAAAAGTCTTGTAACATCACTGAAGTATGCAACTCTGCCTTTTGCCAAAATAACATAATGCAATATGAAGATTTATGAGTCGTGGAAGTACACTGCTCAAAGAAATTAAGGGAACGCTTAATCAACACAGTATAAGACCAAGTCAATTAAACTTCTGGGATATCGATCTGTCCAGTTAGGAAGCGTAAATGATTGTGAATCAATTTCACCTGCTTTGGTGCAAATTAAAGTGACAACAGATGGACAGGAGAGGCAACGGCAAGACAACCCCCAAAAAGTAAATGGTTTTGCAGGTGGTGGCCACAGATCATTTCTCTCTTCTTATCCTTCCTGACTAATTTTCCTCTAGTTTAGCATTTTGCTAGTGCCCTTGTCACTACTTGTAGCATGAGGCGGTACCTGCAGCCCATTCAGGTTGCACAGGTAGTCCAGCTCCTCCAGGATGGCACATCCACACGTGCAATCGCAATAATGTTTGCTGTGTCTCCCAGCACAGTCTCAAGAGCGTGGAGGAGATACCGGGAGACGGGCCAGTAAACGAGGAGAGCTGGACAGGGCCGTAGAAGAGCAACAACCCAGCGGCAGGATCTGCTCCTTTGTGCGAGGAGGAACAGGAGGAGCACTGCCAGAGCCCTACAAAATGACCTCCAGCGGGCTACTCGTGTGCATGTTTCTGACCAAACTGTCAGAAACAGACTCCATGAGGGTGGCATGAGGGCCCAACGTCCTGTAGTGGGACCTGTGCTCACAGCCCAGCACCATGCAGCTCGATTGGCATTTGCCAGAGAACACAAGAATTGGCAGGTTCGCCATTAGCGCCCTGTTCTCTTCACAGATGAGCAGGTTCACACTGAGCACATGTGACAGACATGAAAGAGTCTGGAGACGCTGCGGCAAATGTCATGCTGCCTGCAACATCATCCAGCATGACCGGTTTGGTTTCATTGACTTGGTGTTATACTGTGATTGTTTATTGAATGGATCCCCATTAGCTGACGCCGTGGCGACAGCTAGTCTTCCTGGGGTCCATATAAAATGCAACAAAAAATAAAAAAATGAAAAATAATACATTCAGTTCATCAATAATACAACATAAGATTTGATTTCTGATTATGAAAAAAAAAATGATACATATACATTGATTGCAATAAATACAAAAATGATTACATATATATATATAAAAAAAAAATTTAAATACAAAAAAAAATTAAGATTCGGGGTCGCGCAGCAACAAAAAGTGTGTTTTAATTTTTTTTTGATTGATTTTTATTTTTTGTGATGTGTATGATGTATATGAGACACGTTCCAGATTATATATATATAAATATATAAAACTGTGTGTGTGAGAGGTTGTTAGAGGAGAGGAAGTGAGTTAATAAACCAACGGTGGCAAGCTGGGGTGTGTGTTGTGTGGTGTGTGTGTGTTTTTTAAATTTTAAATAAAAAAAAAAAAAATTGTTTGATGATTGATAATGATGATTAAGTGTTCCCAAAAATTTTTTGAGCAGTGTATATTCAGTTGTTGCTGTTTATTGCCCCCTAATCAAATCATAATGTATTAATATAACTATGCAGTGTTCAGTTGGTATTTTTCCAGTTTGTGCTGAAAACACACTAACAGGAGCGCTGTAGCGGAGGCTTGCTTTCTGCCTGTGTCTTGTATCTAAAATATTGATTTAAAATTCACGTTTGCCAGTGTATTTTCTCTGCTACGCGATGTGATTATTCCCTGCTGTTGCATAGTTTTGGAGGTTGTCAAACAGTTCCTACTGCAGCAACTAGTCAGATGGATATTGGTGAGCAAGAAGTAAGAAGGAAAAAATTTGATTATAATTGTTCACATTAAAGTTTATGCTCAAAAGTCTTTATATATTTAGATCATCCGGAGTAATCTAATTTTTAAAGACTCAGCATTTAAAAAATAAAAAAAAAGACAAAAAAGAGGAGCTCATTAATGAAATGAGATACAATTGTTTGTGTGTTTCAGTGCAGGAGCAATACAATTAGAAAATGTAATAGTTTTTATGTTGTCACATCAGAAGTATATAGAAAGCCCTTTTTGTTTCTCTCTAAAAAGTTACCTTCTGAGAATTAAAATGGTACAGAAGGGAAGCTACAGTCAGGGTATTCTACTTTTAATAATTTAAGGATGGTATTTTAAATTGAGTTTTTGTTGGCCTGATAAAGTAGTTTCCTATAGCATTGTATGCTATATAGTGTGCTCTGGGTTAGCCTCATTTTGAATGCGGATTCAATCCAGGGAATAGTGTGTAGCGATTACAGGCACGCATGCTATATGGCCAGAAATAATGAAAATGTATGATTCCTTTTTCCACTGCATTATTTGCAACAGAACACCATCCATCAATTTCATCTGAATTGTACTGATGTAGGTATATGAATGCATGGAGCTTTGATAGAATCCGTTCTGTTCACGTGGTGGAATTTATCATCTGCGTGTAAGGAACCGGTCTTCTGGCTAAGTCGATCAGCTGTTACTGATTTGGGAATGTCGCACGATTTCGCCTGAGTTCAGGCGCAATCAACAGCGAGGTTCTGACTCCAGATTGCCTGAATAATTCATCGAGATTTTAGAAACTGAAGCAAAAAAGAAATACCACCACCAACCACAGACACCAATTTTTTTTAGTCAGGTTGGATGTATTTATTTTAAATTTGTTGCATGGGCACAGATTAGAAACTTTCTCAAAGGTAATTGAAATAAACTTGGCTTTGAAGGATTATACATGAATGTAATTGATCATTACATTAATACACAACGGACACAAATAGGAAGAATCTATAGGGTTTTGTCAGGAATGACTGTAGGCGATAATGTAGGCTAATGTATAATTATATAATTGGTGGTCAGGCTAGAAATAGGCAAAATTACGGCACTATTATAAACTGATGAAAAAGGAGTGTAGATGGGTTTTCTCTAAAGTACATGTCGTAACTATACGCTTGGGAGTCTTTTTCTCAGTTGTGTGTCTCTGTCAGACAAGTGGAGAATGATTTCTGCCATATTTCTACGCCTGCAGTAAACTGAAAAAATTGTGTTCACCAGAAGCAAAGTCCTTGCCACTCGGCACATGTGTTTGAAGGTCAATTCCTAGGAGCTGGTAATGATGAATCACTGGGTAGATGCGTCCACAAAAAATAAATAAATAGTGGTGTAAATATAGACAGATCTTTTACTTCTCCCTGTGTCATTAAGTAGCAGGAATGTAAATTGAGCAAATTAGTATTCACAAGACAAGGCTGGCACATTATTCTGCTTTTATATTCACAAATTGCTAAATTTTTCAGCCCTAACCAATGCCACAGCACCCCGGATATTCAGTGTCGTCTTTAAGAAGCCATGTTGGCCTTATCTTTGGTAAGGAAGAAAGACTGCTTCATTTGCATATCATTTGTTTTGGCAAATAGCTTTCGTTCCTTTTTGAAGTTTATTAATGCGACGCCTAATGAAATGCAACACGACCGCTTTGGGACGGATTAATCCAGATTTGAGAAATATCTGCGAGCTGGGACAGTGAGGTATGGTGAGCTCCCTAACACGGTGCTAATTACCTGTCCAGGATCTGTCTGCGCTTTTAGTAAATGAGGCCCTGCCTTTACCAATCTGCACTGCAGTGCTATACTATATATCCACCCATCACTGGGTATAGCTCCAAGTGTTATGCTAGTCATAGGCCTATGCGATTGAAAATATTCCTTCTGGGACCACAAATTCCATTCAGTGCTTCGTGCACAGAAGTAGGCTTGGGGAAAAATAGATTTAGGAAGTGAGACGCCGTCAGGTAGCCGTTGCGCCAGGTAGCTATATCAGCCGCTTCGCGCCCGTGACCTTCCTTCTCTTGGTCTAATTGACATAATTGTAAATTGATTTGTTCGCGGAGGAAACATGGTCGTGGCGCGAAAGCGTTCGAACGTTGTTTGCTACTACATAGGCGAGGATCCTCTAAGGGCCGTTTCACCTTGAGGACGCGAGTGCGTCAGATGCGCCGGGGTGTCATTTTCAGCAGAGAGCGGCTGCTATCCTGTCAGTATTGCTTGAATGGTGCCTAAGCTTTTAATAATGCAATGCCTGTTTCTCACGTAACATCACTTTGACACTTTTTTCCAGTCATTCTCCAATTCCGAAACGCGTCACGCACACAGTGACGTCACCCTGCTTAAAAAAAACAAAAACATTTTGGTTCGCTGCTTCGCGATTCTATAACGGCGCTTGTCGGGGAATTTGATGAAAACACACATTCATTTATCAAACCGCTTTGGCTCCGAGCAGTTTTCCCAGAGAATCCCTCCGCAGAATTGAAGACGAAAGGGAGATAAGGGATTGATGGATTAGAAGGAAAGAGAGGGCCGCGCTGTGGCCGTGCTTGGCGGAGGGCGGATGACGGATTGTCCGTGGAACGGAGGCGCGCCCCGCCCCTGCGTCACAAGGGGGATACATTCTGTTGGAGGAGATGGGACATGGGAGATGCTCGGAGATTCATGTCCCTCCATCTGCATTTTCCAATTGTTCATGAATTGCCATGCCTGCATTCCTCCCATTATTCTCTTAATACATCAATTGGATGTACTTTGAGGTAATTATATATGCGGCTGTGATTGCCCAGATCCTTAGAAAAAGGATTATTATTTATTTTTGGTCATAAGCATTGCTAAAATAGGATTTATGCGATTGTCTTCTCTACAACCAATGAACAATGAACTGTTACCTTGCATTCGTTTCATAATGACAATGAAAGGACCTGAATGTATTGTGGAACATGCCATAATGTTGTGTTATTCAGAGGAAAAATTGGCACCTGTTCCACCATGAGGACATAATTGCTACTTTCATAGTTGCGGGCTGAAAGGGCCCTGCCATCTGTATATTTAGATGCATTTGTAGGTGTGTGTACGCTGTTCGCCATTGTCGCGTCATGTCGGCGTGACGAGGAAACAAAATGGCCGTGCTTTCTTGTGTATCTTTCTCCAGCCTCGGGAGGATCAGTGGGGTGTGTATCCCAGAGGGTATTCAAATGTCAGATTGTTCCCTCTGGTCCATTATTCGTGTGACAGTTCATGTTTACAGGAACGAGTGTAATCCCTTTCCTGAACACCAACTCTACTGAACAAGTCATTGTCCCTGCACGTTTCTGAGTGACAGGGAGGTATTAGAAACCATGTATTTTTAGGGCTTTTCAGCTTTATTGGACAGCACAGTGTAGAGGGACAGGAAGAAGGGGAGTGAGAGAGAGGGAGAGACAATGCGACACACATTGCGCACGCGTCGCGGCTCGCAATAAGTACGGTTACAGGCCACGCCACCGAGACACCCAGGCATTAGAATATTTTTATATCGTGTTTTATTGCAACAGCTGCTCGATTACCAGCGTAGCGATTGAGAGTCTGTGTTCTTGCTTTGCATTATGGGTGGGACAGGGATGCAAAAGATAAGTGTACAGAGAAACACGACGATGAAATGCAAGGTTTTCATTTTTCTCTGCAGCTGCATTTACACTTTTTCCATTTTTATAGGTCGTACAACACCTGTCCAATTCTCAAACACCCATTTTTATAGGTCGTACAACACCTGTCCAATTCTCAAACACCCATTTCTGTTTGCAGTTATATGTGTAATTCTTTATAAAAATGACTTTATGAGATTTACACGTTGGGCCCCCTGCGGTTAACCTAATTGCACTCTGTTTGTACTCCTGTGGAGGATCGAGGGCGTTATAAATAGGGCGTTTGGAGTAGGGATGTATTGTGGACTGACTGCCCGCGTGGACAGGAGGGACTTTCTGTAGGTTTCTACCCTTAGGTTTTATTTATGCACTTGACTGGCACCCCTTATTCTGGGGGACTTTCGTTTTACTCACCCAGGTACACAGCTGGGCATTTTTACTCAAAGATTACTCATCTCACCAGGGGTGTGGCCCCTGAGATTCAAACCTGTTGCAGTTAGAAACCTAGGTCCACCAAAACAAAGATTACTCATCTCACCAGGGGTGTGGCCCCTGAGATTCAAACCTGTTGCAGTTAGAAACCTAGGTCCACCAAAACAAAGATTACTCATCTCACTGGGGGCATGGCCCCTGAGATTCAATCCTGTTGCGGTTACAGACCTAGGTCCACCAAGACAAAGATTACTCATCTCACCAGGGGCATGGCCCCTGAGATTCAATCCTGTTGCGGTTACAGACCTAGGTCCACCGAAACATCTTTACCTTTACGGCCACAACACCACAGAGCTGTTAACGTCTGTGTCAGGTGGTTACACTGTCGTGATATTGCTCTTATGTTTCCGCATTCAGAGACAATTCTAGAGACTGGCGGGCCCTTGTGTGCTCTGGCACACTTCATTATATTGCCTAAAACTCAACCCTCGGGGGTCCTCCAGTGCACGGGGCCTCAGGCAGTTGCCTGCCTTGTCTGTTCATAAGATTGGCCTCTGTCCCCATTTTGGAATGCTTCACTCCTCTGCCTATCTGGAAGAATGGATTCAGTAATAGGACGTTTAATGAGACAGGCCGAGACGTACCCAGGTGTACCACGAGGGAACAGTTCGGTTTTGTTAACACCGTCTCCATGCAGCTGCAGGAGTGCATTGTGGGATTAAACGGGGCAGCCGGAGAGACGCTGTTTTAATGAGTGTTTATTAACTCATCGTTGAGGACGTGCCATAGATTTGCATAGGAGCAAATAAGCCTGAACGGACACAGTGTAACACGGCTGGCCTGGAGCCTGTGAACATCCCCAGCCTTGGCAGCCTGGAATCTCATACTTTTTATGAATAGTCAAATTCATGTGCTGCTGGGTGCGGTTGCAATGCTACGTGCTTTAAACGAAAACCAAAATGCAATATATGCATCTCTTCTATTATTTTTTTTGCTGAATTTTTTTAAGGGCATCAATGAATGATGGAATGGAGGCCTATGCGTGTTCTTGTGTGCATTAGTTGGTGCGTGGGTTTAGCCCGCGTTTATGTGACTCAGTCTTACGGCAGTGTGTTCTGCATTGCATTGCAGAAATATTGTATCCAATGGATGATTTGGTAACACTCACAAATATCCAATGGCAAAGTTCCATCAAGCCTGAATATTTCCTTAAAGCTGTGAAGTTTCATAAAGCTATACCATTAAATCTACTTTTTAATGAAACTTTAATTATTACAGCGTTATAGACTGGAATGTTCTGAAGTCATGTGAGTTTGGAAATACGAACCTTGCACAGCACAAGCAGTGTTTTTGAATTGTAAAAATGAGAAAAGTTCTCTTTTGTATGCTAAAGCATTTCCAACATCCCTTGGCTGTGCTACTCAACCCAGCTGTTTCCTAATAAAAAGCCAGGCCGTAACAACGTGTTCTTGGCTTTCCTGCTGGTTTTCCCTTGAGCAAAGCGTGCTTCGTACATTTATTTCGAGGCATTCCAATACGTCGATGCTGTATATGCTGCTGTTCTGCATATACGGTAAATATTTTACCGCGTTGTTTGTGAGGTGTTTTAATGTCCCGTGTAAAACGGGTTTAAAATGTCACTGTCCATAACCTGTGGAGGTGTCTGGATACGCATCCGTTCATTGGCTCACTGATGGCGGTCGCGGCTAATGAACGTTAAATATTTAAGTATGCATATTTGTTCGTACAAGGAGCCGTTGGTATGAATAATTAAACACAGAGTCGCTTGTTTGCACGTTGATTACAAGGCGTCATCAGCATTATCCCTAATGGAGGGGGGGAGGGGATAGGAACATGGCAGGCCTCGGTGTCGGAAGAGGAAATGGAATATTAATGTCCTGGCAGCCTGAATGGGTCGCGAGCTGCAGCGAGGCAGGAACAGGTGGTTCTTACTGCAGCTGTGGTGGCATTAGCCCAACCTGCTTATCACACCCTGGAAGTACTTCAAACACATGCATTTCAGATAGCTACGTTTGCATGTATGTAGGGCCGGCCTATATTTCATACGTATTTTGCAGCCATTTCATATGTAATACTGGTCTCTCGCCTGCATTTTGTCTTTTCTTTTTATGCTTTATAGCTTTTTTTATGCTTTATAGCAGCCTGTGCATCTGCCATTTTGATTGTATTCTACAGATGCATATTTTTTTATTGGGTAGTTTTGTATTTTGTGCCAAACTGCAGTTTTGGCTTATTCATACCCGTCCCTGTTCCGTCCCCGAGCCGGTCCGTATCGTCATCTGAAGGCGTGAGGGATGATTGTGGGCGAGTTCATGAGCGGGAGTGGCGCGCTATCTCATGTTAACGCCTCTTGGGGGAGGTGATTCTTACCAAGCTCGACATAATCTATAATGAGATTTTCCCAATTGAGCTTCCAAGCCATTTTTTATCCCCCTCTTCTAAACATGCTGACATGTCGCACTAAATTGTCTCTTGTGCGTTGTCGGGGACGTCTAATTACTGGTATGCTCTCCAAGGCCAAGTCTTATGTATTTTTGCGTACATTAATTAATTTAGCCTTGCAGACATATACAGTAAGGGCCTGTCAGTAGGTTAGCTGTGTGCTGTGGTAAAGGTGATGAGTTGGTATGTTTACTGTGGGGAACTGGGTATATGTTGTGTTCATTAATGGTTTCAAAAATTAGTGCTTATTCCTCTTTTTTCTAAATTTTGCACTGCCCAGTCATGCTCTCATTGCAATGCTCATTGCAGCCGCTGTTGATTTGGCAGAGCTCAGACAAGCACGCGCTTTCCTCCGAAGCATGTGCTGTCAGCTGCGGTTTCTTACCGTGCCGCATTTCACAAGCCAGGGTCGTTATTCTTCACCCCTCCTTTCCTCCACTCGTCTCCTCCACTCGTCTCCTACAAGGAAGTATGCAAAACAGCCTGGACGTTTCAAGTATGTTCGACAAGTAGTTGCATGTACAATATACAATTCCTCACATTGCACTTTGCGTCCTGACATTAATTAATATGTAACCATTATTACGTAATTCATATGTCATCAGCGACATTAGGACACAAAGATCTGCTTCCGGGGCACGGAGGAGAGAAGGTGGTCCTGGAGGAAAGGAGGTTGCATTCTTTGAGTATTGGGACGCACCCCAGGTGTGCCGAGACGTGTTGAAGGAAGACTTGATGAGCACCTCAACACAGGAAGTTAAGGTCACCTGATCGACTAGTGGTGGTAGTTAGTGTGCAATGACTCGTGAAACCTTCCCAGGCCTGTGGGGCTGCTGACCAATCAGCACGAGCACAGTCTGGATTCTATACTGTGGGGCCCATCCACGCACTGGAGCAGTGTTTATTAGTACTTTTGATAGGCTATATCAGCAAAGCTGCTGACATTTTGGAGATTCTACCTGTCAGGCTTTATTTCCACTTTACCCCATAAATGTGATGATGGGTCATTTTTCAGGCAGAGCTGAAAAAAAGCTGAAACACACCCAAGGGGATATTTGTCTCTGAGTTTAGAGTTGTTTGTCCTGTGGACTGCACCACACGGTCTTACCCAACGATTATTCATTTATTTTTACCATGTACCTGTCTATGACCATTTAGCGATGCATTACTTGTTCATGACCGGTTTGGTTGCGTTTGGACTGACGGACGTTTAGATTGTGGTTATGTCCATTAAACCAGTAGTTGTTTATGGGGTTCTGAAAATCCTTTGCAGTACAGACTTGTGGAAAGACAAGTCTGTGTAGGTGTTCTGAGTTACTGAGTCACAAATAGCTTTGTGATAAGTATTTTTTTCTTCTTCTTCTTTTTTTCTGTTTCTAAAATAGCATGAGGATTTCTGGTGCTCAAATGTCCGCTTTCAGAAATGTATCCATAATTGGAAACATGGAACACGCGCTCATTTTGTTTATATAAACATGCCACACAATGCTCTGTGAGATTGGATTGACTTCAATGTGCCAGAAAGAGATGCCAATGATAAAACTAGGCTATATTATATTGCCAAGTGCTAAAGACGATTCGCTATTTGAATGTGGCCTTTGCTGATAGCGCTCATGTCTATTTTGTTCTTACCATAACCATGCACTCTAGATATGTACACTGGGAAAACACTGACGAGATTCAGGGGTAGGAAGGCTCGCTTGAGTGTGTGTGTGTGTGTGTGTCTGTCTGTCTGTCTGCCTGCATAAAGAGCAGCACTGCATTTCAGTATCTATTTTAGAAGTGGACATATTACTTGGATCCATTTATAGATTTATTTAGATCTGAAGCAACTTTTCATAAGATCATTGTACATCCTGCTCTATGGCACATATAGTAGCAACGTTCTAATGACCTAATTATCCCACCTGTCAAGGGCCGTAGTATATCCACATCACCTGGACACTGAAAGACAAATCTCTGATATGTGCCAGTGCTCTGAAACTGTTTGCAATACACACACACACACACACACACACACACTTCCCTAAGTCGGTGTCACTTAAACATTATTCCCAGTGGATTCATTATAGACTGAACCACTGAATTCAATTCCATTTAATGTTACCGGATCTACACGCATAGTGAAATGGGCTCTGCTAATGTCCATGCGGAACAAAAGATAGAATTTTTACACTTATGAATACGAAGATAATGTGCCAGTGAAAATGGAAAGCCATCATGTTATTTGTGCTAAATGATAATAACGATTAATCAAAACGGAAAGGCCATTTAGTTAAATGAGGAATATGTGCAGCTGGGTAATGTAGTACTTGTTCATGAAATGAAGTACATGGCAGACTTGGGCTGTAAAGTGCCTCCATCTTGTAAGCATAAATTGCTTGGGCTTACGGCTAGTTCTTTTGGCACAGCAGAGTCCAGAGGGAGTGAGGGAGTGAGGGAGGGAGGGAGTGAGCAGAGTCGATGTCAGTGCTCATTATGTCCTGGAATTTGGGGGAGTGACTACTCCCACCCAGGGAAAGGAGAGTGTTGATTGGCTGGGCTTTCCCCACCTCATAATTCGGCACCCGTTCCACCTCCTCCTGATTGGACGCCCCGCGACCTGTGTGCGGTCAGCCGTCTGCCTTCACCAGAAGCATTGAAAGTTCCATCTCCCTACCTACAACTCAAGCTGAAACGATCCAGTATGATGCGTCTAATATCTCATTAACGGGCATGGCCAAGGACAAGTACTTTGGCAATGGACGCCCTGTACTATCATATAACACCAGTAAATCCTGCTAACTTCTTCTAATTGAAGGAAAAGGCATAAATAGAAACAATGTAGGAGCCTAGTATCTGGTGAAACTAAATCTGTTGTGGCACCAAATATAAGGAACGGTAAATGTGCTCTGAAAATTATACCAAAAACATTTTGTACCATAATTTCACGGTTCATTCTTCAAATGATCCTCTGTTCAGAGGTACAGATGGCGATATATTGGCGCACTTTCAAAAGGGGCGACTGGGAGGACATAACCTGGCCTTCTCTGTTTTTCGTGTGCCGATTTCAAAAGCACATAACCCTGTGTGCAGTGGTGAGTTTTTCATCTGAGCCGAACATTAAAATATTGCAGGTGTTTCCAGAGAACTGACTATTTTGTGCATTTGGTTGCCTGGAAGTTGTAGAAGCTTTGAACATTGTGACTGGTAACCTTGATACCGGGACCCATTCAAATGCTCCAAGGCAGCATACAGTGATATAGCTAACACGTTAAAGAACATTTAGCATTTGTTCATTTTTATTTTGAAGAGGTTGGCCTACTGTAGACATCATGCCCAGAAATTTATCAAATTAATTTTGTCATGCCACATGATGTACATGTTATTATCACTTTTTGTGCAGCAGCATTTAGATGACTCGTGCAGGGCCTTTTCCCTCTAAAGTGACCGTTTTTAAGGAGAGAGAGAAAGCAAGAGGGAGGGAAGGAGGGAGAGAGAAAAAAAGAAAGAAAGAGGGAGGGAGAGAGAGGGATGGAGGGAGAGAGAGGGAGGGATAGATGGAGGGGGGGAGGGATAAAGGGAGGGGGGGAGGGATAGATGGAGGGGGGGAAGGATAGATGGAGGGGAGAGGGAGGGGGGGAGGGATAGATGGAGGGGAGAGGGAGGGAGGGAGGGAGGGGGAGAGGGAGGGGGGGAGAGAGAAAGAGTGGGAGGGGGAGGGAGAGGGGGAGGGAGGGAGAGAGAGAGAAAGAGAGAGAGGGAGAGAGAGGGAGGGAGGGAGGGAGAGATAGAGGGAGGGAGGGAGAAAGAGGGAGAGAGGGAGGGAGGGAGAGATAGAGGGAGGGAGGGAGAGATAGAGGGAGAGAGGGAGAAAGAGGGAGAGAGACACATCTAAATGAGGTGGTATTTATGTCCCTCTCAGACCGTGGATAGTTACCGGAGAGAGGGGAGAGATCAGCGCCCCCAGATTCAGTAGAGGTGCATTACTGCTGACACCCCACAGCCTGCATCTCTCCTGGAGCTTCTCTCTTCCCCGCTAAGAGGGCTGATAGATTTGGGGTAGTTGTCATGCTCTCCAGCCTTGGGGGTCTTCATGACTTGAGCGGGACTCTCTGGTCCCATGCGAGCTCATTTATCAGACTGCCCTGGGATAGCTGGCACTGACGCTCTGCCCTCTCAGGGCTCGTCTCCCAACTGACGGGTCGCGAGTACGACTCGAGAGGGTACATTTCACCTCATACACGCCCCTGTGAACTCAAACGGCAGAATTTCACACAGATGTTTCCCTCTAACATCAAACCATCACTCTGCTGCCAGATATGCAGTAGATATGGATGGATAACTTGAAGAGTTTCTTCTACTGACTTATTTTGCCATAGAGTTCAATAGGAAGATTTGTCAGGAGAAACAACCCTTAAAGTGATCCATCTATATCTACTGCATATCTGGCAGCAGAGTGATGGTTTGAGGCTTGTTTGATACCTGAGACCCTTGATGACTTACAGCCATTTTGCCAACCATGTATTTCATACTGTTAAACTGTCCAATATTTTTTGATGCCTGAAAAAGTTCAAGGAATCGTGCTGTGACAAGAGATCAAATTTGATTCAAATTAAATAATTTGACACAAATGAAAGATTTCTTGATATCCACTTGCAGCTCACGAGAGCAGTTATTGTCACTTGAAATTGGCACCTCAAGCTTTAAGATTTTGAGCTGAGGTAATATCGGCATGCGTGTGCTGAATTCTATCAATCCTGGCAAACTTCGCAATTCCCTAGGGCAAGTAATGGAGCTCAATCATTGGATGAAGTTGTTATGTGTACAACATTTTACAGGTTTACAAAAGCATTTTATTTTATTTATTTTTTTGTTTATTGCACAGTTTGTTTTTAATTCCAGCTCTTGCCAAGTTCACTATATTGAGCAACGCACTTTAAATAAATAAAAAAACCACTTTAATCAAATTAATTAGTGGGAGAACCACAGACTATTTATTTGAGGTACTTTTTTGAAGATGAGGTACTACTTTCAGAGTTTTCTGGTGAAATTGCTAATGAAATTGCCTGGGGTTTTTCCTTTGCTTTCTGCAGAGTCCGTTGCTCAGACAGTTCTTTGAGCCGGAGCTACCAAAGCTTAGCTCTTGCTTCTGGGATGGGAACAATATGCATGGAGATGGACCTCTATTAAGGAATTGGCTCCCCCATTCGATCTTCACCATGCATTTTATGAGTGCACCTGTTCCGCTTCTGAACATCAGGTGCATTTTGAGATTAGTGTTACGTGCGGACAATGCAGCGGCAAATCGCTGCATAGTGCTAAGAACAGAATAATACCTTATAAGGAGAACAGAATATAGGATCATTTTTGGTGTGACTGTGCTGTATCTATGTAATTTCTCCTCGGGCAGATGACCTCTGCTCTTCACATTGCGCATTGCCCCGTCACATGACCACAGCACAAAGCTTCCCGGTCTACTGCCAGCGAGGTGAGCTCGCTCGTATATGCCAGTGCAGGGGATTGTGGTGATAATTCAGCGGGTGAAGAATGGTCGATTTGCATTAAGAGATTTTACAAACCTGTACAAGGGGCCTATTATTACTCCCCCCTCCCCCTATCAAACGGGTAATTAAAGACTCCCCCCTCCCCCTATCAAACGGGTAATTAAAGAGGAATATTTATCTCAGCGGCCATGGAATTCCCGGCCTTGTTCTCCTCTACCGTTTTTGTCCAAAGGACCAAAGTTCAAGGTTTGGCATAGCAAAGGGTCTTCAATTATCGAATAAAGTTTTCCCATACAGAGAAAATGAGCTTGAACCACTTTAAAGGTTTTTTTTTCTCTCTCTCCCGCAACCAATTTGGTGAAATGAAGATAATGCAAAGTCAGGGTATTAAAGCTGAAATGTGATAAGCAGATCTATTAAATCCCTGGTGGGAGGATGGTTTTCATGTTGGGCAATGTCACGTGAACCTTGCAATCAAATGCAGATGCAAATGCAAGGCTTTGCAAGCCTACCTATAAGGATTAAGTTCTTACCAAATATTATGGTGGTTCAGCATTCGTTGTTGGAATTGTGAAATGAGTAGTGGCTGGTAATGAGATTTGGGAAATGAAAACCTGATGACATGGAAGAGATCGTTTCCCACGGCTGATGAAAAAGTGCATAAAGAAACCTTGGGACAGAGAGAATGAAGTGGACTGCCTAACTGTAATTAGCCAGGAGAACGGTTTTCAAGTGAATTCAAGCTACATTGTGACACCAGTAGGTGACCTGGGCATTGAAAGCCTGAAAGACGTACGTATGGGAGACGGAAGGGCAAAGTTAGGGCGCTGATCTAGCGCATGGCTGGCTCCCACGGTTTGGAATCATATACCGTCTGTGCCAGTGCCGACTGGGCGGCGGCCCCGCAGGCCATCGCACGATTGGCTCGAGCGTCACCCAGAGATGGAAGGGTGTCAGTTGCCTGCGATTACAGTGTCTCATCGCCCCCTATTGACCCCTGCTGATCAATCGGGTGCTCTCGCAAGCCTGCCTGTTGAGCTGCAACTGTGAGTCATCCCTGTGTGAGGCCGACTTGCGAATTGCGGTGTACTAACGCTGCGTTCTCACAGCGAGCAACTGGTCGCTGAGTCGGTCAATTCTACTAGGCTGGGGGCGGGGCAAGAGCTTCCCGTTGTGTCATCCAAGTCAGCTCGTGCAGCTACAATTTTTTGATAAAGAGAAACAACGGCAGTAGCCTACGTATAACAAAGACATATTTGCGATGCATCCTATTCTTTATAGTTATGTCATGACACTGATAATTATGTGTTCTCGCTAGCTAGCGATAGGCTAGCCTATATCTGTCTTCGTCGCGAGCTCGCGATTTTTATCTATCTATCTAGATACATAGATACATTTATGTATAAAACTCAACATATAGTTTGGACTCAATGTGATATTGGTAGAACAGCCACATATCCTTTAAGGTTATGTTATACATTGAACAGGACGTGGTAGGCTTGGACCATTATTATTAGCTGCTCCTCCATTGCTGCAATTTGAGTGAAATCGGGCGGAACAATTATTCACGCAATGGTTTCGTGTCGGTTTAGAGAAATATGAAGCGTGGAACTCTGATTGGCTGTTACAGCCGATGGTCGCTCAAAAGTTGCGGGCAACATTTATTGGCCGATTTCGGTCGCTCAGGTTGCTGACCGTCGCTCAGCTTCATAGAGAATGAATGGACTTCCGGCGACTGGGCGACCAAAGTCGCTCGATGTGAGAACGCAGCGTAAGAAGAGGTGCTGACTTTCTGCTTTGGGGAAGCTCACGCGCTGGTCTGTGCTTTCCTGAATCTATAGCAGAGGTTGCCGTGGAGACGGACGGACGGACGGACATAGACAGGCGCACAATGGAGCATTCCAACCTGGAAATTTTTTTTTTGGAAAAACATTAAATAAATTTATCAGATGCATTGGTTTGAGTGTATTAATTACAGCAATGGCTGTAAGATTCAAATATGTCCGTAGTATTGCAGTTATAGTAAGGAGAGGCACTTTATCCAGACCCGAAACATCGAACAAATAAATCAGTATGCTATTGTCATTGTGTACATAGAGACCCTGAACACTGGCACTAGGTTTCCAGAAGGTTCCTCATCAATGTTTAATCTCATAAACCTGTACAGTGTGGAACACAGTCTGCAGGCCTGGCAGAGCATGTAAACATTAAAGCTATAAATCACAGGAGAGAGTACCATGTGTTCCTGATTGTATACACACACACACACACACACACACACACACACATGCATGCAAGCTTGCACGCACACACACAAGCACACACTCGCACACACCCACTCACTCACACACATACACAGGCACACACATATACATACGTGCGCAGACACACACACACAGAGCCTGCAGGAAAGAGGAAATGACATTAGCCATCTGATGACACGGTGGGTTAATACGTGCCGAGGACATCAGGCCACTCCTCTAAGGAAACCTGACTCTCTCCCTCGCCAGGTGATTTACATGTTATTTCCATCCCTAACCCTGCAGGACAGCGAGCTGCTCTAGAGTCTATTTAACCTGTCCGTTCTGTGTCAGTGCCTCCAGAGGGCATTTTGATATGTTTTTTTGATGCCCTGGTCATTTTATGAGCACCAACAGAAGTGAGCAGAGCGAACCGTTGGTTACGAGCTGAAGCAGTCGAAGGCTATAGTGCCCTTTATTGAGTGTCTCCATTGACTAAGGGCGATAGATCAACAGTGCTGCAGTAATGTGACTGGTGTTTTTGGCAGGTGCCATTATTGGGTTTAAATGGCATGTCTTTATGAGGAGGGTCCCGTTTACCCGGCAGAAGGGGGGTTCGGTGTACCCCGCGGCGTAAATCCGTGAATGATATCCGAGGTATGCGCAGGGGCGGTGACTGCGGCCCCTTTCTGGATGGTCCCCGTATCCCCCGAGGGCCCGAATATCGGCTGACGCTCATCGCTTCCGCTGAATTTCTCCCAGGCGACAGCGGCTTCATCCTTACCGCCAAGCAATGACCCCTAACCCAGAGTTCCCCAAGCCTCTTCCTGGACCAAAATCACATTGGAGATTATTAAAAACCTTTCCCCGCCAAAATCACTTGAGACCACAAGAAAGATTGCGACCGGGATATCACAGGCTTGATTTTGTTAGGGATGTTATGCCTCTTCTCTATCACCCTAAATGGGGTGTGATCTTCTACAATAGCCCGTTTTCACGGTATTTAACACAATTCTAACTGAGCAGTAAACAAAGCCGATTTCAAACTACAAGCACAAGCAAATAGCCTGTATATTTTACCAACATGCACACAGTGGGTCTACTGAGCTAAACATATTTTTAAAAAATGAGGAACACTGGTTTATTATAATATACAAATGTGTATATGGTCTATTTGTTCGGTCCATTTGATTGTATTTCAGGTTCTTTTATATTTAGAGTGCTGTCTTCTATGTTTTGTGAGGTTGAACCTTTGGAATTTTTTGCTGAAAGCCATGTTGCAGTTAAGATTAAATTAAGACAGGGTAATATTTCTGGAAATGTAACGAAAAGCCTTTTTATACAAGAAAAACCGAAGAGCTTGAAATTGGGCCATTATTGGATCTGTTCCTCTAATCACATCAACCAGGCAGGCATTTTTTCAAATAGAAAGTGTTTTTGGATCTTAAACACACACACACTTTTATTTATTTATTTTTTGATTTAATGATGCACTCAGTCTACTGGATATGTCGGGACAAGATGCATCATTGGGGAACTAAACAGGAAATTGTTCAGGTTCTCTCAAATTGGGAGAATGTAACCTGTCTGACAGTCAGCCTATTCATTATTCGATCATAGGGTAACTGCCTTTGAAAAAGTCGTACAGAACCTTGTTCAAAATCCATTCCCAGAAGGACTTGCCCTCTTTGAAGTATGTGACCCTTTATGACCCTATTTTCAGACCACGCAGGGAATACTAGTTTTTATGTTCTGTGAGTTTGCTTAAAGAAGTATCAATAACACGCATGCTCCCCCGTTGAGAGGGTTTCTTCTCTTTCATGGCAACCCAATGGGATTTTTTTCTTCAGCAATCTTGCTCTGGATTTGATTGTGCATTTTACTTTCCGTGTTTTCTTAAAGCAGGGATCTCGAACTCCAGTCCCAAGCGGTTGCCGTGTCGCCAGGTTTATGCGGTTGCCTTTCAATCAGCAGCCAGTGTAGACCTTGGAGACAAAGTGCGCGGACTGTGCAACTTACATTAAGGTCTTGGGAGCTGAACTGCACCGAAAGCCAGCGCCCAACAGACACTGTGGTCCTTCAGGACTGGGCTGTGAGATCCCTGAGTTAGAGATACAGTATGTTCTAAATAGGACTGCCACTTTCTGAGAGACTGAATGTTTAGCAGATATAAACTACTTCTAATGTCTAATGCTTTTGATTGGAGCGTAGTGGCTTCAGTAGTTCACTAAATCCTACCTGGGCCCGTGACTGTTAAAGCACAAAGACATTATCTCTGGGTTTTATCGAGCTGTTTAATAACCCTTCGAATGGTCCCTCTGCTGAAGAGCCAGCTCCACTGGTCTGAATCCACTCCCACAATTGATTTAATCCTTTTGATGGATCCACCGGAAAGCTGCTTTTATCTTCTGATGACCCATTGCAGAAATTGTTTTCAAGTCAATTACGTCAGTAATGTGCCGTTATTTATATCCAGACATATTATTGCACGCCGGGACTATTATAACTTTTTCATTGGCATTTACAGTGAATGATTTCAGGTGGGTCTATATTTTAATCAGCGTTTTCCAATACTTGTTACCCTGCATCAGCAATACCCAGCATTCTGCATGGCCTAAGCACACGTCCATGCAGACCGACAATGACCATAAAATAGAGATCCAACAAGAGTAAATTATTTAGGGAAACATTTTTGCACTCAACCAGCGTGCCTGCACTGTGGATTGAAATGGGTTTCCTGAGACCAGCGTACAGCCCCGAAATGAACTGCTTGAAACGAAGCGCCACCAAGAGAGCCTTCTTTTTGGCTGCGGTTCAGGGCGTGAGTTCGGCCTTTTAAGCGGAGTGCTCGTTCTGGCACTCGACTAGAACTTCATTACAGCTATGTTGACTGACAGACTGCGCAATATTAAGAGAATCAATAGCCTTACATTTCTCTGTCCTGTCATTGAGCTGATGGGCTGAAAAATGCTGACATCTGCATATCTGTCACATTTTTAAACTCACTTTTTGATTTGCGTGATGCTGACACATTTCTGAAACACAAAGTTATTTGTACAGTATGCACAATTAAATCAAATAATGGTATATGTATGTTATTGATATTGTCTGCCAGGGAATTATGTTCTTTATTTTTTATAAAAATAAAATTTTTATAAAAATGTCTTATTTATTTATTTATTTATTTATTTTTGCAAACATTGTTTCCCATTTTATCTCTCGAATTTGTCGGGTGCAGTTGTTCTTCTTGGGTCACCTCTATCACCAGCAACTGTGTAAGGTTGTAGCATGTGTGTGAGAGCTGGCAGCAATTAGCAGGAAGCTACTGACAATTGGCCGGGTGCTAGCAGGAATTACAAAGGAGCTAGTGGGTTTAGCTAGGTGTTACTTGGTATTAGCAGGGATCTAGCAGGAATTAGCTCGGTTCGAGCGGGAATTAGCGCGTACCTAGACTGAATTAGGTAGGTGCTTGCGGGTACTAGCAGGAAGCTAGCTGGAATTGAAAAGGAGCTAGTGGGAATTATCAGGGAGGCTCTGGCAGGATGAGGCCAATTGTGTCGTGCCACTGACTGAAGACTCCAGTTATAGTCTGGTAATCCCATAGCTCATGCTCAATGGCTAGGCTAAAGGGCCTAGTTTGCACTTGTGGCAAACACATGAACTGTTTGATTTGATCTTTATGTGTGGGAAGGAGGTTTTGCTCTTTGGCAGGAAGTGTTACAGCACTGCCACTCTGTAGTCGCATGTGCCATTTGTATGCCTTGGCTTTTGAGTAAAAATCCATGGGTTGCTGTTATTTATGGTATTGTTTCCGGGTCTCGGTTTCAGAAGCAAATTGAATTGCGAGTATTTCAGCGTTTCTGGGCAGGCAGCCCAGATGCCCAGTTCACAGAGGAAAACATTCCTCCAAAAGTTGGTATCTATTATCTCTAAATCATTTTATTGTGAAATCCAGATTCAGTGTCATTATTGTGGTCAGAAAAGTATCGAGATTTATTTTTACAGTCTGCATATTTTCTCAAATCCATTTAACTTGATGGGCAACAGGTTCATATGTAACTGAAACGGTTCCATTCCCATTTTTACTTCTGCATTTAAATTGTGTATATACATAATTGTATATATATATATATATATATATATATATATATATATATAGCTCCGGAAAAAATTATCAGTTGTCTCATTGTGATTTTGGTTCTGTACTCTAGCACTTTGAGTTTGAAAGGATACAATGACAATGAGGTTGAAGTGCATAATGTAGAATAAAGTAATCATATTTAATATTTGGTGGCATATCCTTTGCATGCCATGGCTTCCTGATGTCTGTGACCCAACAACATCAAAAGACTCTTGATATCTTATTTTCTGGTACTCCTACAAGCGATACTATAAAGTCTCTGCATTTGAATAGATCTCTATGGGAATTGGGGGGTCGGACTAGATTTAGCTGTAAATTATGCTGGAACAGTATGGAACACATGGCTGGCTAAATGGCTGTAAGTCATCAAGGGTCTGACGTATCAAACGAGCCTCAAACCATCACTCTGCTGCCAGATATGCAGTAGATATGGATGGATCACTTTAAGGGTTCTTTTTCCTATTGCACTCTATGCAAAAATAAGTCAGGAGAAGAAACCATTCAAGTTATCCATCCATATCTACTGCATATCTGGCAGCAGTGATGGTTTAAGGCTTGTTTGATACGTCAGACCCTTGATGACTTAAAATGGGGGGGGGGTACTTTGTACAAAAGGTTTTATAATTTCTAAACGGTTCATCCGATATGGATGAAAATACCATAAAATTAAAGCTGACAGTCTGCACTTCAACCTCATTGTCATTGTATCCTTTCAAACTCAAAGTGCTAGAGTACAGAACCAAAATTACGAGACAACTCATAATTTTGCAGTGGTCTCTTAATTCTTTCCAGAGCTGTATATATTTATGCGTATGTACATGTGTATATACTGTATGTATCTCAGGGTATTAGTAATCCTCTTGTGTTGCTTGTCCAGCCTCTGTTTTGTTACTCAGAAAGGCAAGATAATATGTCACCACATTAGCAGGCTCATATGAGCGACGGTGTCAAAGTGCTAAAGCATCTGCCCTCCAACCGGACGGCTCAAAAGTTTATAAAGGAACTTTCCTGAGGAGAGTACGGGACACGTTGTTGTTGTTGTTTGCCAGTTCAAACTGTAAGACGTGAGAGCACTCAGAAGACGTTATACATCGATTCTGAACGCTCCTGCTGACATTAGGAAATTGGAAAGTAAACCTCTGCCCTGCTGAGGGGGAAATATATCTGAGAGGTGCCAACAGTGCCAAGCAAAGAGGGGGGAAAAGTACATCAGCAAAAATGCGAGGAGCTTGAACAACAACTGCTTTAAAGAATATTGCTCTCCGGTTGCCATTGTTTTAATTACTGTTACTATGAAGGTAAATACAGGACACATTTTGTTTTGTGCGCAAATTAAGTAATCAGTTACTATATATGAAAATGTAAAGCGACACACATTTGTTTTGGTAAAGCCAGGTAACGGGAATTGCACTGATGAATAATCGGGGATCTCTGTAGATATGGGCTGGAGATGAAAGATGGGAAGGGGCCTTGGCTCTTCTAATATCCTCCAGTTGTCCAGAAACTAAAAAAAATCACACTTTTTACAATTGCTTGAACATGACTGGTTTATTATCTCAAATCTTAATTTATTGGATTGCTGTATTTTAGTGATTATAGCTGAAAATTATTATATGATTATTATTATTATTATAAATTAAGCTTGATAATGGTGATTATCATTGTTATGTAGGATAAAGACAGAAATATTGATTCTCTTTTTCAGTGGTGGGACACTGCAGTCCAGGTGCAGTTTTTGTACAGTGGCCTGGTTAGCAGTCTGCTGGCTGAGTCTGCTCTGGAGGAGGCCAAGCCAGTGCGGCAGTTTAAATATTTCAGCAACAGACCTGGTGGACCTGTGGCCCGTGGGCTCTGGTTTCCTCTCGGTGGGTTGAAATCCGGCTGAGGTCAGTCATGCCAGAAGGCTCAAGGACACTCTGAAACAACGACCTTGCACCTCTGCGCTGTGGGCCGGCTAAGAGCCAAAATGGCTACTTATAAACAGAATGCGATTGGCTGTGAGTGCATCTCCACTGTGGGAAGGCTGAGAGCCAAAATGGTCACTCATAAACAACGCAATTGTCTGTGGACAGCACTGGGCACCTCTGTCATCAGCCACACACAAACATACCCGCTTCATTGTTAACATGTGTGAAATTAACAAACGGTAAAGCTGATGTTGGTTTTTTACAGCAGAGAGTGCATTATTGCAGCTGCTGCAGGGTTCTGTCTAAGCATGTTATCTCTTGTGTTTGATTTATGCGAGGCTTTGATGTCTTTGTAATGAAAGCTACAGTTTGGCAGCGTTGAACTAGTTCGTCAGCGAAGATTTGAAGAATGTTCTTTCTCTGCTGGCATTTTCAATTTACAGGAAATCTGATGCTACAGTCACTGCAGTTTCCCTCCGCATGTAGGCTAGTCCAAAAAGCTGGACTGATTAATGCAAAATGCAACACCTGTGATGATTTTATCAATTAATGGGCTGCGTTTACAGAAGGTAAAATGTGGTAGTGACCCTCACACCTCTACCCATTGGTTTTAGATGCATTTAAATTGGAAGCTTTTCAGAATTTAGATAAAAGCCACCGAGCCTTCACTTGTTTCTTCTACCAAACATTAAAAACATTGCAAACCCGGGTGCTACTATTTCCCAAGTTCCCTGCATATATTTAAAACATATTTGGTGAGACGTGGAAAAGAGGATAATTTATGAATTGGATAAGAAGTGAAGGTGACATCGCGCAGCTGTCGACCTGAGGGAGAATTCCTAGGGCTAGCAGATAGAATCCTGGAATATTGAGCCAGGACATACTGTCAAGCTTGTCAAGCTCTGCTGTCACCATGGTAACCCAAATGACCCGCAGTCAGTTCAGTGGATCCTACTTTGCCACGCTGTCAATGATTTGAAAAACGTTCTGCTTGCTGAAGTCTAGAGGCCCCTACTGCCGTAGTTAAACATGCGGGCTGTTCAATCACCTGCCCCCCCCGTTATACACTGTTTATAAGTGGCGCGCTCTGAGATCATTCTCAATCTGGAAATTAATTTAGAGGAAATGGGCGGAGTTCTCCACCGAGAAGGTGAAGCCAGTGCAGTCAAGCGTTTTATTTGAAACGCCATGTCAGTTGGGGGGTATGAATATGTTCTGTTTGCTGAAGTCTACAGGCCCCGTACTGTCGTACTTAAACAGCGACAGATGCGAGCTGTTCATCCACCCGCACCCCCGACCAAAACGACAACCTGTTTGTAAGCGGCATGCTTTCAGATCCTTCTGAGTAAATTTGGAACTTAATTTAGAGGAAGCGGGCAGAGTAGCCAAGTGAAGCCAGTGCAGTAGAGTTGTGGATTAAATGGGCTGCAAGACAATCCATGTTTCTCTCTGCATTAATAGTTTAATGTGCTTCTTCAGATGGAGTGGCAGAAAAAAGATGGCTACAAGCCGGCTTACAGACAGTTTTTAGTCATCAGCCTATGAGATGGTTTTGGAACATTTTGTTCAGCTGCTGGATGGCTCATTCGGTTAAGGCACAAATTTCGGAGGAGAACCGTGGATCTCTACACTCTCCAGAGTCAGTAGTAGTGTTCGTGCTGTGGTTACAGATGATTGGCCATTCCAGATTGGGTGGGAATTGGATATACTGAGTCCCATGTTGAGCACCGAATTAATAAAAAAACAAAATAAGAAATAATTTTTTCCAGTGCGAACTACCGGGTTTCAGAATTTCTGCTGACGGCGGGTCCAGGGCTTATTGTTACCTCTCAGAATTGCACTTCTTTGTGAACTACTTCTCGCTCTCCAACGCCTCTACAAATACAGGGTTTGCTTTCCGTTGAAAAGTGTGATAAAACTAGCTGTTGAATATAACCACCTAATTCGAAAACGGCAAAATGAAAGCAGCTATTTATGTACGGATACGGTTGGCACTCTGCTCAAACAGATGATGAATGATGCTGTTATTCAAGCACTTAATTTGGAAATGCCTGAATTATTTAAGAGTCACTGCTGAAACGGCACTTCTTTTTGTGGCTGATCATTAAATGAGAAATGCAGTTAACCGTGTTCAAAGGCTTTCTTATCTGAGCCTAAAGCTCCCAGAACTATTTTCCCTTGGTCATGTGAAATACTTTTTTTGTGTTTATATGAGCCTGATTTTTTCCCAGCGTATACATTTCTAGAATGAGAGGTCACCGCGATGTGTAGAAACAAGCTATTACCAAAGAGGTGGAATCAGACTTGAGTGATCTATAGAATGTTGAATATGGTTTCAAAATAGATTTAAACCAGTCAGTTTCAATTCCGGAATGCTTCTTCCAGTAGCAGATTTGTCCGTTGGTGAACGAGGCCCAATGTTCATACGGAGCATGTAGAACATCGACACATGATTGCTTCGAAAGGGATATAGGAGTTTTAAAACCTGGGATCTGGAATGATCTGAAGTGTTGCCATAATTGTATTTAATAACTGTCTCTTTAAAAGTGGGCCTTGTCATTGACAGATGACTGTAATTGAGGTAGAGATAATTAGCAGAAGATGATGTACTTCATGGGTCGTGTCATTCTCTGGCATGGATGCTATTTTCAGGCACAATATTATCCGTACAGCCTGTCGGCCATTACCAGGGCTGACCTTGGCTACTTTGGTTTCATTACCGCAATTTATGAAGCTCTGAGCTACAACCTCCACAACCTGACTTTTCCCCTCCAATCTTTCTCTCCATCCTTCCAATCTCTCCATCCTTCCCTCCTTTACTTCTCCTTCTCTCACACTTTCTATGTCTTTCTCTATCTCTTCTCCTAGCTCTCTCTCTCTCTCTCTCTCTCTCTCTCTCTCCCTCTCTCTCTCCCTGCTGTACTTGAAACCGATACCCTTGCCACTTTCTGCCAGTCACTTGCAGTTTTAATACAGCGTAGCGTGTCATGTGACGTCTCAGTAACCCACTGTCGGTGCTGATTCATTGAGAAGACGCTAAGCGCACTGCTGTCTCCTCTCTTTCTCTCTCTCTCTCGCTTGCTCGCTCGCTCACTCTCTCCCTCCGTTCCAGTGGGTGGAACTGGCTCCGCCTCCAAGACAGTGGTCTGTGAGTTTGCACCATCCACAGATGGTGCTGCGTGAAGTGTTGGGGTAGGACCTCCCCGAGCATCAGGGAAAAAGCAGAGGGAAACTCCGAGAGAGACAGACAGAGAAAGAAAGAGAGAGAGAGAGAAAGGGAGAAAAGGGAGAGAAGCCGAGGGGAGGGAGAGAGCTGCCTCACCGGGAGGCTAGGTTAAAGCTGCGTCTCCCAAAGTGCTAATGACCTCACTGCTCGAGGTCCACGTGCTGCAGTCGGCAGTCTCCCGCCGCTGCGTGTGACATCGCCGCTCACCCGCCGTTACCGCGGCAGCAGGCTGAGCCCGGGATCCGTCTCTTCCCAAAGTGGATCTCAACTTCTCTCTCGCTGAGACTTCTGTTTTTTTATATTAAATTTTTTCCTGAGGGGATTAAGCGCCCGGGAGGATTCCCCCCCACCACCCCCCTATCAAGATGAGCAGCTGCAGGAAGAGGTGCAAGAGGGAAATTTTCAAATTTGCCCAGTACCTCTTCAGACTGATCACAGGCACTCTCAACACAGGTAAAGTTGAACTTCTTTTCCCGTTCCGCTCTTGCGCGGGTCAGTCTCTGGACTCGGACGCTGGTTTGTGCTCCTTTTCTCCACAGGGTCTGTTTATCGTCAAAGAGTTTGGTCTGAGGAAAAGGATATTTCACTGGGTCGCCTCTAACGGCTTCTTTCCTCCTTTTTGATGCTCGGTTGTGTGCCGGTGCTTTTCATTGAGTTGAAAGTGTTTAAAAATAGCCCTTTGCACACAAATGAGGGTGAACCTGAGGTTAAAAGCAGCTAATTGTTGCTGGGCTGGTGGATTGAGCACTCAGCCACCCATCACGCTCAGCGTGAGAGCCCACTATGTAAACATTTGTGTCTTTGACAAAGATACAGGCACCAGTGTGTGCGTGTGCGTGTGCGTGTGCGTTTACAGCGTCACTGAACTGGGACTGAAAACAGAAGGCTTTCATCTTAACCTTAGTACATGTGTTTGTGATATTTGTGTTTATTCAGTGAATGTGGATAAAATGTCATAAAGTGCAGTTAAAGTGAAAATTTCTTCTCATAACTGGATGTAAATCAAGCAGCAAATGATGAAAATATAAATTTTCAGTGGTTCATTACTTTTGATTTTTATGGGAACCATTAGTATGTGACAATTAACCAATGCCATGACATCAAGGTCAATAGAATTGCAGTATTGTAGAAAACATGCCACATTTTAGACAAGATTTGCAGGAATCTGCATTCATTTAACCCACCCTATAAGTATTTGAAAGTGATGGATGTCTAGTGAATTGTTTTCTATTGGTTATTTTCTATTGGTTATCTGTTAAATCTGACCAGGTGACCTGCACCTGAGGAACACTCTACAAGCTTACTTGAAAAAAATAGTCAACTGCTGGTTCAAATTGACCTTGATAATACATTTTCTAAAACTGTTTATGATTTCTGAAGATTTGAAATGACATTACTTTTTCTGTTGGTATGGGAAGCTATACTGTAGGTCTTACCAATGAATAAGATGCTTACACTACCTTTCTGTCATTTCTCCCCATGTTAATGTGAAAGTGTACTGGAGATTAACCAACCACAGCCCTTCTCCTAACTTTGTTTGTGCTGTGAAATTAGATGAAGAAATGTTATGAATTTTGGTGAAATTATATTGGGTTCGATTAGATTCGGTGAGGAGAGATTAAATTAGGCTAAATTACAGTGCGGTTAACTAATGTTAAGCTCACAGAGAGGAACGTCTCAAGGAATCCACTTTGTTCATCTTGAGTGTTTATTTCAGGAATACATTTAATACAATTATTTAATTAGGTATTAACTGTGGTCAATTGTCCTGAGCATAAAATGCCATAATGACTTTAGCACAGGCCCAGTGATGGATTTAGTCCAATTTGTATCCTGGTTCAATTCCAAAAAGACTTTAATCATATTTTCCCCTTTCCCCCCCTGTAATCAGGGCTGATCTAAACCTGACGCACCTGGTGAGTGTAATCTCAGTGGCATCGATCGATCAATTGACTATCGGGTAGAACCGAAACCAGCAGTACTACTGGCCAGATTTGAGTACCCCTGCCCTTGGGAATGATGTATGTTCTATTAAATGTTTGTACTTGATGTCCCGAAGGCATGACCAGCGGATGAATGCGTGTTGTGCTATTCAAAGATGGGAGTGATGGGAGACACCATAATGGGTGGGGCTACAATGAGCTGTCAATCACTGACTTGTTTGAACTTTGAACCAAACAATGATTGGTTCAGATCAGTGTCACCTCAGGCTCTGCCCTTTTTTGGTTTCATTACACCAGCTGTCATCACGATCAAGTTATACGTTCTTCTTTAATAGATTGGATAATTGTACCACACCTGTACATGTATTCTAATTTCATTATGTAAAATGTTGCTGTCAAGTGGCTTGTTCTAAAGTTTACTTCACAGATCCTGCAGTTTTCCTGTATGTATATTATACACTGTGTGGACAGTCCCTGAACAATGAGGAAATGCACATTGTTGGAAGTGTGTCATTTAAAGCCAAGCTATAAATTTGGCCATCAACAATAGCTGCATGTCTTAGGCTTTTTTCAGAGCGATGGAGAGTTTTGGTGAAAGTGATGGAGCGGTTTTAATTCTCCCGCCCCACGCTATCGAAAAGGTGCGTTCGTTTTTTAAGAGGGGTTCTCTGTGGTCCATTTCTATAGGTAACTGTACTCTGTCCTGTTCGATCAAACCACAGATGTGTTTGTCCTTGTGCTGTTAAGGATATCCTTCAGGGTATGTCATACAAAGGACATTCACCTGGCATTTAGTTTTTTTCAATTTTCTGCATCTAACACTGGAAAATGGCACCCAGGTTCTGCTTTGTAGGTATTTTATAGGTATCTTATGAATCCCATGTCTCCTGTGGAAGGTTTGTCTCTATGTGGTGTAAATAACCAGTCCCTGGCTTGGTTTGACCTTGCAGGGGATTGCAGTTTAAATGCATACTGACCACTCTGCTGTCCTTCCTCTTGCTGACCCTTATAGAAATGGAGTATACAGCAATATGAGTAAATATAATTATTAATAAAAAGAGCAATAGAGAATGTGGTCAGTTCCATACCAGCTGTTGAGTCTTGGCGGTACTTTTACAATCCTGCATTATTGGATCATGTATTTCATGAGACTTGCCTCTCACATCGCAGTCATTTTTAAAGTACAAGTTAAACCCATCACTATAGAATGTGATCCAATGTCAGCGCATGACATGTCAATTAATGATTTGATGATTCATTTTTGCTAGAAAGTATTGATCAAACTGGATTTTATAATTGCATCAACCACATCCGGCTTCATATTGACTTTCCTGATACTTTATCATTCAAATGAAGTGCACAATGCTAATATAACTGTCATGCATGAGGAATATTAATAATGTTTCCTTTTTTAAATAAATATTTCTGCTTGGGCCAAAACGTGAAGATACATTTTTGAAGGAATTATCTTCGTATACGAAGAATCGTGTTTACAATAAAAATAAGAGGGGAATCATTACTAAACGGAGACTGTGCCATTGAATGTTATTGCCACTTCATGCAGAGATGAATTCTGCCATTTGTGCTGTTTAAAAAAACAAAAAAGAAAGAAAATAAAAGAGCTGTTAGGTGTTATTCAGCTACATTAGTGACCTACATTAGTGTTTGTGTGAGTCTCAGTGCAGCCAATAGTTATGAAAATCAAAAAACGATTTGTGGCAGCAAGGCCTTTTGTAAATATAGAATATTATCAGTGACGGAACTGTGAGGGGGCGCAAGACGAAGCGCTGCCCATTTGTGCTGTACGCACGTAGAACTCGAACGCGTTTCGAGCAACTTTTCCTCGACTACCATCGGCGGCAGAGACTTCATCGTGCGCCCGTTGAGCCGGCTTTTCATCTAAAGCTGATGTTTAATGCATGTTGTACGTGTTGTGTAGATGTTAGCGGCCATGGCATTTTTGTGATCAATGGCAAATTTATGCCTGAAACTTGATGCAGTGCCAGTACGTTGACTAAGTAGTGATTGATTAAAATGTTTGAATTTTCAATTCAATTCGGTGATGGCATTCAAATTTACTGCTTGGTTTTTGAACTCTTGAGCGGTTGGCCGTTACAGGGGGCAGGCATAAATCAGCATCTCTCATGCACTTTGGGTAATAAAAAGAAAATATACGGTCATTGGCATTAATATAGTTTGTCACGGATCTGATGTATTTTGAGTGCACTGGGAAATCAGAAAGGTCCACAAATCTTACCTTCCCAGCATATTGATTCTTTGGGGAAGAAATAAACCTCCACCAGGGGGAACTTTGGGTGCGTTTGCACCTAATAAACACAGTGATTTATTTGCTTACTTTAAAGAAAGGTGTAATTATTTATTTTTTTCCGGGGGGGCGGCTATCGTGCCCATTTGTCAGTGCACTCTGACTTCAGGTCCCTTTGCTTGTCTGCTTATCCCTCAATTTTACTGGTTGGGGCTGTCAAGTCCTCTGTCAACTATTTGTTCCTGATCATAATGATATTGTTCAGAGCTTTTCCCAGCCTGGTGTCTCCCTAGTGTACGGCTGTCACCGCAGGCTTGATTTCTCACCGGTTTTCACCAGAAAGGGGCTGGTATTTTTGGCAGTGACACCACTGCGTCTTCTCTCCCTTTTTTTTTATCCAGCTCGTAAGTGGAAAACATTTTCACTTTCGTCTTAACTGTTGACGGCTCTCCTTAAACTCGTTTCCCTGCTGCAATGGCAAACGCAAACTATTCCGTCCCTGAACCATTCTTCGGTGCGGTCGACGGGTTATCATTGATTTTTGAGCGATTTGACTCAGTGTGTCGATACAGTTACTGAGTATTCAGCAGAAGGGCTGATTTATTTTTCCATTTTCTTACAGATTAATTTCCTGTCCTTCTTGGAGTACCACATTCGCAGTATTGGGCTTATTGAGACGCCCACACTCAGTAGTGCGGAGTCACAAAGCACCGGGGTTAGAAAGATCCCGTCAGGGCGTCCCAGAAGAGATGGCGGCTACGTTTGTTTGTTCTACGACCACGGCGATGGAAGTGTAGACACTGTGATACTCACGTCTGTGAATATAATTCTAAAATCGGAGGTGTTTTTGTGAATACTACACACCACTCTACTAAAATCTATATACTAAATGGAATAGCAAGCAGTTTACACTCCTACTAACTTAATCAGTATAAAGTTTGTACCCCGATTTTAGAGACTGCATTATTTCTTTCCTGGATATTATTTTGTGCAGTTTTGCATGAAATTAAATATTAATCCATCCATCCTCTCATTTGCTGACCTTCTACACTTGTCCATACCGGCAGTGCGTTGGAGGAAAACCTCACAGGTGGATGCTTGGGTGGGCGACGCTAATTTCAGTTGCCGTCGGTGACCTAGAAACACAGTGACAAGAGACGTTTTTGAAATAAATAAATAAATAGACAGATGCTAGCCTCTGCTGTTTACTGGACTCTGGAGCAGAGATCTTTCTCCACTTCCTGTTCTCCCTCTCAACAGGTGGTTGAGCCTCTTAGACCACCTGGCTACTTCAGAGGCGCAAATAGGTTTCATATTAGAGATGGTCTTATGCTGTACATATTTCTCTTATGTTTTAGGCCTGTATTTTTGCAGAAATATTGCCAAGCTTTGTGTGTCTCAAACTACACAGTAAAAGTGTAGTGTTTTAATTAAACTCAGCTTGTGTGCTCATGTGCAGTCATATGGAAAGCCATCCACTTTACCGGTTGGCATTCAGAATATACTGTTTTCTGGTTTATTCACTCATTATGCCATTGTTGGGAAGGCTGTTATGAAATGAGCCGATTTGCATTGGTTTTGTGATGGTAGGCTGTAAAAAGAGCTGCCATATTGACATTATTTGTAGGTAGTGAAACCAACTGCTGTGTTGGTTTTGTACTGGGAGGTCGTGCATCTAGCGTCCATCTAGCGTTTCAATGACCTGTTTACTTAAACCTGTTCCAAAAATCAGGGGCGCATAATGCAATTTTAATATTTTCAGTCATGTGTAAAAAAAATCTAATAAATAAGTAACTTAAAAGCAAGGCCTCGTACACAAAATAAGAGTCTTTAAAGTGGGCATTCTACAAGTGAACTAGGCACTTGGGCGCGGCCTGCTAGAGTAGGGAGTAGCGCGTGCCGCCTGGGTTTTTATAACTGGGTAAGTGTTGCTCTTCTCTGGTCTCAGAAATGCTTTGGGATCCTTGTGATGCTGCTCACTCATGGGTGCTCTTCTGTAAGATCTTAAGCTGCTTTCGAGAACTCCTGATCGCACAAAGCCTATATATTTCTTCCAGCTCTTGTTTGTGGTGGTAGCTGCTTGTGGTTGGATTAAAGAAACCGCCTCATTGCTATTTCCACAGCTCGGATAATCCCTGATCTACTGCGACTGCCCAGTGTGCGTTTCCTGGGATTTCTGCTCACATCTTCGCTTTGTTCACTTCTCCCTGGCTGTTACTGCCTTTTTTTTGTGTGTTAGTAGGTATTCATGGAAATGGCTTACAGGGGAGAAGCATTTCTTTCACGTTACATTATTATTTTTCATAGACAGAACTTTGGCAGTCGTTCAGTGCCCACCCCCCTATAAAACCTGTTACTGCATATGAATGTGTGAAATGTGTGAAAGGTCCTTAGCAGAGGTTTGATTTCATGCGGGCGCGCTCAAAATCGTCACGTGGGAACTGGGCAGGCTGCGTGCGGTAATGCTACTTTATATTTGGTGACGGGATGTCCACCCACAGCCCTTCGGGATTCCAGTAGCTTCCGAAAGGTATCGTTGTGATGCTGCATTCATCGAGTGTCCATTCTAGGCCCCATGCTGTATAACTATACAAATAGTTTATCGATTCTGTCTGCTTTGCATCCTAATGGGGGTGAACACTTTGAGACCTTGAGAGAAAGGACCACAGGACCTGATGAAAGGAGAGGGTTCATTTCAGATGGCAAACTGTGGGTACTGTGAACACATCTTAAACATTTGAGGGACTGTATCGGGTCTTGTGAGTGTGTGCTGTGTCGACTGTGCTCTCTGTCTAAAAGTCGCCAATTTCAGTTTCATAGCCCCGCCCTTCTTCATTTTAGTGGTTTATTTCAGGATTAGCACAGCAGTCTAACTGGATAATTATCTCACTCTGTTTTAAAGCAGAGTTGTCTGCATTGTACACTCCTCCATAGGCTCTGTCTCGCTTTAGTCTCGCAATGATCCAGGCTGGATAACAAATGATGTAGACACTGATGAGCCATTGTGTTTCCCCATCTTCCTCGTCTCCGGGATTGGCTACCGCGCGTAGTTATACGTCCGAGCGGGCGCCAATGTGTAAAACACCAGGTTGTGATGCGGGCTCGTGCCTGTTTTCCCCCGGCTTTGTTTCCTGTCAGATATTACGAGATCATCTGTCCTCTCTACCTCTCACTCTTTCTTTCTCTCTCTCTTCCCCTCTCTCTCTCTTTCTCTCTCCCTCTCCCTCTCTCTTTCTCTCTCTCTCTAAGGCATGCTAGGACTCCGTATTTCCAGCCAAACACTGAATATTTAATACAGGCAGCAGATTGTAGCCCCGTCTGAAATCTGCACATTCCATTTGAGGCGGCATTCAAAATGAGATTTTTTTGTTTGTTGTTTTTTACACACCAAAGGTGATGGTTTTTCCCCTTAATATCTGATCAAAATTTCCACTTTTTCTGCGATGCTATGAGTTGCATGTACTGTAAATTATTTTTTAAATATTTACATGGCTGTCATACTTTCCCACTGCATCCAATATAAAAGTTCTAATATTCTGAAAAGCTGAGAACTGGGAGAAAGATTTTATAATTTATTTTTTTGGATCTAATAATGAACCACTTTTCCCAGATTATGAAAACTTGTTGTGGCTTAAAATCACACTGCAGCCCACATTAGATGAGGCAAGTGTACAGACTTTAATTGGCATCACCCAATATAAACAGGTAAATGTTTATTATTAGCAGCACTGCTTGCATTTGGCGCAGTTTGGAGCACCACCGTGGCCTTCTGTCTTCTGCCAGAGTGGTCCAAAAAAGTTGCTATGGCCATTATTTGTTCACTATCCACCTGTATAGAGTGCCATTTTTTTTTTATTTTTTTTTTACATGAACCTACAGTAAAACAGACTGCATGCTTGTTTGAAGGGTTGCTCAGCTCGTCTTTTTTCACAGATTTGCAAAGCGGCCCCAACACCGCCACCATTTTCCTTAATCAAAAACGAATTGCCTTCCAACGAACTGCATCTTGTGTTCAAGCGCAACTTTCCTCTTTAAATGGGAGTTCATGAAAAACGATGCATGTTCCTGTTCTTTGGCTGATTTCCGTCTCCACCACAGCATTCCGAACGGAACAGTGTTGTTTGAAGCAGTGTGAAGGTCGAGCTGTATGGCAAGCCGTTCCTGGGCACTGTCACCTGCACAGAAGCTCCCCTTCTCACTACTTACCTGCGCAGAAACTCCCCTTCTCACTACTTACCTGTGCAGAAGCTCCCCTTCTCACTACTTACCTGCGCAGAAACTCCCATTCTCACTACTTACCTGCGCAGAAACTCCCATTCTCACTACTTACCTGCGCAGAAACTCCCCTTCTCACTACTTACCTGCACAGAAACTCCCATTCTCACTACTTACCTGTGCAGAAGCTCCCATTCTCACTACTTACCTGCGCAGAAACTCCCATTCTCACTACTTACCTGCACAGAAACTCCCATTCTCACTACTTACCTGCACAGAAACTCCCATTCTCACTACTTACCTGCGCAGAAACTCCCATTCTCACTACTTACCTGCACGGAAACTCCCATTCTCACTACTTACCTGCGCAGAAACTCCCATTCTCACTACTTACCTGCGCAGAAACTCCCATTCTCACTACTTACCTGCGCAGAAACTCCCATTCTCACTACTTACCTGCGCAGAAACTCCCATTCTCACTACTTACCTGTGCAGAAACTCCCATTCTCACTACTTACCTGCACAGAAACTCCCATTCTCACTACTTACCTGCGCAGAAGCTCCCATTCTCACTACTTACCTGTGCAGAAGCTTCCATTCTCACTACTTACCTGCGCAGAAACTCCCATTCTCACTACTTACCTGCACGGAAACTCCCATTCTCACTACTTACCTGCGCAGAAGCTCCCATTCTCACTACTTACCTGCGCAGAAACTCCCATTCTCACTACTTACCTGCACGGAAACTCCCATTCTCACTACTTACCTGCGCAGAAGGTGCTTTCACAAGTCTGGGTTCGATCGAATCGCATTGCCCTCGGTTGTAAAGTTTGTGTTAAGAATACATTTTTTTTGTTGGTTTTAGTCACAGTATCATAATAATTTCAGTAACCGCCAGACCAGTCCATGCTGTCATTCAAGAAACCAGTACATATGCTGTAATAGTTGCTTAAAGTTCGCTTATTCAAAATAAAGGAAAAACATTTTGCAAAAGTAAAAAATTTGTTCTGGAAAAAAAATGCGTATTAGTATCTTAACACTTGCTGCTGCTAAGATGTATGTATTCACGTTTAAAAAAAATAATAATTTGTTCGTTGAACAGAATAACTATCACAGTCAGGGCAACATGCTGGGTTTGGTCACAGGTTACTTTATCAATTGGGAGGAGCAGTAGCAGAGATTTTCTTTTGCATACTTGCTCTTCAGCCAGCCATCGCTCACTGCTCTCTTCTGCTAGGAGAGGCGATCCTGGCCTTCTGCAGCCTTGCGAGCGTCAGTCAGGATGGCATCGCATTGGCCACCGCCAGAGCCACACACCCGCGGTGAGACGGCGTGCGGGTGGTCAGACCCCGCTGCCATCCAAACATTCATCCCCCAGGCTTAGCGGCATCTCACTCTCGCTTTTCATTTACAAAAATCACCAGCAGGGGGTGTCTGCCAAAACAACGACCAGCACGTGAGACGACATTCCCCAGAGAGAATGAAAATTGTGAAATGATACCTTGTGACAAACATGCCTCACAAGCATAAAACTCATTAAATGAATATAATGTATTTTAAAAAATTTATATCATGTACAAAATTCAGATTCCTTTTGGTCATGTTCCCCTTTAAATTAACTATGTCTTTCATTAATTTTCTGAAATAACAAATTTTGTAACGATGAGCTTGTTACTGTAATGTTGCCCTCAGGGATGAAAAAAGTAATTACTGTCACATCCTTATCATGAAATCATATTGCATTATTACCGATAATTATATTTGGAAAGGCGGGGCGATGTGCTGGAAAATTTACCAGATTCTCTCCGTCTTCTGCTCTCTCCTCTCCGTCACATGTTGTTCCTTTGGCGACTGTTACCGCCGCGAATTCGCAGCTTCGGCCGCCTGGCGCCTTTGAACGCGGAATCATCGTTTGTGCCTTTCTCGCGTGGCGCTCCCCGGCTGCCGTCGCTAACCAAGCCTCAGTCTGTACCAATTAGAGCTGTTACCTAATGTAATCCGTTTTCTCATTTGCACTAATGTTTGTAAATGAGCGGCCCTTCAGAGTAGAAAAAGGCGGTGTATTTTTAGAAGCGGCCGATTGCGTATAGGCCTGTTTCCTGACTGCTGAGTCTGTGTTCCTAACCTGGAGGGCTTTGAGAGTGCATGAGTTGCAGGAAGAAATGAAAGAGCAGAGCAGAGCATACTGGTCTATATTTTTGATGGCAAGGTCCTTGGGTTCATTATTAGATAATGAAACGTAAAAAACAGACCGTCCAGTTGAAGCTGAACCAACCTGCACTGGCGAACAGTGGTAAAGGCGGTTACTCCGCCACTGTACTTTCTGGCTGTCTGTTCTTTACTTGTACATCTTTCTCTCTTTGTGTCGTTGTGCATCTTGTCCATTGTGTTTTTTTGTGTCTTTTTAAACAGTCTTCACTTGTTTAATTACTCATCCCCATGGCCAGTGCCATTGCCCATTCACTCTGATGCTTTCTCATGGCACCCAAATTGGCATCGGCACCATAAAAACATTGATTGGTTTAAATGAGGTATTGAGGTTCTGTTGCCTTGGCACCTGGTCTTGCTGGTGTTGCAGGTACAGTGACAGACATACTGTGATGCTGTAACAATATGCTATGGATCAGTGTTCCATCTTCTTTAAAATAATAATAGTGATCAGTATTCTATATTCCCCTAAATACGAGTAAGAATATGTGTTCTTTGTTCTTTAAAATAAGAGTACGGATCAGTGTTTTAATATTTTTCAAAATAAGAGTACGGATCAGTGTTCTATATTTTAAATAAGAATAAGGATCAGGGGCAGGTGGGGCAGTGGCTAGCACTGTCGCCTCACAGCAAGAAGATACCGCGTTTGGGTAAGCGGGTTAGATAATGGATGGATGGATGAAATAAGGATCAGTGTTGCAGTACTTTTGATCAGTCACATTACAAGCGTTATGTTCTGACTGGAGTTGATCAAGGACCTTACTGTAAATCAGGTGCTACCCTTTACAGTCAGTGTAAAATGGAAGAATATCGACTTGGACCGGATTGAGAATTGCAATAAAATGCACTGAATTTACATATTTTAGGCCACAACTTAAAAGAGGTTAAACCAGTAGATGCAGTAGGCGCTGAAACAGAACGGATGGTAGAACGGACGGGCTTCACCTATAGGTCATATATTTTCTTTGCAGTGCTTTCAAGACATTTTTCATTGCCACCAAATTGAATTCTGCCTCAGAATTGCTCTGGGTCTTCAGTGAAAAGCAGTTACGATTCTCATAAAATGGCAGGGTTGATGTGTGGCATTCGATCTCTGGTCCAATTCAACATGCCATGATTTCTCATGTTTTTTCTAATTCTTTTACATAAAGTAGTTCTTTATGAAGAATGACCAAAATGCTTATTTTAGCTGGATAACCCAAGCCGTGTTCCAAGGGAAAACACAACATTCAACTTACCTACTGTCTATATCCACATTAGCTCACCAATAACTATGCTTTGTGTATGGTTTTCTATCATATATTCCTCGTCTCATAAATCATGTAGCAGCGGGTAACACCCACTCATTGCTCATTAAAACATTATGCTTAAATGCTTGCTTATTTGCATTATATAGATCATTTATTTGATGTTTTTAATGAGTAATTGCCTAATCGTTTTTATATGCTGATAACTCATTATTTTATACTGGAACTCTCACTGTTCGAGATAAATTATTGCTGTTGTGATGAATGGGTTGGGCTTGAAACAGGTCCAATTTGAATAATTAAAGAAAAAATGAGATGTATACATTTTTGGAAAATAAATCTTATCTGATGTTCTTTACTCAATATCTCAAATAGAGGATTTGATCTTCAAATACATGCCTATTTTGTACAAACCCAAATTCCAAAAAAGTTGGGACAGTATGTGTAAAATGCACATAAAAGCAGAAAGCAGTGATTTGTAAATTCTCTTTTACATATATTTAATTGAAAACAGTCCAAAGAAAATATATTTAATGTTTTACCTTATCAACTTTATTGATTTTTGTAAATATATGCTAATTCAGAATTTGATGCCTTCAACACGTTCCAAAAAAGTTGGGATATGGGCAAAAAAAGTCTGGGAAGTTCAAAAGATGTATCAAACAAACCTCAAACCATCACTGTTTAAGGGTTGTTTCTCCTGACTCATTTTTCTATTGAACTCTATGGAAAAATAAGTCAGGAGAAACAACCCTTCAAATGAGGCTATAGTATCGCTTGTACCTGAAAATAAGATATCAAAAGTGGAGTTACCTGTGGAGTGTTCCAAACAATCTTTTTATTTGCCCCTGTCCAAACTTTTTGGTAACGTGTTCGTTGATAAGTAAGTCGAACAGTAACCTGGTGGATCAACCAACAAGTCAAAACAAGGTCTAAATCAGGTCTTTAAGATGAAGTAGTTTTATTACAGGAAAACAGTCAATTGAAATAATGAATTGGAATCATACATTCATTGATGAACATAGGCTCACTGCTTATAATTGACAAAAAGAGAGAAGACATTTAAACATTAAATTTAAATGACCAGAAAAGAGAGAGAGACCGATAAGCCAGAAATTGTCAGTATTACCTTCCTCCTGCGCAAAAGGAACAAAGTTGCAAGAACTCCAAGGATCAAGGAAAAACTTGTCTGTAGACTCCAAACCTGATGAACTCTTTCCTTCGGCCTCCCCCTAAGTACCTTACCCAGCAGGGAGGGGATAAAGGGGGGGAGGGGGGCATCTTTTATGGAAAGACTGGCTCATCTGAAAGCGGAAACTTTAATTAAGAAATAGACTGTCATGTTTTTCTTATTATTATTAAACGGTCCAGGGTTTTAACATCTTTCCAATGGCACTAAACAACCCTGGGTTAACCACTGAGAACCTCTACAAAGAGACATTTTGCTCCTGCTTTTAGTAACGGAAGTTGACTGATTGTTGTACAATCATTCAGATTTGGGCAAAAATATTACCGTCCATGTGACAATACCAGTGGTACCACCTCTGGTATTCGATTGAATCTGGAGGTAAAAAGGTAAATTACAAATGGCGGGCTTCTCACAACCATTATCTGAATAGACATTTAGACTTTCAATTGATTATTTATATTAAATGTCGCCCATTGGCATTCAACATAAAATCTAAAGCTTAGAAAGATATTCTGGGCCCTAAATACTTTCCTGTTCTGTCTTTCTTTAGAGGTAATAAAGTTATTACAGTATGATGCCCTCTTAGATCGCATAGACAGATAATGAGCTCAGGACATTTTTTTTGGTGTGTGTGTGTGTGTGTGTGTGTGTGTGTGTGTGTGTGTGTGTGTGTGAGTGTGTGAGAGAGACAGAGATGGAGATGGAGAGAGACAGAGGGAAACAGAGAATTTACAAAACATTTTACAAACAATTTACGGCATTTTACGTACTGTCCCACTTTTTTGGAATTGGGGTTTGTAAGTAAATGACATAGGATAGCTATTTTATTTTCAAAATTAAGAGTAATTGTCACGACACTGTTCAATTATGAATTTTTCCTTGCATAACGTCTGTGGGTAAACCCGATGCACCAGGTGAGCAGGCTAAAGCTAAGCTGGGTGGACGGTGTGATTGGGTTCTGAAATTGCTTGATCAAGCCCCAGCGTGCTTCACTGTCTCCGGATTCAGCAATGATTTCATGGACATTTAGCGACACTCTTATCCAGAGTGATTTACGCAGCTCACATTTTGTACCTGCAGCGGGATATTTACTGTAGGATGGCAAGAATAGCAATGTGTTCAAGGGGTACAGCGGCAGTTAGTTGGTTAGACTTGTAACTGAAACCATTACCTGTGAATCAAACCTGAGTTACTGTTTCCTCAACTGTTCTACCACAATGATCCCCTTTGGAACCGTTCTCATGGGGGAAGATCACTGTTTACTGGTGCTGCTCGATAAGGCCATGAAGGACTTGCCATGCATCATGGGAAACTTGCAAGGGGAATTTCAAATAAATACCATAACGTGTGCAAGATATAAGGGGGAAGATCTTTCTGGGAGATATTTATATGCATTTACTGGTTTTTCTTTTATTACATACTCCATACTTAAGACACCTGGAATATTTGAACTTTTCAAGTAAAAATATAAATCAATTTGCAGTGTTGAGGATATTTTTCTGCAGGTTTCAGTCTAGACCAAATGGCAACTTAGGCATGGATTCAATCAACATTTGGCCTAATTTTTACTTACAAGTACATTTACCTTAATCAATACACAGATGCAAAGCAATCTTGCACTGTAATTCAAGTCACAATAAGAGTCTGCCAAGTGATTTAAATGTATTAGTGTTTTCTTCATAAACACATTTTATTGAGTTAATTTTGTAAATGTGAATCAGTTCAGCAAAATTTGATTTCATCTGCATTCATATATTTATCAAATTCTCTTATCCAGAGTGATTTACTGAGCTTACTTAAAAAATTTTTTTTTTTAACATAAAATTCATTTAAGCAGTTGGTTATTTAATGAAGCAATTCAGATGGCTTGCTGAAGAGCACGGCATCATCACCTCACTTGGGAATTTAACCTGGAACTTCTAGTGCTGTGCATTTAAAGTAGGCCCTCTTTTGTCCTCTGCATCAAACCGTTCCACAACTATTTGTGAGCCAAGCACGTGTGTGTTTTTTTTTTTTGCTTTTTTAAAATCGATTTGGCAAATTAACACGCCACTGGGAAAGCTGAACTGTGGGTTGAAGGAATTTAGAAACGCTATGATTAAAATCATTCTTCCCTACCAGGGCTGAAAGGAAGTTAAATAAAAGGATTGATTTTGTGAAATTAAATATGGAAGTTCATTTTGAGACAGGGAGTCCAGTTTTTGCAGACATTTTTGTGATACCATGGTGCCCTTCTGCAATCACATTTATAAATAAATGTTTATAAGCTGTAGATCCCTCATATATTCAGAATTACAGGTTTGTTCTGAAGATATCTGACATAAGGGTAGGCATTAATTTTTTATTTATTCTCATAAGACAATGTGCATACGACGTAATGGCCTTTTTGGAAGGCTAAAACCAGATTAAAATGGCATTGCGTGCATTGTGCATCTACAGAAATGCTTGCTGGGTAATTACCTCACAGTCCAGTACACTTGCTTTTCTCCTTCCTGCTGTTGTGTGAAATGTCTCGTGCTGGGACTACCTGACACGGATCATGAAGCCGGGTCTCTCGACCACGCGCCGGAAATTCACACCGGCTCGCTGCCGCATCATGAATTATAAGCGCGGCTATACTGCTATACGGTTCCACTGTAGCGGGAACATGGGCCAGCTGTTATCCAGCGTGTACTGAACTGTCTTTCACTGCCTTCGTAAACAAAGGGAATCTTTAACTTGGTTTCTCGCCCAAAGCCCTATATTCCATTCCACAGCCTCTCCTCTGCGGCTCCAGCCGTGCAACTTACAGTAATAATTTATTATTAGCGCAAACCCCGCTCTAGTTGCTATCACACCTCAGTGATTTACCTCACTGCATTTTTATCATTTTTAATCATCATCATTACACTTCAAATTATGTTGTACCGTGCAATAGACTATTGAAAGGAACATTTTGTATGTACAGATTTTATTCAAGGCTTGTGTTTTCTGTGCTGTAAACAGACTGAAATATTAATTTTAAATTAATATTTAAAACGGTCTGCATTTTTGTATAATTCGCACAGGTTTACAGCGGATTCTTGTTTGATTTCAGGTTAATCTGTCTTTTCTTTTTTTGCGAGTAATTTTTATTCTTCTATGACTTACACAATGTCTTAAGGCATTTCAATGCAGTTGCATAGCATGGTGTTCCTGGCATTAAACGGTTGCGCATTTGTATGGCCATCGTATAAAATGCACCTCTTTTCTTCCCTGTGACAAGTAAAGTTTAATAACGTGTGCCTTTTCTCACTGATCAAAAACAAAAGCTGAAAGCATTCGGTTTCCTCAAGCTGTTAATATTTCACACATGCGATGAATATTACAATATCGGCGTGACGAGGATTAATCCTTGACGATAAGAGACAGACTGATTTCATTACCACTTCAGAGGACTAATGTTTTCTGCTTTTCAATGCACCCCTGTTTATATTGTACGTTGTTGGCTGTCTTGCTATTGTGTGTATGCTGTATGTATATATATATATGTGTGTGCGTGCGTGCATGTGTGTTTGTGTGTGTGTACGTGCGTGCGCACACGCGTGCGTGTTAGCATCAATCAGGCCTACATTTGAGAGCAGATTGGGGAGTTGCAGTGTGACAGAAGTCTTTTACAGATGCAGTTATTCGTTGTACAGCTGTGACGGAAGAGAACGCTCTCTCTGTTCTCGGTGCCCTTCCACACTGCCTCTCTCTCTCTCTCTCTCTCTCTCTCTCAGACACCTGTTCCTCCTGCTCATTCCTGATTATATAATGGCACACGTCACCTTGTGCCGACGACGTCCCCCTCCTGTCCTAATGGAAATCTCTCATACAGAACAGTACTTCTAAAGAGTGACCTTGAATGTACAGCCTCTGCAGAATAAACTCAGCCCTCCAGCTCTAGAATAAACTCAGCCCTCCAGCTCTAGAATAAACTCAGCCCTCCAGCTCTAGAATAAACTCAGCCCTCCAGCTCTAGAATAAACTCAGCCCTCCAGCTCTAGAATAAACTCAGCCCTCCAGCTCTAGAATAAACTCAGCCCTCCAGCTCTAGAATAAACTCAGCCCTCCAGCTCTAGAATAAACTCAGCCCTCCAGCTCTAGAATAAACTCAGCCCTCCAGCTCTAGAATAAACTCAGCCCTCCAGCTCTAGAATAAACTCAGCTCTGGAGCGTTTTGAGGTTGGTGGAGTTCCAGAGCTTTCTGAGCCTACCCTCCCACTTAAGGAGCACGTTGCTTTTCTGTAAACCCACCCCAACCCATAAAAATGTTCCCCTGACATTCTCCTCTTCATTTTTGACAAGAGTCTGTGGTCTTAATCTCAAGAACCATATATTATACTGTGCTGAAACCTACACTTCAAGGGACACTCAATACAATTTTTATAAATTATATTTTTGAAAATATATGTCCAATACACATTGCCTAATGTTGGAAAATGCTGTTAAAACTTTTTTTCTGCCGGGGCTCAGGAGAATATGTTAAAATATGAAATATTATATCATGTTGTCAAAAGAACTCAAATGTGCACTGTTGCTTTGTAGGTTATGTAAGGAGTGCAGAGTTTTATTTGACTCTGGGAAATGTTGAGGGAAACTGTAAAATTTACAGCACATTATGTTGGATGTTTTATGCCTTGTGATCCACCCCCATCCTTTCCCATAATGCATCAGTGGGGCTGGAAAGGGCTGTTTCATGCCAGTCTGTAGGATTTTATTGCTTTGAACATGGGTGCTTGCTTCAGGTGTGTTTCTAGTGTGCTGTGGGTTGGTAGAGTGCTGCTGTGGCAGCTTGCAGCATTTAGCTCCTGTAACGGAGAGGACCTGGAGTTTAACATTGTGAGGAAGAGCGTTCACTGTAGACCGAGAGAGGTGTTGAAAAATGTGTGTGGGCGGTATGGTGTAATTTATTTTTTGGATTTCATTTACAAAACTTCTGCATAATAAGTTTTACTCACCATTTTCACAAACTGACTGCTATATGAATGTGCATGGTGGTGTGTCTTGCAGATTGATTGATTGGAATGTTCCCAGGTGAGGCTAATTTGGGGCCTATTAATGATCAGCTGTGCACTGCTGACTTAATGGGATCATGTTTTTGCAAACTGAGTTTGGGCCGTTTGATTTCAAAGCCTTTGCCAACTTTCCTAAATTTACCCAAGCAGTTTTGATGCAAATGCCCTGGTAATGGTCTCTGTGCCAGTATCTCTAGCTTGTTTGTAAATAAATTTGTTTCATATATATTTGAGCTGTGGTCATTTTTAAAACCCTTCAGGTGTCTGAAGAATGGGCCAGCTTCATGACAAACATGCGCTCCATTAAATAATTAAATTAGGAGCTATGTATTTGCCCGCATGGAAACAGAACTTCCCAGGGTGAAAATCAGCCAGTGTGTTTTCGCCATCTCATTCGACCTTCGAAACGTCACCTCACAAACACCTTTGAGATGCTCAGCCAATCGGACGGCTGGAACGTACTTGATTGTTGAATGGAGAAAATTCAAATTTGTGCTAGTTTTTTTCCCCTCTGCGTGACGGGGATGAATTTGACTGCGGCTGAGAGGAGAAGGGGGGGCGTGAATGTCACGGGGGGTCGACCAAGGTTTTTGAGCGACCTTGGTGGGCGTCGCTTCCCGGGTGGCGATTTTCCTTTCTGTAAATTCAGCCAATCCGTCACTCTTTGCAGGCCCTGTCACAGACTAACACAGAGGGGCCATTTCCTCCATCATAGCCACAGCGACAAGGCAAAATACATTCCCCAGAATTCACTATTCACACTGCTAATGGCAGAGGAAGATTGTTTCATATCAGCAGCATAGCCAGAGATATTGATATAGTGGGCCCCCACTATGTGGGGCAGAACTACTTTGATGGGCATTCACTATTGTGTGTGGTGGTGCCGCTAACATAAATGTGTGGGCCAGGATCATATTTAGGTGACCGTAGCCCACCCAACCCTATGCAGTAGTTTTATTCAGGGGTCACAGGAAGCAGGCATGTAGCGGTTATATTCCAGCGAGAAGGTTGCCAGTTATCCACAGAGCTACTATTTGCGGTTAGACTCACTTCGTTAGCTTGTACGTTTAGCTGGACGTTGCATAGCGTGCATATTAAGGACTTTCAGCTGGAAAACAATTAGCAGACATATTACAAGCTTGGGTTGCTTTCACTGTTATTTGTGTTTCTGGGGTGCTGGCATGAGGGCCTATCTTTATCATTTAGCTGTCCCCCTGGGTTTCTAATGGCCACTGCTGCTGGCCTAACTGTGATTAGCGTTGGCCCGTGCCTGGCAGAGCGGCCCGGCTAACTAGCACTTTCCGTCTGTTCCGCGTAACGCAGCAAAAGATCGTTCAGTAAAATGCCCACCTTTGGGAATTTTAATATTTGAAGGAATCTGAAAAGCTTTCCTGGTTTTCCCTGATTACTGGGTAAATGCTGATCTTTTCTTTACTTCAGGTTCTGGATGTCTCATTTTTGCACTATGACAGCTCATAGCAGAAGAGCGTTTAGCAATTAAACCAAATGCTAATGGCCCCAGTGACGTTTAGGGACTAAATCAGGGTGCAATCAAAGTAAAAAATCACATCTGTTTAAGGAAGGTGAAATGGCTAGTGTATAACTTAATGCATAAACCCTCTTCTGGTCAAAAACGGGTTACCCGTTACCAGTTCTAACTGTACCATGTGGTACGAGTCTATCAGTCGATTTAATAGGTTTTGGTTCATGCTTGGCCGCAGAGCAAAAGTCACAGATATAACGGGTATTTTAATAGATTTTAAAAGTAAAGATTAATATACATGATTTCCAGGAAACTGCTGCCTGTTTTGGTCTTAAATTGCCACAAGCACAAGAAAACTTGTTGTGAATAGTTACTAGAGCTTTTAGTGTGTGTGTGTGTGTGTGTGTGTGTGTGTGTGTGTGTGTGTGTGATGAGAGAACACCATTTAAAATCGCCTATAAAGGTAAATGCTGAGGGTGTAACCAGGATAGAGGAAAGTACACTAGTACTATACAGGCTACCAGCTTGCAGAGCTAGAACAGGTTTAAATAAAATCACATTTGCAGTTTGTACCCTTCATACAGGCACTCATTCATAGTTGGCACAATCGTGCCCCATCAAATCTTTTTTTGAGACGGGAATTGAAATTTGTTTGGAAATGGGCCACTCCAGATTAGTTTTTAACATGCACTTCACAGGAAAGATGGAGGTCAGTTGTTACTTTGACATTTCTACGTCAGGTATTTCAGGAAGGGGGGAAAAATAATGATATTTTTTTTTTTATAACCTATATTTTTTGGGTTCTCAAAAAGCATTTTATGCAGCAGGGACACCGATCAATTTTATATGTCTCTCTGGAACCGTTTTCATTTGGCAAAAGGCGACACTTCATTGACCTTGTGACTTCTACTCAACGTGTGTACAATCACATCACCGAGCAGCAGAATATATCCAGAGAATAAAACAAATTTCTTACTGAAAAGAAAATGTCGTCCATCCATCTACCTACTGTATGTTTCTATTGATTGATTACAGTCCTGAGAGGCACATAGTGGATACGAAGGATCAGGTGACGCTGCTAAAGCCATATTGAGAAATAACTCATCAGTTTTATTTAAGGATAAGTGCGAGAAAAATTTAAACACTTCTCAAATGCAATCTGCGCTATTATTCTGTCAAAGCCTATTAGAATTGGCTTATATTCGGTTCGAGAACAATACTGCAGTTGTTAATCCTCAGATCCCACAAAATACCATTTGCATTGAGTCTCAGTGTGATTCAAACACTTCATGAACACAATCTGGGCTGTTATTCAGTGCTGCCAAAGCCAGTTTGAATTGCCTAATATGCATGTTAAAGAACAAGGGTTTGCAAACATGGGCTGTGTCAGAATCAGAGCCTTATCTACTGCATCCTGTCTCTTATGTACCGTGTACTGGCAGCTCTGTACTGTTTATCATCGACTGTTTAGTACGCCACGTACAGTACGCAAAAAAAAAACCTCCACACTACTTTCCAACCGTACTGTGGAAGTGAGGTAAGCAGTTGTAAGTCGTCCCACTCCTGTCATGTTATTTTTGTTGTTATTGAAGGAAAATATCAGCGAAGCTGCGCCTCGTTTTTAAAAGATTAAGCTGCGTGTCATAATTATGCGGCAAAAATGTTTGCGTACTTCTTGAAAAGAACAAAACCCTGGATGTTCTAAGAAAATGTTCCTTACTTAACTACTTTCTCGTCCAGTCTACTCAATAAGCCTCCTCGATAGTATGGAAGGGTGCTGACAGCCATGGAGAGCTGCAGGATCGTCAGGTTTCTGCATTCACCTTAAAATTGGCAAACAATTCCGACCCAGGAAACCAGGTCAGGTGAATGCAATCGATCAACTGTGCAGTCGACTGCTTTAATTGATGACTTAAGTGCTTAGCAACAACAGCCAGCAGACCCTGGGGCTCTCTGTAACCAGTGTAAAAGTCAGAACAGTACAGTAATCATCTCACAGAAACACCACGCAAAATACTGTTTGCAGTATCGTCATGTATGTATGTATTTATTCTAATAAAACTTTGAGACTTGAGTCTTTCCCTGGAGTTTCTCATTCCAGAAAATAACTTATTTTGTTTAATGAACACATCACCACATCTTTTTTAAAAGGGCTAAGTCACAATTGAAATAGGTTTCTAAATAACTGCTAGAGGGGATGACTGCTTATGTGATATTTATCTGTTCAAGGAGGAGGATTGAGGGTTTGGGGGAATCATAAAATCTTCTTTTAAATTACGGGCAAAATATGCTTTTAAAATTAGTTCTTGAAATGCAAGTAGAGCCCGTAGGATTCATTCTGCAACTGCATACTTTTGTGACCTTTTGAACTGAATGCGGTCTTTAAGTTGCAGAAACACCCTTACTGCCCTGTTTTAATGGTCTGCACTGTAGCCTTGGTCTTGGAGAGCCAGAGGATGGTCTGGTGCAAGTGACAATTTAACGGTTGATTTACACCATTGGTTACACTCATCTCGCCTGCTTTCTTGAGTCTGAATTGGTTTTAGATTTTAAGACTAAAACAGAAATCAGCAGACCCTGGGGTGCGTCCCAATAGTCGAAAAATGCACCCTCCTTTCCTCCACTACCACCTTCTCTACTCCGTGCCCCGGAAACGTATCTTTTTCTGTTTTAATCTAATGTCGCTGATTAATTGCGTATTAATGGTTACATATTAATTAATGTCTCGAAGCAAACCGCAATGTCAGGTACATTGTATATTGTACATGTAAATACTTGTACTGAAAACGTACAAGTATTTACTACGAGGCAGTTTTGCATACTTCCGGGTAGGAGAGGAGTGATAGTGGGGGAGTGGAGGAAAGGAGGCGGGGAGTGAAGAATATTGGGATGCAGCCCCTGTGCCTCTCCAGAACCACAGTTGCAGGCAGACCCGTAGCCAGGACTCTGTCTTAAGGGGGGCATATGAACTGCATGGGGGGGCACAATTATTATTAAATATTTTTGATAATCCGATATTCTATTGTATTCGTGCAGCACTGACGCATACTAATTAGGCTATACTGAGGTTGCATACTAACCAAATTGGTCTCAGATAGATTTAATATGTTCCGATGTATTAGGCTATGCCTAAAATTATTCGAATGCTGTAAATTACGATTATAACGTGGAGAGCGGCAACAAAACTGGCGCATTCACAATACAGACATTCACTGTTTAGACAATTGGAACCAATCAGGTGCACTTACAAGGTTTTGTAAACAATTAGCTTTAGAAAATGAATAGATGGGATACCATGACTAAACGGGGGAGGTTGGCACCGTGACCGCGCAATCAGTGCACTTGCAAATAATAACTTTAAACCATCAACAGCAACGACCAGCCTAAAGATACCACATCAGTCCTCATAATTTACCACATCAGTCAATAATCACAGAGGTAATGTTATGCACAAAGCACTAGACCAGGGGTGGGCAACTCCAGGCCTCGCGGGCCGGTGTGTATGCATGTTTTTACTGCCACCAGTTACCACGCTCAAATCAGCTAATTAGTCACACACAACAATCACGATTCACTACGTAAAATTACACGATAAAACGCTACAATACACGCATACCGCACCATGAACATCAACATTCTGCTGTTCTGTTCATATCGCGGATATGTAAAAAATAAATTCAGAAAATGTAAACGATTGGCTAATTAATAATAATTAAAAGGGGGGCAGTAAAAACATGCATACACACCCCGCCGCGCCTGCACTAGACAACACATTGAATATAACACCAGAAGTGCAAAGCAACGCACACCTCTCGAACTGAAAAAGCACCACGGCAGATGCTGACGCGTTATAATATCATGTCGTCATTTGGTCTTTAACTGTTAAAAAATATAAAACATTTGTTGGAGGCTACTTGTGGAAATGGGGCATGTTCATCATAAAAAAAACATTGGATTTGGATCTGTCCCACCCAAAAAAAAATGGTTTGCTCTATGCAGTTGTGGTCCAAATACCGTTCCTGTGGTTGCAGCAGCAAGGCTAGTCGTCGGACTAGTCTCAGATCCGCGGCCGCTGCTGCTGGTGCTAGGCTGCATTTCAGCACCATCTTTATCTCCGACGACGAGTCCGCCATCAACATCACGGGGCTTGGGTGCAGTCACATTGTGCGATTTGGAGGCGGAATCTGATTCGTTAGAGTTGATAGAGACTGGCGATTTAAATCATTTACGAATGTCCATTGTTAAGCAAATTAGCAAAAGCGATCCTACTGGGAAATAGAGCTCTGCTGGACTCCCAACTGAAATGGCGCGGTAACCTAGCCTACATTGGCGTAACTTCCTGTTTCAGTATGGCGAAACCCCTTCAAACAATAACAGAATTTTTTTCTCTATTTTAATGTCTTAAAAAGTTAGTATTTTAATTTTTTTTACAGAAAAATACTAGATTATTTATTTATTTATTTTCTCTCAATTTCCAGTGGGGGGGCACTAGCACTTCCGTGGGCGGGCCCGGCCCCCTAAAGCCCGCCCATAGCTACGGGTGTGGTTGCAGGTCTCTGCTCTGTGTCCATGAAGCTAGACAGGGCTGTCCAATCTTATCTGAAAAGGGCTTGTGCGGGTGCAGGTTTTTGTGTTAGCCCAGCACTACGACACCTGATTCAACTAATTAACTAATCATGGTCTTCACTCAAAGACCTGCACCCACATCTGCCCTTTGAGGATTAGACTGGATACCCTTGAGCTATAGACTCTGGGATGGTGCATTTTTATCTAGCACTGCAGTACAGAAACATTTGTGCCTGGTGTAGATTTCTAGATTAATAATTTGGTGTGCGTAAAACATGCAAGAGCTACTGTATATTGTTGCAGCAGAATTACCATAGTTCATTTTGAAGGGAAAGAAAATACAAAGTTATGGAAGCTTGTCTGTATATTTATTTATGCGTTTTGCTCACATTAAACATATCAGTGTTACTGAACAGGGAGCTATTTTTGTGATTTTTGGTTTAATTTGTCGGTCTTCTTGCAGAGAGGAGGATGGCCCTTTCAACAGTGTACGAGTACTTGGCCAATGTTCAAATGCACACTAACATTATCTGCACGTAATGGCCTTAACCAGAACTGAACCCAGTCGAGCATTTTTTTTTCTTTTTTCGGAATATTCTTGAGTGATACCCAAATAAGCTGGAACTGCCAGACCTTTTTAGTGTGGAAGTGTGGTGTTGTACTTTCATGCTTTTCGGATATCTCAGGTCTAAGTTAAAGGGGAAGAATGAACGCAGCAGTCAGCTACTATTGGCCTTGAGGGGTAGATTTCAATGTCCCTGCATTAGCACAGGCTTGTACTGATCGCACATGGTGGTTCAATACCATGTTATGTGAATTTATATTGTTTTTTTCTTTTTTACCTTTACTTTCTGTTACACAACTTGAATCTGTGGCTGTGTGTTCTTACTCAGTCCTGATTAGAGACCTTGTGCACACACAGTGCAGGAAACATCGACATTACAAGACAACAAGCTGTTTATAATTATTGTAGACTGTGACGCTAGGGGGGAATCAGTCTCGCAGGATCGGGGCTGGGAGATAAATCACAGCGGCAACTGCATGGCGTGTCGCTGGTCGGGGCAATCAGCAATGCCGCTTGACTGCTTAATGATGAGAATTACACCCATAGATCTCCGTGACAGATGCACAGCGCATAAAAAAACTCCGGAATAGGAATTTTCTTTTTCAAAAATGGCAATTCGGTAAGGAGAGCGAAAGAGAGAGAGAGAGACACATCTTTTCCATCGCACCTTTGATTAAGCTGCCTCCGCTACAGGGGGAACTGGGCCGACTGCGAGAGAGATTGAGCGCAGGCCCTGCAGAGAGTCATTGGAACAATTTTGCCGGCCAAAATGGTCTCGCCTGAAGCCACGCGCTCCTTCCCCATAGCTACCTTCATAAATTCCAACTAGAGGATAAACTTCTAAAATTATACCCGCTCGTCAGAGGCGGCGCGTCAGCGGCATTTTGCCGTTTCCCCCCGATATGGAGAGAAAGATATGTGGGGACGACAGGTGTGGAACTCCCGAAGGCGTTCCCCTCGTGGAGGGATCCGGCGGCGGTTCCGGGAAACTAGCTGTTTAGACGTATGAAAGAAGGAGCGCGATCATGCTGTCATTATTCCGGGGGAAGAAAACAGCGTGCGGCCGCTGGCAGTTTAACAAATTGCCATTAAAGCCGAATTTAAAATGCGTCTAATCTAGCGCCGGGTTGTAAAACAAAGGAGAGAATAAAGCTTTTATCGCCACAGATGCACTTTTCTTTCCGCCACTCACATCTAGCCTACAGAGTTCCTTGCTGCCTGGTGATTTAAAACTTGCATGAGGCCTCGGGAAACTCACAAAGTCTGAATTTTCTGCCCTTTTCTGTTATTGAGTCTTTGAATTTGGCAGGTGCGGTGCCAGGTTCTCCGTTGCAGGTTTTGATCAGAGGGGTTGCAGATCTTTTTTTATCTGACTTCACTTTCAATGTCTCTGTGAACCAAGCGTTGCCATGGCGATGGCGTCGTGTTTTAAGACTGAAATGAAAGGACTTATTCATATAAATGAATATAACTAAAATCTACTGCAATAGATGGTAAAAAGACTGAAGACTAACATATGTGCAGTAAAATATATTGATGCCACATTCTGGCTTGGACAAATATTTAGGCAGAAAGAGGTAAACTCTTTATCACTCATATTTTGGTATGAAATTAAAGAAGAAATGTATGATAAAGGGGACTACGCTTTGTTTTCACAAATTACTGAGCTACCATGTGCGTATTTTATAAATCCCTATTGTTTTGAAATGGCTGTTCGGGGTCTTAATGGGTGTTAAACTGCTTCTGTTAATCATTTTGACTTTCAGCTGAGTTGTGTGCCATTTAATACAGTGGACATTTTTCGGCCATTCTGTACTTGGGTATTATATTTAACAAGCTGAATATCATATTATGTGTAGAAGTCAGGTAGAAGGCATACATTTTAAATGCTCTGTTTTACGGTCTTCAGTCAGACCATTATCTGGGGAATTGTGGGTACTGAAACACTATCGTGTCATGCTTCTTTATGTATTAATAATGGCAGTTTATAGTCCATCTCCAAAAGTAGAATGGCATGTTTGGCTCTTTGTAATGCTGCCTGGCTACTTTTGATTAAGAGGAGAGTGTTCTTGGCATCTCTCAGGCCTCCTGTCAAGAGAAATAGTTATGCAGATGTTGATTTTGCTTACACCACATTTCTTGTACTTGGTGAAATATGTTATGAGCTTGCCAAGTTGGAAATGGAAACGGTAAAAGCCAGCAATGCTGAATGTACACTGTTGAATAAAGAATGAAGCGGGGACCAGCTTTTCTGTGTGCTGAGGGGGAACATATATATTGTACTTACATATGGATCAGTGGCCTTGTAGGCAGCGAATTAACTGACGATGGAAGACTGAGGTTCACGTCCCAAAGCCCGACAGAACCAGACTTCAGACTTTACTTTATAAGCAGATGGGTTGGGATACTGGCTCTCTGATGGAGAGGCTGCTCTGTAATACTGTCTGGTTGGGTCCACAGTGCAAAATCTGAAGCTACAAGCCTGTGCTGCATAGCCAGTGCCAGTCACAACACGCAGTTACCTACGGACAAGGGCCAAGGGTGTTTTTCATATCTTGTGGGAACCCTGATGTTCCTTGAATGGACTCTGAGGTTTTAATGCCATTAAATGGGAAACTAGTGGATCTAGAGGACGACTCCCAGCCTCTCTCTTTTCTAAAACATTGGCAGTGTAGATCAAGTCTCCCACTGTGCGTACAGTGAGTTATGCAATGGACACTGCTGGCTTATCAGGGGACTAATGATGCAATTAATTATCTTTAATACAATTTGGACTAGTATTACTATAGTGTGTGTGTGTGTGTGTGTGTGTGTGTGTGTGTCTAAACTAGTGTGTATTGCCCTCATGCACCTTCACACTCCTCTTGTTAAAAAAAACAAAAAAAAAAACATTTATATAAGACTCACTTAAAATGGAAGGCAGAATTATTTCCATTTATTTGTTTTCCAGAGTTGAGATTTATTTTATTTTAAAATGTATATAGTTTTGCTGTTGAATGGTAAATGTTAGACAATGGTAAACCATTGTGATTGTACCCGTCATCTAATTAAATTTGGGCCCAATTTGCTTTAATTTGCAGAAACCATTATGCATATTTTACTCAGCACAGCTGTTGCTCATTCCTCCATTCATAATGGCAGCAGTGTAAGTTCTTGTTTTATGCATGTGTTTAACGGAGAAGGCTAAAAGAAGCGAAGGGTCTTGTGTAATAAGGATGCTCACTCAAGTGTTCATTGCTCTTCACAGTGCATTTTTACTGTTATAGTACTTCATTTTTTTTTCCCTGAAAGATGAATAGAATGAAGACGGAAGACCTACCGAAAGTTAAAAGGCGATTACCAGACCAAATGTGTTCAATTCCCTCTGACAGCTTTTTAAAACTTTCAATTATTGCTGAGGTAAATAGCACTTAACACATACTATAGATTGGGGTAATTCACACTTTGGAGCACTTCATCCTTTGAGCACTTAAAACATTGAAATACGTTAGAGTATCCACACAATGTCAATAACTCCTTTGTGCAGTAAGTAATCTGCAGTATGTGCCCTGACTGCTCTTATTTCACCGAATAAATATTTTAAATCTTTCTCATATTGCAGCTGTTTTTAGGTTATAAACATTTTGTAAAAGGAAGGAATACAATGTTACATAAAATGTCACATTAGCCATAAATATAGTGAAAAACTCTTGGCACAATTTATTCCTGCAACCTTTTGGAAACGGGGTGATTTTACTTTGCTTTAACTTCATTAAATTAATCCTTGAACACCTTTTCCGTCATGTATTGGAGATTTCATAGGAATTACTTGTAGTAGCTGAGATTTAAAGTTTAACCTGGTAAATACTGAGTTTGGCAGGAAGACATGACGCATGTTGATGCTCAGAAAAGATATTGCAACACTTATTTAATTATATTGTAACACTTGCAGTGATATACATTTTTCTCCAAGTTCACAGATTTATAGTATTGCAGAATATTCTATTTCCATTTCTCCGTTCCGTTCTTTGAGAGTAGTGTGCTGGACTCTGCGTTTGTGCAGACAATGTCTAACAGCAAGTGTAAGTGTATTTAGACAGAAGTGTGTGACTCAGCATGGCTGGAGTTTGCGCTATCGTCCTTGTGGCTAAGGGGATGTGGACTGAACTACGGTGGCTGAGGAGATGAGCGTGGGAGGAAGTGTTGGGGGTGCGGGCCGAACTACTGTGACTGTATGGAGATGAGAGCGGGCAGAACTACTGTGACTGTGTGCAGATGAGAGCAGGTAGAAGCGTGTGGGTTGTGAGCAGAACCACAGCGACTGTGTGGAGATGAGAGCAGGTAGAAGCGTGGGGGTTGTGAGCAGAACCACAGCGGCTGTGTGGGGATGAAAGCAGGTAGAAGCGTGGGGGTTGTGAGCAGAACCACAGCGGCTGTGTGGGGATGAAAGCAGGTAGAAGCGTGGGGGTTGTGAGCAGAACCACAGCGACTGTGTGGGGATGAAAGCAGGTAGAAGCGTGGGGGTTGTGAGCAGAACCACAGCGGCTGTGTGGGAGTCAGCAGGTAAAGTAACGTCCTGCTGAGGACGTCGGCAGGCAAGAGGAGGGATAAATCATAGAGGGGGTGTGTTCGTCTGCGCTGACGACCGATACACGCCACATGGAAGAAGCACTTTAATTTCTGTATTTATAGAGAGATGGGATTTCCTGGAGGACCCTCTACCAGCACTACCTGAAACCTGCAGGGCGATTGAAGACGCCCCGAGGCAATTCGAGAACCAGAGGCACTGCAATTACCGGCATCTTTACGGCCCGATTCACTGAACTGAGCCTTAAACCAGAGGCCTTGATACAGGAGTGTGATTAAAGAGTAGTGACATACCCCTCCGTTCAAATGGAGAATGACTGAGGTCACCTGAATAATCTTAAGTTTGTTCCGGAGAAGCAAACTTTGCGTCCGCTAGAGGTACAAGTAAAACACTGAAGCTTTACTGTAGTTCTGTGTGGCTAGTGAGGGCCTAATGTCAAACTGCACATCTTGTTAAGATTGTGAGATCTCAACATGCTCTCACCTTGCCATCTCAGAGCAGCACTAGTGGTAGCAGCGATGGGCATGCCAGTGACGTTCCCGCATAGACATTGGTCAGATTCTCAGGAGGCGGTTCTCTTTTCTGGGAGTGTTTTCTCGTTTGAATCGCTGCACTCAACTTAAAAAATGCTGGTCGCATCCTGAAAAGTGGGCGGGGTTTATCACTCTGATCTGCACTGCTTTTTCAAGGCTGATATACAGACAGGTATAGACCTTGCACACAACGCTAATAAGGGCCTTGTGTTTTAGCCTTGAGCATGTGTATGTCTGTTTACTGCAGTTTCCCGCTCTTTTAGTTGCCCTGGTTACATTACAGAAGATTTATAAGCAGCCATTGTGAAGCCATGCAAACACAGCAAGGCTGCGTGTCGGAATTCTGATCAGTCTGCCACAGTGACATCACACAGGATACACACGAGGTGTGACTCAGTTCGACTGGAGAGACACTGGCGTCCCGGAGGTTTGAGGTACGGCCATCTCGTGGCGCCGTGTCTGTTCTGGACGGCACCCTCGTTTCTGTGGCAGATGGTCCTCTCGGCCGACGCCTCGGCGTGCTGCACTACCTGTCAGTCAGAGTGATGGACGGCCGCTGAGGTGGGTTTAAAAGGATGCGGTCAGGCTGTCGTTACTCAGAGCGCAGTATAAGTGGGTATTGGGACAGGATCACAAGGCAGCTGTCTGCACTGTGAAGCTGTATCTACGAGCCTTTGATAGATGGTGATTATTACATGTAGACCTTGATCAAATGCTGTTTTAATTGAAATGCTTTAACCCAGGAGTGTCCGATCTTATCCAAAAAGGGCCGGTGTGGGTGCTGGTTTTTGTCCTGGCCAGCACTAAGACCCCTGATTCTACTTATCAAGGTCTTGATTGGAGACTATGATTAGTGAATTAGTTGAATCCGGTGTCGTAGTGCTGGGCTAAAACAAAAACCTGCACCCGCACCGACCCTTTTTGGATATGATTGGACACTGTTGCTTTAACCTTTTAGACACCAGTAACATTCCTGCAGATTACAGACAATTAAAAAAAAAAAAAATTCTATTCAGGACAAAATTATTTAATCATAAAAGAGTTTTGGTTTGTAATGTTTCATATTTTCTGATTGGGCGGTCATGTCATGTGTCATATTTGCATCATAGCTCTAAGCGGTACAGTACATTTAGTTGGAGTTCACATTAGAGGCACTGGATATTGCATATCTATGTACCTGTCTACCTGTCTGTTGGTGTGTGTGTATGGATTCATGCAGTTTAATGGTTATCCCAGAGAGAACATCTGTGCAGTGTGTGAAATGGCTGGTCACAGAGTTATTCTAGCTGCCTGACATTTTTCTTTTCTGCTCTGTAATACTCTTCAATTATGCATGAAAGTCTTGCTGGGTCTCGCTGCAGAGTGCTTTTCTTTCAGAAGAATTGACCATATTTTACCGGTAAAGTTTTGTCTAATGCATTCTCCCCACTTGAACCTGTGCTTGTTGTTGCTGATATATTTGGCTTTTAGGAATCGCAGAGCTTGGTTATTATGTACTCAGCATGGCTCCGTGTATTTCCGTACGTATTGTTGTTTCAAACTTTAAACAGCCTCCCCCCCTTCTGTCAATCTTGTAACGGCCGATCCTATTCACCTGCTGCACCAGTCTGCAAGTTGAGTTGGAAGTAGACACTTTGTTAACCAGCAGGGGGCACTGGTGAGTGCCAAGACATCCCAGTTTGTCCTTGGCACCAGTTTGTCCTGTCCACACACTGGACCAGTCACTTGACTTCCATATATATATTTTGATTTCGGAAGAAAAAAATAACTTTTAAATGTCTATGAAATGGCTGATCTATATTGCCACACGACAATACAGATTAGCCATTTATGTAATGTAATGTAACATGTAAAACACCAAATGTATACCTGCGTGTTTTTGGACATCTCTGTCCGCATTAATATTCTATTGAATGTAGGTAAATATTTTATTGGACGCATACCCTGACGAGCTGTCGTGTATGTTCTGTGATTGGGCGAGTTCAGTGCACAGGCGTGGGAGGAGATTAAAAAAAGACAAAGATCTCTCTCTGCCCTGTGTAATTTAATGAGTTTGATCTGCACAGTTAACAGCTTTTGCATGTTGCTGTCATGCAACGTTCACCCCCTCAGTTTCCTGGACCCGAGTTCATTGTGATGATGTTAATTATGGATGTGTGTGGCACTGCTCCGGGACGATCGCATCGGGAGGCACAAGGCGGCAGTTAGTATAATGGTTAAGGAGCTGGACTTGTAACTGAAAGGTTGCAGGTTCGATTCCCAGGTAGGACACTGCCGTTGTACCCTTGAGCAAGGTACTTAACCTGAATTGCTTCAGTATATATCCAGCTGTATGAATGGATAAATGTAATAAGAAGTTGTGTAAGTCGCTCTGGATAAGAGCGTCTGCTAAATGCCTATAATGTAATGTAATGTAATGGGAGAATACTGTAGACACGCGTCCTCACCATGCTTAAATATACTGTTCTGGTAATCATGATGGATCTCTTGAATGTTGTATTATTTGCACTGTCAGTGTAAATCTGTATGAATATACCTGTATCTTACAGGTGTTCATATGTCCCTGAAGGTTGTGATTAGGTGTAGGGGGGTCAGTTAAATCCCTTTCTGAAAGAGTGTTGCTAACACATAGTAAAAAACAAAAGTGATGGTGTGTGTAGCTTGTACTGGGGGGCAAATACCTATTTTTCAGAGGCCAAGAAAAAAGAGGAAGAGATGGGATAAAGATGAGCAACTGCTGGAGGGGTGCCTGTGCACAGTGCTTTTGACAATGGTGCTCTTCCAGAGCAAGCATGATCCACTAATACAGCACATCACCTGGAGTGTGCTTGTGCACCACAATGGAAATGGGAGGATCTGCTCAGAGATCAACATATGATATTAGATCTTACATCATAGGAACTGTGCAGTGTGTGTGTGGGTATGGCAGGCAGAGGTCCCGCTTCCAGAGGCAGATGGCCATGGTACCTCACAACAGGGGGGAAGGGGGAGAGATAAGGATAAAGGAGAACGAGGCTTGTGCAGCTTGTCAATTGTTGAGGTAGCTCATGTTACATGAGTGTGTGGGGGCAGCAGGAAAGGGGGTGGCTGGGGGTAAAAGGAAGTGATAGAAAAGACACAAATACACTCACAAGAAAGAAGGCACAAACTTATGAATTTTTGGAAGATTAAATGGTGGTTGAACCAGGTGTAGTGATGGCATTTAGTGAATAAACATTGGGTAAAAAGAAACAAAATAACATCACCACATGAAAACTGAGCAGAGGTAATAATTACAGCACAACTGGCTTTACAGCAGCAAAAAGTTTCACCAATAACTACAGCAGCAACATCAGAAAATACAACAAGGTTTAAAAATCAAAGAAAAAAAATAAAAACAAAGAAAAAAAATAAAAAATTAAATTGGTTTCAGTTTAAAAAAAACCATGTTTTCAAGTCATCAAAAAAAAAGGAGATTTATAATTGCCCACCTTTTAAAAGACATGGAAAATAAAAAAAATGAAAAAAATTGTGTGGCGATGTGGAAGGAAATCAGGATAAAGGCATTGAGCGTGGAATTGTGCAGGATTTAATTATGTTATGTGCATGTGTGCAGGATGTGTGAGTGTGTGTGAGTGTGCGTGGATGTGATGCATGTGGTAGAAAACGTCATTGTTGTATGTAAGTCAGTGAGCATGATTTTTGGATTTTGGATTTAGGATATATGGATATATGAATAGTAGTACATGGAGATGGAATAGACTGGAGATCGATTTTTCATTTGCCATTCTGTCAGTACTGTTAATTTCATAAAGGTCTATTACAGTCCTGGAATAGGACTAGGCCGTTGAAACTCAAACATGAATTTAAATCTGTTCAGCTTTCAGTTGTCATGAAGTCTGGCATCTCCTGTGGGGCGAGACTACCTTTTTATCCATAGTCCTGCTGAGGGGCTCAGTGCATTTACTGTATCTGCTTTTAAAAGAGAGACAAGGTGAGAAATGTGGCCTAATTCAAAGCTGTATACATGAGGGGAAACGCAAAAAAACTTTAGCAATAGCACTCGTCTAACCAGAATGCATCAGGATTTATTAGCCAGCTGAAATCAATATTTTGTTAAAAAATTATATTGACTGTTGGTGACATTGGGATATCAAGTTTTTGTTTTTGTTTTTGTTAAAGGGATGTTTTCAGTGGTTTGGCTTTATTGTTGGTGAGTGAGACACAATTTTTATTTTGAATTGAAGCCCAGATTTGCAGTCTGAGATCAGGGTTGTTTTTAATATCCAAGCTGTAAATATTGCATCTTATTTATGGCCTGAATGGGACACAAGTAGCACTGGAAAATTTGATTCAAATAATATATACAGAAGAAATTCCAAAGCACTTTTCTCTTATTAAAAACATTTGGCATGTCGTATGGAAACTAAAAATATCAAATGTCAAAAATGTCAGAAATTAAAGACTAAACTTCAAGTGCCAGAGCAATCATAGAGATTCCACTGCATTGTGATAAATTACATTGTGTGGGACAGAAGGCCAATAAAATTCTCCTTGCTTCTTGCAAGGAGAATTCTTGTTCTTCCGTGCTCAGCACACCCTGGTGCTGTAACTGTGAAAGGAATAAATGCCAGGTCTCGTCTGTGGGAGAAATTAATGTGACTGCACTGGTCACAAAATGCATTAAAAAAAGTGCCCCCAGTGTTGGAGGAAATGAGTCTACAGCCTTTTCTGGGAGTGGTGATCGGTCTTTTATTGTGAGAGTAGACTTGTGTGGAGATCTTTTTTATTGTGCGAGTAGACTCGTCTGGAGATCTGTCTGTCATTGTGAGAGTTGACTCATGTGGAGATCTGTCTGTCATTGTGAGAGTAGACTCATGTGGAGATCTGTCTGTCATTGTGAGAGTAGACTCATGTGGAGCTCTGTCTGTCATTGGGAGAGTAGACTTGTGTGGAGATCTGTCTTTTATTTTGAGAGTATACTCGTGTGGATATCTGTCTTATATTGGGAGAGTAGACTTGTGTGGAGCTCTGTCTTTTATTGTGCGAGTAGACTAGGGTGGAGATATGTCTGTCATATTGAGAGTAGACTATAGAGTGGAGATTTGTCTGTCATTGTGACAGTAAACTAGTGGAGATATGTGCCATTGTGACAGTAGACTAGAGATATGTCTGTCATTGGGAGAATAGACTAGTGTGGAGATCTGTATTTTATTGTGACAGTAAATTAGTGTAGAGATATGTCTGTCATTGGGAGAATAGACGAGTGTGGAGATCTGTGTCATTGTGACATTAGACTAGTGTGGAGATTTGTCTATCATTGTGAGAGTAGACTATAGAGTGGAGATTTGTCTGCCATTGTGACAGTAGACTAGTGTGGAGATATGTCTGTCATTGTGACAGTAGACTAGTGTGGAGATTTGTCTGTCATTGTGAGCAGAAACGAGAAACATCTCTGGCCCCCCAAGTCCAGGGCTCCTCTGCATTGACTCAGAGTTTGTGCTGTGTGATGTGTGTTTCTGTTACATCAGCACATTGCACTGCCCTCTCTTTGTGGGCTCTGTTACAAATCCCTATTTTAAGAACCATTGTTTTGACAATTGGTTGCACCTTCTGGGGTTTGCCAAATAGGCTTCCAAATAATGAAATAAGCGTCCATAAACTTGGTCTTCATACTGAAGTGTGTGAAGCAGACCGTTACAAGGTGTGAAACTGGCAGCTTCACACGATAATAGGTTCTGATTGAGATTCTGATCAATAAACCGCTGTTTTGTGTGCAGCAGTGAAACTAATTTTTTAAGGCCAATAAAAACAAAAATTTGGTGGAATAATGCAATGGAGTAGAATAGAATACATGCTTCTTAGCAGACGCTTTTTATCCAAAGAGACGTACAGTATATGAATGCTAACATTTTTACAGTATTATTTTATCATTTCAGTATATTTTGCTCCTTCATTAGTGATTCTCTGAGACTTTGTTAAGGTGGCAGCTGATGCACTAACGCAAAGAAAATGAATAAGTCATGGCATGTTTGAGTAAGTAAAAATGGGAGTTGAAATTGCATGGTTCCTGGTGCTCTGCGGGCTCACCGACTTCGCTTGCCGTTTTACGATACTCTCTCGAGCTCATTTTCTGAACGTGAAATTAAGTGCAAAAGGCTTGACTGAGTGCTAAAATGAATTGAACCATTGGTTAAAATCTATATTAACAGGCTCAATGCATAATGCAGTTACCGCATTTAAGCCAGTCATGCAAGACTCATGAATTCTTTATGCACGGACATACAGACGCTTGGCTAACTCGGCTAGCGTGTCGTCGCATTGTGTCGATTTGTACGACGCAAAACTACTCCCGGAATATAAAAATGTATGTGTGTTTCAGGAGAGGAGTCTTAACTGGATGGTTTATGAATTGGGAATATTTTTTTGGTCAGATGTTCTAGTAAGGAATGTGTGCATGTCCAACAGTGCCACATAGTATGAATTCCCCTGCAGAATCTTCAACCCAAGCCCGCTTAATAAATGAGTCTAGCGAATATATTGAGTTGAGGTGCTGGGTGGTAATTGCCAGTAATCGGTTTATTGTGATGGGCTGCTTGTGATTAATGGATGATGATGAAATATTGCACAGTTAATTATTTTTTTGCTGATGTTGATGGATTGTCCATCTGTGCTGGTTTCAGCAGACACCAACTTAACAGGCCTAGCATATACAAACTGTCACCTTACTGGGTATTAAATTCCCAGAATATTTCTATGCAAATAACCTGAACTGTATGCACAGTGATTTACTTACGGCAGGCTGAAAATGGGGCCAGTGATGGTGGCATTAGTCCTGTCGGCTGTAAAGGGGGCCAGTGACGGTGGTATTAGTCCTGTCGGCTGTAAAGGGGGCCAGTGACGGTGGTATTAGTCCTGTCGGCTGTAAAGGGGGCCAGTGACGGTGGTATTAGTCCTGTCGGCTGTAAAGGGGGCCAGTGACGGTGGTATTAGTCCTGTCGGCTGTAAAGGGGGCCAGTGACGGTGGTTTTAGTCCTGTCGGCTGTAAAGGGGGCCAGTGACGGTGGTATTAGTCCTGTCGGCTGTAAAGGGGGCCAGTGACGGTGGTTTTAGTCCTGTCGGCTGTAAAGGGGGCCAGTGACGGTGGCATTAGTCCTGTCGGCTGTAAAGGGGGCCAGTGACGGTGGTATTATGCACAGTGATTTACGTACGGCCGGCTGAAAATGCCAGACTCATTCCTGTCTGTCTCAGGACGAGAGGCTTTGGAAAGAGTCTCCAGAGATTTATCCCCGTTTTTAACCTGATCATCTGGGCAGTACTGCCCAAGGTTAACTTGACCCAGATCGCATGAGCCAGTTCAGATTGCGGGTGTGCGTGCATGCGCGCGTGTGTGTGTGCGTGCGTGCGTGTGTGTGTGCGTGCTTGCGTGCGTGCTTGCGTGCGTACGTGCGTGCGTACACACTACTCAATTCAGTGAGTAACCTGGCACTAGTAGTGGCATTGGGATTATGCTGGTGCCATATACTTTAATTTCTGGATTGAATTGAGTCGATCCAGTTTATTGCTATTGAAGCCAGCCTTTATTCTTGTTGTCAGTTTACATTTGACACTGACACTCAGCTCACCCTTTATTGCCAGGTGTCGTGACCCCTTCTGTTTTTTAAATGAGTGTCGTTTTGAATTTCCAGGCATGATTGTTCACGACATTGTGCCCATGTGGCTCTTTGGAAAAGCATTTAAGTGAATAATGGTGACGCAGAATGAATATGAAATGTCCACATGGCTGAGAATCTTTGTTGTTCTAGTGTCACCCTGCTGAAAGGTGATGTTGAAATAAGGACAAAATGGGACGTCTGACACGAGAGCGATCCAAAAATTAATTGCTTTTGAAGGTGGTGAAGAATAATCTGAAAATAGTCCGAAGCCAAGTGACCATGGAGTTTAACGTCAGAGCAGCCCTTTCATCCACGTCACCTGAGATGAGTGCTCATGACGCCTATTGCCAGCCCAATGACATAGGCTAGTTCACTTCCCTGCGCTAGCCTGTGCCAGTCAACATCAAGCTTTTAAACGCACAGTACCACCTTACTTCACGTGTCCTCGATTCACAGGTACAAACGCTAAACATTACATTACATTACATTACATTATAGGCATTTAGCAGACGCTCTTATCCAGAGCGACTTACACAGCATTTTCTTTTGCATTTATACATAGTATCCATTAATACAGCAGATAGTATACTATAGCAATGCAATGCAAAGTACCTTGTTCAAGGGTACAACGGGCAAGTCCGACCCGGGAATCGAACCTGCAACCTTTCGGTTACAAACCCAGTTCCTTAACCATTATACCACACTGCCGCCCGCTAAACGGACCTCACACAGATGGAATGGAATACGCCTTTCATGCAGATGACATCAGAGCTCAATCCCCCCCACCCTCCACCCCACCCCGTTGGTGTGATTGACAGTCAACCCTTCCCTGGGGAAGCAATTAAAGAGACACAGAGAAGAAGATTGCAGACATCACAAAACAGCATGTAGGGGTGAAAAAGACCAGGGAATGTATTAACCTACTCGTGGGTGGCACTCTTTGATGACGTTAGTCAGGAAACTAAAGCTTACACCCCTCATTTTGGGAGACCAGTAACGTGTCCAACACTTTTAATACTGGTGTTTTATACACCTCAAACATCTGGAAGAAAATTTGCTCTTTGCATATGAACACACATTTTAAATTGTGACCATGTAGTAGTACAGAATGTTAAACTTGAGGTGAGGCAACAACTTAGGGCCTTATTTAGTAAGACCTTTAACATGTACAAAACCTTTTAGCCCACGCAAAACCAATAATATGACCAGTGATTGGTCATGATGTTTGTTTTGCACCAATCATTGGTTGTGTTATTAGTTTTGTGTGTGCTAAAATGTCTTAGTAAATCAGGCCCTTAGTACCTACCTCTAGATATTGACATCTTGAAAATTAGAAGTATATGACATCATAAATAAGATGTTGACTTTGTCTGTGGATCTATTTATTAGTTCACGGAATTTCCTGATTGGTTGGCTTTAACAGTAGCATTATATAGAGTATGTGATGTTGTTACTGTTATGTGAGGGGAATATATTTTATTGGATGTAGCTGGTGTTGGTTTCCATTAGTCTCTAACCATTAAGGCAGTTGCTAGCTATCGCACCATGACACCATGTTGAATGGAGTGGCTCTCAACATTTGAAAGCTTAATTCGGTCACGTTGTTGATTTTTCTCATTCCCTGTCAATATTGTCGGTCATTATGTGCTACAGGGACTGTGGCACGCTCTCTGTACTGTGAGGGATAAATGGGGTTGGGTGTTTATGTGAACAGTATGATTGTGAATTAAACAATTTTCTCTGTACCACTTCCTCATCGTGATCTCACTTCCTGTCCTCTTTAGCCCACCACTTTTTCTCACACTGGGGTCAATTGCTGGAGTCCCAGTTGATTGCTAAACCTGAATTTCAGCTTTACTGAAAAAATAGACGGTCTGGTTCGCCAACGGGAGCAAGTCCCTTTCCTGGTGGAGGCGTTGCTGTTTGTATCAGGGTACTTAATCTCAATTGCTTCAGTGAAATATTCAGTTGTACAAATGGATTTTACGTGTATGTAAGCTGTGTAGGTCTCTGTGAAATGGCAGAAATGTAAATCCAACACGCCGCAGTGCGGTCAAATTCTCTTCCCGTCAGACCGAGGACCTGAATAATGATGTTGATATATCCATACGGTTCATATATGGTTTATTTTCACCCCGCCATGAAGCATGTCACATAATATTTACACAACTTGACATTTTAAAGACACGTGAAGTGAAGTGAAGTGATCATCTCGTTGATTTATACGTGGTCATTTAAAAAAGGAACTGCGTTTAATGCATCTATTAAAATATATATTTCAGTAGAGGAAAGGCGGTAAATCAAGGTGGAATGTGGGGGAAAATATTGAAAAAAACCTGTGCAATGTTGAAGGCTTCTCTTTTGCAACCTTCAGAATGTGTCTCATGAATTATACCAGTAGGGACGTGACATGAGTTATTTTCGACAATGAATCAAACCCATAAGGTCTGAGTTTTCTTTATTTAATTTTGTTTAAAGCTCAGCTCAGTTACTTACACTCTCCATGTTTGTTCCAGGGTTTTAAATCTTCTGGCCAATATCCTTAATCACTGGCATAGAGGTTTTTCCGTTGCGTTGCTTTGATGCAGACAGGCAGGGAAATGGTGATTGATTAATCTATTCCATGGAAAACCACAGATTGCCTATCTTAGCAAGGCAAGCTGCTGCGCTCCGTCTGCTAATGACACACTATCAGTTTCCCAAACCCCCGAGGTTTATCCTGCAGAGAGAGCATGTTCTATTTTTGGGTATAACTCATAAAACAAATATGGTAACTAATTCCCTGTTCCGGTGAACCTGAACTTAATATTTCTGTAGATACTCTTGTGTTTGATTTGTGGCTCTTTGTCATATATGGTGGAAAGATAATATCCATCATAGTTGCCTGTGGGGCTTCTTGGAACACAACCGCTTGTGCACACATATTGAGTTTATTGGGAATGTGTATAGGTAATACTTCCTAGAAGCTACAGTGATTATTTACTTTTCTGTTAGCATTAAACTCATGTTAATAAACTCTCTAACCGTCTCCCTGGCCTGCTTAGGATATTTAAAAATATATATATATATAAAAAATATATATTAGTACCCTCATATTCAGTACTTATTAGCTGACTGTTATTCTTTTTATTTATAAATCTGGATTGATGAGTTCTGAGATGCTTTGCCTCATAGAATATTGATTGGCGATCGATATGTGAGCTACCATGCCTTGCTTGCTGCTTAAAATTATGACCTTAAGTAAGGACATATCCGGGGTGAAGAAAATCACCCAGAATTCCAAGCTTTGTTCTGCGGCAGGTTGCACGTGAGATGGAAGGGCAGTAGATTATCTTAAACCTTCTCACAGAGTGTACAAACACCCTGTGGTGACGGGTCATGTCAGATTTGATGCTTGTCTGAAGGTTGAATTTAGAGGATATTTTTAAAAAGTAATTGATACACATACAGTACCTGTGCCTATTGCTAATGCACTGGAAACTATATCAGAGGACAAATCTACTCTCGTTTATTCATTGGCAGGAGGTTTCCCAGGGATAGGTCCAACTAGGTATGTCTATCAGTGTGTTCTATTTATTCATTTAGTTTTTTTTTTTTTTTTTTTCTTTTTTTCTGGTCAGACAATAATGCTAAGCTGCTGAACTACAGATGTTCTGATGAATGTTGCGTGTTTTCCATGTGTTACGTGCTTTCTGCAAGTTGCATGCCTGTTTCCTGCGTGACATCCTGGCTGTGCTAGCACCCGGCGCTGAGATGCAGTTTTAATTGGCCCATCCTGACGCTGGGAGCCGTGGAGGGGGGGGGGGGGGCGCGGGTGGGCCCGCGCTACTAATTACACGGGGGTAGCAGGTGCTCCGGGACGGTCCCCAGCTGCCGCACTGCTGTTCTGTGCCAGGTATAGGGCCGTCTGACCGACAGAGCGTGACCAAGAAATGAACCGTCGGGCCTGGTCTCTGACGGCAGGCCTGGAGACCGCGCAGCTCCTGGCTGCGTTACGCGGGAAGCCCTTCCTGTGTGGCCCGGTAACATTATTCACACAGATCAAATTTAGCTGTGTCCAGGTTTGTTTCAGCAGTTTCTCCTGACTGTGACAATAATAAATAAGAATTATGGCTCAGCATATTTCGTTATCTGCTTCCTTTACTCACATGATGCTTCTTTTGCACACCATGTTCTAAATATAGAACATAGAAACTGTTTGGCCCGTATGAACCACTTCTAAACAGAAGCTGGCGCCCTAGAAAGAAGTTGAACCCTACTATACACCTTCCACCTTACGCAATGTACTGTCCACTGTACACAATACACCATAAACCATATGCCACGCACCGTACACCATGCAATATACACCATAGAATCCACCAGATTCAATTAAAAAATGCAGCGTATGGGACGTTTCCGTGTACTATTTATAAAACAACGTGTGAATAAGCTGTTATTAATGTTGCATGTGGGAGTTATGCTGTTCGTGTAGGGCCTGGCCACATTGTGCACAGAGTAGGGTCGGAGGAAGGCTTTGGCATGTAGTCCATGGCCGCCCAATCTACCAGTGGGGGTTGCTAGAGAGTGATGAAACGCGGACCCCTAATCGACTGAACCCTCCTGAAGCAATGCTAATTGCCCATTGCCCTGGCTACTGGCCATAAAATGGCATTGGAGTCCGAATTTGATCCGTCGCTAGGCTACCCTTCTTGATGCATCTGAATAATATTCAATATTTTTCTCAGTGAACAAAGGGCATTGAAAGCATTAATCTATGGTGGGCTGGATATTAGCACCAGAGCCACCTGTTAAATAGCCAGACGTACAGTATGCACCAGGCTGGCCGATCTCAGAAGCTTATTGGCTGGTACATCTCATCTCTTTGCGGCAAATGTATTCGTGTCTAAAGACTGCCATTCCGCTTAAATTAGAAACAGCAGGCTGTTTTCTTGATTGCAAAGAGCCTCCTGCATGATTAAATTCCGGAGAACTGTTTGCTCCCAAGCCTGTCGTGAGCGACATTTCCCAAATATTCTCGATTCTCCTGACTACATAACTTCTCTGTAAAATGCTAAATATTTGAAGTGCTCCCAAAACCTTCCTAAAGTGCGATCGATGCCCCCTCCGGGCATTGTTTGATGTGCTTCTGCAGACGTCAGTCCTCTGAAGTTGCCCACTTTAGGAATTTAGTTTTGATAACAGAAATGCCTTCCTGGCATTTCTCAGATTTCTTAAGAAGCCACTGTGACAGGCTATCGATGTTTCATCACAGATTAGCAGTGGCGATTATTTTTATCTGAGTTCATCAAAGGCTTCACCCCTCCACTGCCAGGTTCTCAGGTAGGAAGTAAAAAATGCATGAACTCCAGAAAGGACATTCTGGTCTCTCCTTGGAAGAGACACAGGTGATTGCGATTAAATTTTAGCATATATTTATATATTGAGCATATATATTTATCCACAGGACCATAAAATCTGGTACCCCCAGCTGTGGCTCAGGAGGTAGAGCGGGTCGTCCGCTGATCGCAGGGTTGGTGGTTCGATCCCCGGCTCCTCCTGTCCACATGTCGAAGTGTCCTTGGGCAAGACACTGAACCCCAAATTGCTCCCAATGAGCAGGCTAGCGCTTTGCATGGTGGCTGCCGCCATTGGTGTGTGAATGTGTGTGTGAACGGGTGAGTGAGAGGCCATTGTAAAGCGCTTTGGATAAAGGCGCTATATAAGTGCAGTCCATTTACCATTTACCATGAAAAAATAGTGAAAATTGAAATGTGTTGTGCGATATTGAGATATTGAGATATTTGATGTGCATCTTGGCTTGGTTGCTCTGCACACATATCCCATGGAAAGAGTGATGTACAAGCCCCCGTGATTAATGAGTAAAGCTTGGGATGGAGGACAGCCTGTAACAATGATGTACGACCTGTCTGAGGATATAAGACCCGATACTGCGGACTCTCCGCGACCTCGCTGCACTCCTGCTGCCCTTTTGGCCTCATCAAATTTCTCACCAGCATCTCGTGACCCGCATCAGCTTCAATGATGCGACAAGGGCCCCCTCTGCTGGCCGAATAAAGGAAGAGCATTCCGAAATAACTGATTTTATTGTGTTCCGAGTCTTTCTGTGCTCAAATGGTCATATTTATCTGAAATTCATTTGCATATACTTGCATGTTATTTTCACACAATGTTTTGGATAATGTTACTGTTATTATTATTTTTCAAAATCTTCTGTATTGTTGCGCATTGGAGAGGAAGGAGATACTGAGTGATGGCTGGTGTTATATCGCCCCCTAGTGATGCTTGTAGTCATGACATAACACCGGTTTCATATCACTTTTAATATGGATCCACCCACAGATATCCTTGCTGAAAAGTAAAATGTCTAGTCCATGGATACTGAAATCTGGCCCTTTTTTCTTCTCCCAGGTAATTAACTGACCTGTTAGTGCTTCTGATTGGCCAGACCATGGGTAGGCAACAATTGTTCTGGTTTTTCTTTCATCCCAAATCTATAAACTAGATAACTGGATTAATTTGAATGAATCAGGTGTAATGAACATAGGTGACCATGTGCTAGAGTCACTCGGCGTTTCACTGTTCAGAATATTCAGGCTCAGACTTAATCATTCATCAAACTACCCTGTTCAAGCTCAGATGGAACAAAATCCAGAAACGTCACCGGCACTCCAGGTTAGGACAAGGGTTACCTGCCACTGGGCCAGGCTGTCTTCACACCTGACTTCCAGGTAAAGGGAGCAGTTCTTGGCCCTCGAGGACCACGATTTGAGTAACAGGGGTCTAATCTAAAACATCCGTGGACTGCAAGGCGTGTCCTTCTGCAAGCTCATCGGTTGCTAAGCGACAGCTCATTTTCTGAACTTAACGAGCATTCGTGCAGACGCTTATGTATTTCGCCCTTGTTGTTTTGGAGTTACTGGTGTGTGGAAAAGAAAACAGCCATTAAGTGAAAGATGCATTGAAGATTGTAAATTGAGCCGGGGAAGCTTAATGAAATGTGAATGTATTTTTTTATATTTATTTATTTATTTATTATTGTGGGTTGCCTTTTAAAATGTTTTGAGATCCACAATGTTTGTTGCAATGACATTAAAACGTCCGTATGCACATTCCATTTTGCTGAATATCTGCACTGCTAGGAAAGTTATTTGACCAATCAGCATCCAGAACTGGAACTGTGCTTTATAATAAGCTGCATGGAATACTGGCACACCTGTGTAATACTGTTGAGCTTGGTACACAACATGACCTGCATAACCAACTACATGAATACAGTTAAGAACGTGTTTATGGAGTAGCCTTGACCAAGGCTACGTTTGTTTTATTTTTAAGATTTAGCAGACACTCTTATCAAGAGCGACTACAGGGTACTACAGGAGTGTTCTATCTGGGAATCAAACCTGTAACTTAAAGGTTACAAGCCCAGTTCCCCAGCCATTATACTCCATTCATATTATACTACTTTTTGTCGCTAACTTACTAACTGCCATTTTGCCAATTGACTGGAGGCAAAGGCCTGCCCTGGATTCAATCAACATTTGTCCTAAACTTTGGCTTACAAATAAACGGGCGGCTGTGGCTCAGGAGGTAGAGCGAGTCGTCCTGTCCACATGTCGAAGTGTCCTTGGGCAAGACACTGAACCTTGAATTGCTCCCAATGAGCAGGCTAGCACCTTGCATGGCAGCTGCCGCCATTGGTGTGTGAATGTGTGTGTGAACGGGTGAGTGCGAGGCCATTGTAAAGCGCTTTGGATAAAGGCGCTATATAAGTGCAGTCCATTTATATAAACACAATATTATATGTTATACCTTTTCTTGACAAACTCAGTTTGTGAAGTTGGTTTTAGTGATTGCTGAATTCGCCAAAATGTTTTTGTGAAGAGAAAAATTTATTCTTGCTTTTAATTGTTAGTCAAAATTAAGGACAAATTATGTTTTGAATTCAGGCCAAATCCAAGTGGATCAGGGATAGCACTCATGCTTCTTTATGTATATGACACATACTGTTATGAGTCCAAAATACAAGGCCTCAGCTGGGAATTTGGTTTAAAATCGAGCAGTCGTGCCACCCTGTGCCCTTAAGGGCTGATGCGAAGTGGGTTTGGGCTTAGTACTTCAGTACAGCAAAGTTGCTGCTGGAGGATATGTTTATGGGCCAATAGGGGGCGCTCTTACCTTTGGCTCAAATAGATAAGCCAGTGCCGTTCTTAAATATCCCGCGGCTCCTTTTGAAAAAGCAGAGTTTTGAACATTAAATCTCTGGCTGCATCCCAATGTTCTTCACTGCCCACCTCCCTTCCTCCACTCTCCCACTACCACTCCTCTCCTACCCGGAAGTATGCTAAACTGCCTGGACGTTTCGAGTACAAGTATTTGCTTGTACAGTATACAATGTACCTGACATTGCGGTTTGCGTCGAGACATTAATTAATATGTAACCATTAATCAGGGACATTAGACATTAAAACACAAAGATCTGTTTCCGGGGCATGGAGTAGAGGAGGTGGTAGTGGAGTAGAGGAGCTGGTAGTGGAGGAGAAGAGGTGGTAGTGGAGGAGAGGAGAGGAGGTGGTAGTGGAGGAAAGGAGGAGAGGAGCTGGTAGTGGAGGAGAGGAGGTGGTAGTGGAGGAAAGGAGCTGGTAGTGGAGGAGAGGCAGTGGTAGTGGAGGAGAGGAGCTGGTAGTGGAGGAGAAGAGGGGAGGTGGTAGTGGAGGAGAGGAGAGGAGAGGAGAGGAGCTGGTAGTGGAGGAAGGGAGGGTGCTTTTTTCGAGTATTGGGACGCAGCCCCTGTGTCCTGGTTAAATTCCTACAAACTGTCTCTCTACATCTGGCCAACTAAATCACCCCCTACATCTGGTCAGCTATACAATCCCACAACCCACTTTCATTCCCCAGGTTATCCTTGTAAAATAGTCCACAGTTGACCTGACTGTTTAAAGTTAGATATATTTTTAAAGTTACATTTTTAAGGCTTTATTGGACAGCACAGTGTAGAGATACAGGACGAATAGGGTGCGATAGAGAGGGAGAGACATGTGACAGGTCACGCTGTCGGATGTCACGCATGTAGACCATGCTCTTACAGGCTATGCCACGAGACATCCCACTGACTGTTTATATAAAGGTTAAACAGACTAGATGTATACCTGATGACAGCCAGGGATGGAGGAAAAATGACCCTACTGTATATCTTACATAGTTTGTAACATATTTATATTTGTTTCTTGTTACCACAATGGAGAAATGTAGGGTTTTGAGCTGCAGAAAATGGCGCATGTGATTGTCTTCATCCTTTTGGTAACATGAACCTTGTGCAACATATTAGATAATTTGGGCAATTTGGAGATAAATGCATTAGTATCTAGCATTTTGTTACTTTTCAGCACTGAAAGACACATTGTATGGTGTTTGGAAATATGTTTATCAAAATTAACTATTTTTTATATGAGTTGTTCTCTAGTAGCTTTTAGACACGCTTTTATAATGGTAACATAAATCATCAAAATGACTGCAACGCTGAGAATATGTTTGTACTGTGCAGTCACTTTTTGCTTTGATAAATGTGCAGTATTTTGCACATTAATCCTGAAAGGGTGAATCATCCCCTTACTTATACATTTAGTAGAATAAAAGTACTTTGACAAGCCTGATTTGAAATCTTGCTCTGGGTGTATTTCTCTTTTTTATTTCCTGGATCTGGACGTGTTTATAGTGAGGCTGCACGGAGCTAGCTGTGCCAAGCTGCTCAAGTACTCATTTCAACCTTGTGAAGCTTAGCTGTCTTATGTGTTTTCTGTAAAAATACTACTTTGTTTTTTTAAAAGCGTGTATAACAGCTGTCCAGCTATAAGCCTGCATTGTGTATTGGCAGTATTTGTGTGGTAATATATCATAATTACCACAATTACATGAATTTACCATTTATAAGCCAGGTGTACTCTAAACCCGTGGAGGTGCATTGTGATGAGTGTAGGCACATCACAGTGTACATTAATATGGCTAATTTTGTACCTCATGTTAAGTCAATGAAGGAGGGCCATTGAGTTGTGTAAGAGGTGAACATTAATGGATAAGGCAGTGTAATTGAGGGAGCCCAGGGAGTGAGATTGATGAGCCAAACTCACATCGACTTTGGCCTGCTGGGTTCATCTCTTCACACTTAACCCATGTTGCTGTTCCCAGCCAAGTGACGGATTACATGACAGATCGGTCGCCCGTAAGAGAGACACTATTGATGTGTGCGTGCGTGCGTGTGTGCGTGTACGTGCGTGTGTGTTTGTGTGTCTGAGACTCACTCACTCACTCAACATTGTGATACATCAACGTCGCAGTTTTATTGACTGCTTTTGTGGTTTTTGAAGTGTAGTCTGCAGAACTATAGATATACTTCCTATTTTAATGTTGCTGAGTTTACTGTACACGTTCATTCAGTCAAAGGAAAGGTTGATGTAGCATAATTGCGTTGTGACAGTGATTGTACGATGTACTCTACTATTAAATCAAACCTGTACCACTCTGTTTAAAGAGCTCTCTGCTGCTATGCAGTGCTGTTCTGAGAATGTCTCTTATGGAAGCGTACCCGCGCCAAAATTCAAATGAAAATTCAAATCGGCGATTGCATTTAATTTATTCGATGTGCGCACAAACCATGATATAATTCAAATGAAAATGAAAATGCAAAAGGCCACTTCGCGTTTTCATTTGCAAGTTAATGTACGCACTTTATCTGACAATTTGAAAATGTTAATGCAAATACATGTCACATTTTATTTTTCTCGTCCTCTGACACAACCCTGCCATAATTTAAAAGAAAATGAAAAACCACATTGCATTAGCAGTTTCTTATTGTAATCGCATTATCCATGACAAAAAGGAAATGATAATTCAATTCGCCATTTAACATATCGTTTTCATACTTTTGCGGCACAAGAGTGTCATAATTCAAATGCAATGGCATTGCATCCGTTTACATGATCATTTCTGCGTGTTCACGCAAAACCCTGCCAAAACTGAGATGAGTCTTCCTCAGAGTTCTGTGGTCTTCTTGCAGGCCTCAACCAAAGAATGTAAAGAAACGGTTCAACCGTGAAGTCCCACCTTAACCGCAGGTTGAAGATTAAAGGCCCCTTAGGGCCTTAGTGTTGAGGTAGAAGTTGCGTCATGTGCCCTGGCGTCACTTCCGACCACTTGCCAGGATCTTTTTGTTACTTCCCCATTCTGTTTTCAGAACACAATAAATGAGCCGGACAAATCTTCGTTTGTCCATGCAAGTTTGTTCTGTTCGTGATAAGTGGACTTCAACGAGCCGACATCTCCCACCAAGGTAAATTATGCCAATGTAACGTTGAAACCAACAACGTTAACGTCAAGCAGCAGACAGCAACTTCTAGGGGTTGGCTAGCTAGCTCACGTTAGCAAATTAGCACTAATGTTACTAACTTTGTGTGTTGTTTTTTCTATTGCTATGTTTATTTGTAGCATAGCAAACGTTTACATTTGTGAGAAGTCATGAATGATAATGGTTGTGTAACGTGTCTAGCTTTCTCGCCATTAGTGTTTGTCTAATGGCGGCTAAGTAACGACAAACTTTATATACAATACAATATATTGTTTGTTTTACCAACATTAGCACTTCAATTAACGTCAGTTTTATGTGTGTTGCTAATGTAACGTTAACGTTATGTATGTAACGTTAGCCGCCTACTGTAGTTGGATACTAGCACTGTTCTCAAGTCGGTCGTTTAACATTAGCTTTTTAACATTAGCAATTACCATTGTTTTTTGTGGGGGAGGGGGTGATAAATGGATCCTTTTGGCCTGGTCAGTAAATAGTCCCCCAAGCTTTTGTAAAAATAGCTTTTGTGAAATATAATGACAGAGGAATCTGTGTGAATTATGACAAAGAGCCATTTTAAATGTTATTGTACACTGTTATGATTTTTTTTTTTTTTACAGATGCATCGTTCCATTCTGCAGGGAAATTCAACTTTGCAACTTGACAGATTGTATCACTGCCCACTCTAACAAAAGACTAAAGAATAGCTGATCCCTTCTCTGGTCTGGCTTCCCTGTAATGATGTACACGTGTATTATTTTGTGTCATATTATCGTTTTGTGTTATATTTCCTGTCTATTACTGGAGTGTAACAACGATTGAAGAAGAAATTTCCCATTATGGGATCAATAAAGTACTACTACATCCCCAGTGCTTTCAACACGATTAAACCACACCTACTAGCTAGAAAACTACAAGTCATGCACTTACACCCATCCAGAGGATTGTGGATTCTAGACTCTTACAAACAGGCCTGTCTGCCTAGTCATGTTTTATAAGATACCATCTTAACACATACAGGTGCAGCTCAAAAAATTTGAATATCGTGAAAAAGTTCAATATTTTTTGTCACTCATTTCAGAAAGTGAAACTCATATATTATATAGATTCATTACACATAGAGTGAAATATTTCAAGCCTTTATTTCTTGTAATTTTGATGATTATGGCTTACAGCTAATGAAACCCAAAATTCAGTGTCTCAGAAAATTTGAATATTTTGCTTTAACATATTTTTAAAGTATCATATTTAATATTTGGTCGCATATCCTTTGCATGCTGTTACTTCCTGAAGTCTGTGACCAATCAACATCAAAAGACTCTCGATATCTTATTTTCAGGTACTGTTACAAGCGATACTATAACCTCTCTGCATTTTAACTGATCTCTATGGGAATTGGGGGGTGAGACTAGATTCAGCTGTAAATTACACTGGTACAGTATGGAACACATGGCTGGCTAAATGGCTGTAAGTCATCAAGGGTCTGAGCTATCGAACGAGCCCCAAACCATCACTCTGTTGCCAGATATGGAGTAGATGTGGATGGATCACTGCAAGGGTTATTTCTCCTGACTCATTTTCCTATAGAACTCTATGGGGGAAAAAGTCAGGAGAAACAGCCCTTAAAGGGATCCATCCACATCTACTCCATATCTGGCCGCAGAGTGATGGTTTGGGGCTCGTTTGATACCTTAGACCAGGGGTGTCAAACTCATTTTCACCCCGGGCCACATCAGCATTATAGTTGCCCTCAAAGGGCCGGTTGATTTTCGCGGACCTCGATTGTAATTGTTGAGGGGGGGGGGGGGGGGTGCAATCAAGATTTTTCGCGGACCTCGATTGTAATTGTTGACGGGGGGGGGGGTGCAATCACCATTTTTTTAATACAAACTTTATTTAACGGTTTATTTAACGTATGTACCGCGGGTGTGCGTCCGCGTCTGCGTTTGTCTGTTATATCGTAAAAGTAAATCCCGGTTAACCAGCCACGTAGATACACGCGTCAGATAATTTTTTTTTTTTTTTTTTTTATTTTTTTTTTTTTTTTTTTTTTTACGCGTCAGATAATTAAGTTCTCGCGGGCCACATAAAATGACATGGCGGGCCACATCTGGCCCGCGGGCCTTGAGTTTGACACCTATGCCTTAGACCATAGGTGTCAAACTCAAGGCCCGCGGGCCGAATCCGGCCCGCCACGTCATTTTATGTGGCCCGCGAGAACTTAATTAAGCGTGTATCTACGTGTCTGGTTAACGGGGATTGACTTTTACGATATAACAGACAAACGCGGACGCACACCCGCGGTACATACGTTAAATAAACCGTTAAATAAAGTTTGTATTTTAAAAAAAAAAAAAAAAAAAGGTGATTGTACCTGAAAATAAGATATTGAGAGTCTTTTGATGTTGATTGGTCACAGACTTCAGGAAGTAACAGCATGCAAAGGATATGCAACCAAATATTAAATATGATACTTTAAAAATATGTTAAAGCAAAATATTCTAATTTTCTGAGACACTGAATTTTGGGTTTCATTAGCCATTCATTAGCCATTTTCATCAAAATTACAAGAAATAAAGGCTTGAAATATTTCACTCTATGTGTAATGAATCTATATAATATATGAGTTTCACTTTCTGAAATGAGTGACAAAAAATATTGAACTTTTTCACGATATTCTAATTTTTTGAGCTGCACCTGTACAGGTTCTCCCAAAGGCACAGTCTTGTCACTTTTTCTTTTCCCATTATACACAGCTAAGCTGACTGCACCATTATACACAGCTAAGCTGACTGCACCATTATACACAGCTAAGCTGACTGCACCATTATACACAGCTAAGCTGACTGCACCATTATACACAGCTAAGCTGACTGCACCATTATACACAGCTAAGCTGACTGCACCACTATACACAGCTAAGCTGACTGCACCATTATACACAGCTAAGCTGACTGCACCATTATACACAGCTAAGCTGACTGCACCATTATACACAGCTAAGCTGACTGCACCATTATACACAGCTAAGCTGACTGCACCATTATACACAGCTAAGCTGACTGCACCATTATACACAGCTAAGCTGACTGCACCATTATACACAGCTAAGCTGACTGCACCATTATACACAGCTAAGCTGACTGCACCATTATACACAGCTAAGCTGACTGCACCATTATACACAGCTAAGCTGACTGCACCATTATACACAGCTAAGCTGACTGCACCATTATACACAGCTAAGCTGACTGCACCATTATACACAGCTAAGCTGACTGCACCATTATACACAGCTAAGCTGACTGCACCATTATACACAGCTAAGGTGACTGCACCATTATACACAGCTAAGCTGACTGCACCATTATACACAGCTAAGCTGACTGCACCATTATACACAGCTAAGCTGACTGCACCATTATACACAGCTAAGCTGACTGCACCATTATACACAGCTAAGCTGACTGCACCATTATACACAGCTAAGCTGACTGCACCATTATACACAGCTAAGCTGACTGCAGGAGGAGGTTTGCCATCGCAGGATATACAGGGATATCGGAAACACCAGTTTTCCAGAAAACATAAAACACCTGCCACATGTTTGCTACGCAAAACCTCAACCTCTGTTCCTAACCTGATTATCTATGCTGTTTTGTGAATCTTGTGCCATCTGTACATTTTATATAATGACTTGTTTTTCTTTATAATTATGCCAATCAACCATAATTGCTTGTTAGTCATATTTTTTATGAAATGCTAATAAATCATAAATTACATGACAGTTATATTATACATGTCAGTTACTGTTATAAGTTAGTACACTTCAACACATGTATAAGAAGAAATCAGAAAATAATTATCAAATTTTTTGTTTTGTTTATTTATTTTTTGTCCATTGTATGTACATTGCTAGTGGCAATCATTCACCTTTGGGGATGAATAAAGTACATTCTCTTCTATTCGATCACATTGCTTCCATGTTATTTCACGTAACATTCGAGCCGGTAAAAGGTATAGGAAGTTGTACTGCTATCGACCGCTTTGCTTCTCAATGCGGGACTTGTTAGCAGTACAATTTAGCAAGAGTAAAGTGCGCTTTTTCGCTCTTTTATTTCAGAGCAGAGGTTTTCGTTTCTTTGTTTGCCACTCAAACCTACGAGTGCTCTCACCCTAAGTTTTATGGGTCTTTTGGTTTTTCTCTTTCCTTTCTTTTTGTTCGCTCCACAAACGGGAGTTAGATAAGCGTGACCAGGGCCGTAGTAAAGGGGTGAATGGTGGTACTGATTATAGGGGCCCACAAGAAATAGGGCCCAGAAAAACCCTAACTTAAACCCTTAACTTTTCTGCATGTGTAGATATAACTAATTGCCATACATCTGGGTTCAAATTAAACCACAAATAATACAATACTGATGAAAGAAGTTTACATTTTCTGAACAATAACCCCCTTCTAAATGGTTTGGTCCATGTTTCGCCGGTGCTTCCTCGCTCTGATATTTGATTAACGTCACTAGGCAAGCAAGTGGTCACGTTATCACACAGAATCGAAAAACGTTACGAGCTGCACACACACACACACACACACATAGCTGCACCACCACCATGCCTAACAAACACAAATCCGGGCATCAAAAAAGAGTGGAGAGAGAGGCCAGGAGGAGACGCAGCATAGCAGGAGCCAGGCAAATTATTAATTTCTTTTCAAAGAAAGGTGAGAGTAACTAAGGCGTTAGTTGTCCGAGCCGTTAGCTAGCGAACATTAGCACTAGTGTGTGAGGAACGTCTTAGACGTTAGCTAACGTTACATGTCTTTTTAAAACCGGCTTGTGCTGCTACTCACAGATTCAGCTGCTGCCTCCACTGACCAAGAGCCCAATACCCAGCCAGAAGATGTTTTAGATGGTGAGTGAGTGAGATAGCTAGTCACTGGTTGGCGAATTAAACTTGAACAGTGAACTGTTATCATGAATAGCAAAACGTAGATTTATTTCGAAGTCTTAAAGGGCCAGACCAGTCATGATCCATGTTGCTTTCCAAAAAATAGTCACCCCAAAGCATTCATTTTCATATCTACAGCTATGGGAAGGAGGAATTCATTTTTTTAAGTCATTAAAAATCACAGAAACATTTTCTAGACAAACAAATTTTTTTTGCAAATCTAACGCTGACCTTTTGTTCAGCGTCTTTTTCTGAGCAAAATGTTGGCATTGGTTTGTCTAGAAAATGTTTCTGTGATTTTTAATGATGATTTTAAAGAAAATACGAAATTTCATAAAAATAGAATTCCTCCTTCCCGTAGCTGTAGCTATGAAAATGAATGCTACTATGTGAATTCTGACATATTTGCCCGCAGTGGTTCATTAATGTGCATTATCCCTTTTTAAACAAATACACTTTTAAACGAATGTACTGTTATGAATAGCAAAAATGTATTTCCAAGTCTTAAAACACTGTCCCTACTGTCTACAGAGCCAGGCCCCCACAGCCAGTCAGAACCAAGAGAGGCTACAGAGAGTGAAGGGGAGAGTGAGGCAGATAGTAGCAACAGCCACAGTGGTGAGTGAGTGAGATAGCTGGACACTGGTTGGCGATTTAAACTTTTTAGTGAATAATGTACTGTTATGAAAAAAAATACTGTTATGAATAGCAAAATGTAGATTTATTTCCAAGTCTTAATACATTAGCTGTCCCCTTACTGTCTACAGAGCCAGGCCCCCACAGCCAGTCAGAACCAAGAGAGGCTACAGAGAGTGAAGGGGAGAGTGAGGCAGATAGTAGCACCAGCCACAGTGCTAAAGAGGATCATAGCAGTTCCAGGCAGGAAACTCCTAATGAAAGCCAGAATGAACAGGGAGAATATTTGACATGTGACCCAGGATTGTGGCCAGACAAGCTTACAGACCATGATCGTGAAGTAATTGTCAGAAAGCTAGCCACCGCCACTCAGATAGACCTGAGCTTGATAATGCCAAGGGACTCAGAAGGAAAGAAATTCCCAGAATATTTACAGTACACTAAATCAGCAAATGGGCGGGAAAAACAGAAGAGAGATTGGTTAATGTACAGTGAAAGTGCAAAGGCAATGTATTGTGTACCATGTATGTTATTTTCATGTGATGGCCTCAAAAAACCCTCCACCAGTGCTCTCAATACCAAAGAAGGGTACAAAACAGCAAATATCAAATGGCAGAGGATGTACAACAAATTTCCTGAACATGAAGCAGGCAGGCCGCATCAAACCTGCTATATGAAGTGGAAAAATTTGAGGTATTCTTTGATGGAAACAAAAGGGGTAGATTGCCTGCTACAAAAAGAAATCCAGCTTGAAGTTGACAGAAACAAAGCTATTCTTGAGAGGATATTAGATGTCACACTTTTTTTGGCCTCAAGAAATTTACCATTCAGAGGGACCAGTGGTGATCTCGATAATGTACAGAATGGCAACTTCCTTGGCACCATAGAACTTTTAGCTCACTATGATCCTCTGTTGAATGATCATTTACGAAAAGTGAGGGAGAAAAAGCCAGGCACAAGGGTGACCCATTACCTTAGCCCACAAACTCAAAATGAATTCATTGAACTCTGTGGAGATAGAGTTCTGAAAGAAATATTGAAGGAAAGGGACTGTGCAATATATTATTCATTGATATGTGATGCAACTCCTGATATATCCCATAAGGAACAAAATGTAATTTTGTTAAGATATCTTGTTCAGAATGAGAAGTGGGAGGTAACAGAACGTTTCCTTAAGTTTGAAGAATTTAATAGAAAGACTGGCCATGAAATATCAGAGATGATATTGAAGACTTTAGAAGAGCATTACATTGACATTGCAGATTGCAGAGGCCAGGGGTTCGATAATGGTGCAAACATGTCTGGCAAAGTCAAAGGGGTCCAGGCTGAAATAAAGAAAATAAACCCACTAGCTACATTTTCACCCTGTGCCTCACATACTTTGAATCTCGTTGGTGTACAGGCTGCAGAATCATGTCCAGACGTTTCAACATTTTTTGGCTGTTTAAATCGCTTGTACAATATCTTCAGTGTCAGCCCAGAGCGATGGGCCATTCTCAAAGAAAAGACTGGCTGCTCACTCCACCGCATGTCAGATACCCGCTGGAGTGCCCGCATAGCAGCTGTTAAAACTGTGGCAAATCACTTACCATCGGTCATACAGGCTCTGGATAGCATCCTTGCTAGATGCAGCTTAACTAATGAAGCCAGGTCAGAGGCCATGGGTCTGAAGAGTTACTTAACGTCTTTCAAAGCCATCGTTCTTCTCACTGTTTGGAAGAAAATACTGCAATCCATTGAAGAGAGAAACATAATTCTGCAGTCAGAAAAAATTGCGCTCGATGTTGAAGCAGCCAACATAAAGGCATTGAAGGAAGAAATGCAGGTCTTTTGCAACTCGTGGGATAGTCTTCTTGCAGAAGCCTCCCTTATTGCAGAAGCTATGGATGTTCCCCCTGCATTTCCAGTCAGACAAAAGAAGAAGAGAAAACGTTTTTCAGATGAAAGTCAGAGTACAGAAGAGGGCAACCAAGAGGAGACAGATGTGTTTCGAAACAATGTTTTCTATGTGGCATTGGATACCATCATCTCTGCCTTGGATACCCGCTTCAGAGCCATTGCAAGCATTTGTGAAGAGTTTGCTGCAATATTGAAAATCAGGGATTTACAAGAAGGTCAGATTCACTCAGTTTGCCATTCATTAATAACCAAGTTCAAACAATATCTTACTGCTGGCTTTTAAAATGAAGTGCGACATCTGAAGTCTGTGTATAGTGCTACATTTTCAGACTGCAAATCTCCCCTTGATCTGCTGAATTCCATCTACAAACTGCAGCTTGAGAGCATTTTTGGGGAAGTGTGTATTGCCATTCGCATCTTCTGTACTTTACCTGTCACTGTCGCTGGTGGAGAAAGGGCATTTAGCAAGTTAAAGCTTGTAAAAAATTATCTGAGATCCACAATGAGTCAAGAAAGACTCAACAGCCTTGCCAGACTTTCAATTGAACACCAGCTATGCAGGGAGTTGGACTTCAAAACTATAATATAGGATTTTGCCAACAAAAAAACAAGGAGGGTGGTTCTCTGATCACAGTGCAGGTCTTGTGTTTTTATTTTTATTTTACAAGAAAGTATTTATTTTTTATTTTACAAGATTTTTTTTTGCAATAATGTATTTCATTAGGTTGTCTTTTATTTGCAAGAAATTAAAGTTAAATTAAGTTAATTGGAAAACCAATCTGTCCTGTTGAAGGTCTAACTGAAATGTTAACAATAAAACAGAAAACTGTGCAGGAGTGTATCATTTTGCATTCGTTAATTGAAAAAGAACATAGAGGAACAGAAAAATAAATACAAAATAAGAAATGATGATACATAATTGGGTAGAGAAAAGTTGGAGTAGGGGCCCACACCAATATTCTTTCAGGGGGCCCGGAAATCCTAGCAACGGCCCTGAGCGTGACTGCTTATTTCATTTGTTTTGTTCGGATATCGAGTTCCTCGTTTTTATCGCTAGGTTATTTGTGTTCTCCTTATTTTCCCCCGTCTACTACGGATTATTGTCCGTTTTAGTGGTGTTCATTTGAACACTTTAAGATTCCTCATCTATTGCATCTGGACCTCCAATATTTCCTCCGTGTCTCTGGCATAAAGATCCCTAACAGTCCTAGTTCTCTGTGTTTATTGATTATAGGCGAAGTGATAGGAATTAAAAAGGAAACAAGGTAACCTAAAAGTTACGACTAGCCATAGCCAGCCCAATGTTAACTAGCTAGCTGATAGCCTAATGTTACAGGTTTCCGTTGTCAAAACCAGCTGGCTATTCATGACAGGCTATGCCTGACCAATATGCTACCCTTTTCACCGTGGGCATTTTCATTACGATTTCTATTAATTATTGTTTTATTTTAGATAGCCTTACCCTTACTATGTGCAGAACAAAGGTAACGTAGTCCACAGAAAGCCTGAAAGCAATCGGATCGAGAAACAGCCTGAGCCTATACATCCTAGCTACCAAAAATGGTGGATTCTGTATGGTGTATAGACTCTAGGCTAATTAAATACAAATATAATTAAGGGCTGCCGCGGTAGTACAGTGGTAAAAGCTCTGACTTTCAGTCGGTGCAGTTGTACACCGAGGATCGGCCCGGTGCCCTGTGGGATATTTAAATTTTAATATAACGTTACACCATAGGCTTACAACACAATTCACTGTCTGGTAGGCTAGTAGGTAGGCTATTCGCACAGTCTCTGGAGCTTTCCAGATTTCAATGCTGTAAAATGAGGCGGTTAGCGGATATGCTTCCATAGTCTCTTTCTCTATCTGACTCTCATGCAAACTGACAAAACTATACCCTTGGCCTTTTTAATACGAATACTCAGTTTGGAGTCATACCATGTGAAATTGGCACTTTCACTCTCATATAATACAACAATGACTTCCTTATGATGCAAAGTCAATTAGACAGCATAATGTGGTGCTGTATGACTGGTAGGCCTACAGTAATTATTACAATCCATGACCTCAGTGAAGAAATGTAAGGTTTTGACTTGCAGGAAATTGTATTGTACTAATTCAGAAAATGTCAACTGCGATTGTCTTCGTCTTTTTGACACAAACTATTTAAAACACAAAAGGGAACAGTTACAAAATAATTTTATTAAAATATCACAATAGACAGACATAGAATAAGGGGAAAGGGTGTTGGTGAAGTACAAGCAAACAAGAAACGATACAAACATGAGATTAGGAATCCAAAGAGACTAGTAGACCTGAGACACGACTGCCGGCGGTTTTGCACTGTGAAGCGTTGGAACCACTTTTACCAACCTTCCCGAATTGAGAACAATACCAAAGTCTCCATTTGGGACAATACCACAAGTCTCCATGAAACAAAACCCCGGTCAATTTGTTTCCAATGTCCTATGCCTAGGGATCTCCTCTCTATTGTCGCGAGTCTCCATATTTATACATACTTCTGGTATCACACGAGCATATCAGACAAGAGTACTCCATAAAACACAAAATAGCTTACACAACGGACACACTACAACTCAGCAAAGCAGCCATAAACTAACGAGCAGCTTACTACTGAAATGTTCCTTCTGGAAACACAACGGCATTCAAAAGATGAGAATATGCTCGCACAAAGCAAAGTTAAAACCGCTTCCAAGTGGGGAATCACGCAGAAATGCATTTAACAAATGTGCACCACTACAGCACGGCAACAACCACGACAACAATAAAGTAAGCGCTGCATACTACCGCTGCATACTACCTAAAACAAACACCACAACAAACAATAAAGTAAGCGCTGCATACTACCACTGCATACTACCTAAAACAGACACCACAACAAACAATAAAGTAAGCGCTGCATACTACCACTGCATACTACCTAAAACAGACACCACAACAAACAATAAAGTAAGCGCTGCATACTACCGCTGCATACTACCTAAAACAGACACCACAACAAACAATAAAGTAAGCGCTGCATATTACCGCTGCATACTACCTAAAACAAACACCACAACAAACAATAAAGTCAGCGCTGCGTACTACCGCTGCATACTACCTAAAACAAACCACAACAAACAATAAAGTAAGCGCTGCATACTACCACTGCATACTACCTAAAACATACACCACAACAAACAATAAAGTAAGCGCTGCATACTACCGCTGCATACTACCTAAAACATACACCACAACAAACAATAAAGTAAGCGCTGCATACTACCGCTGCATACTACCTAAAACAGACACCACAACAAACAATAAAGTAAGCACTGCATACTACCGCTGCATACTACCTAAAACAAACACCACAACAAACAATAAAGTCAGCGCTGCATATTACCACTGCATACTACCTAAAACAGACACCACAACAAACAATAAAGTAAGCGCTGCATACTACCGCTGCATACTACCTAAAACAGACACCACAACAAACAATAAAGTAAGCGCTGCATATTACCGCTGCATACTACCTAAAACAAACACCACAACAAACAATAAAGTAAGCGCTGCATACTACCGCTGCATACTACCTAAAACAAACACCACAACAAACAATAAAGTAAGCGCTGCATACTACCGCTGCATACTACCTAAAACAAACACCACAACAAACAATAAAGTAAGCGCTGCATACTACCGCTGCATACTACCTAAAACATACACCACAACAAACAATAAAGTAAGCGCTGCATACTACCGCTGCATACTACCTAAAACAAACACCACAACCAACAATAAAGTCAGCGCTGCATACTACCGCTGCATACTACCTAAAACAAACACCACAACAAACAATAAAGTAAGCGCTGCATACTACCGCTGCATACTACCTAAAACATACACCACAACAAACAATAAAGTAAGCGCTGCATACTACCGCTGCATACTACCTAAAACAGACACCACAACAAACAATAAAGTAAGCGCTGCATATTACCGCTGCATACTACCTAAAACAAACACCACAACAAACAATAAAGTAAGCGCTGCATACTACCGCTGCATACTACCTAAAACAAACACCACAACAAACAATAAAGTAAGCGCTGCATATTACCGCTGCATACTACCTAAAACAAACACCACAACAAACAATAAAGTAAGCGCTGCATACTACCTAAAACATACACCACAACAAACAATAAAGTAAGCGCTGCATACTACCTGAAGAAAACAACGCACACTGCTATTTTAAAATGAGTTTCAGCACGGCGGCAAAAGCTGGCAACGTGCATGAAGTTAACCAAATCAAACCAACAACCTCAAGCTTGTTTGTTTGTTGCTTGCCATGTCCTAAGAATTTCATTGTTCAGAATGACCTTGTGTTATACTGGGCACTTGATAAATAAAAACACTTTGAACTTTGAACTTTGAAGCTAGAGAACGCTGCAAATACATATGCTCTCAGGAAATCCACAACAGGTGTTGGTAATTTCCAATCAAGACTCGCTAGCGTACAAAAGATCTAAAGGGCCGCACTCATGAGGCAGTATAGGGACGTAGCAAGACCTTGTGCTAATATATTGTAATATCTGGGAAATTTGGAGATAAATGCATAGGTATCAAGCATTTAGTTATTTTCCAGCACTGAAAAAACATATGGTGATTGGAAATATGTTTATCCAAATAACCTACTTTTCAGTCGAATCATTCAAATTATTTCTACACTTTGCTTTTCTGCATCCACTCTAGTAGCTTTTAGAAGCGCTTTTATAATGGTAACAAAATTAATCAAAATTACTGCAGCACTTTGAATAAGTTTCTATTTAGCAGTCACTTTTTGCTTTGATAAGTTTGCAGTATTTTGCACATTAATCCTGAAAGGGTGAATCATCGTCTTACTTATACATTTAGAAGAATAAAAACATTATACTTTGACAGGCCTGATTTGAAATCTTGCTCTGGGTGTATTTGCATGCTGTGCTGTCAGTCACCCATAATCCCTCCTGGACTGACTTGTCCACATCCACATCGGAGGCTCAAGAATATTTTAGCATGGGATTATACCCTTTGCATTCCCCAGGCGTTTTTATTTGCGTGAGTTCCTCATATCTAAATGGGATTCGCTTATCAAAGCGTTTCCACCCGGATTCGCAGTCTTCATTCTCTCCGGTGCCAAGCTTTCGGATTCTTCCGGAAGCGCAGGCGGTTGAAAATGTTTTTTGAGAGGAAAGAAATGATTATTGCTGACCGCATTTCAGTTTTAGACTACACTGTCTGCTGCTTCAGTTTTGGCTGGCCATTTCTTAGTGTTGTTAATGTTTTATTGAAGCTTAATTTATCATGTCATAAGGCACATCATTACAGTCTTTGCATTGGTTTGTGGTACGTGTGCTTTATGAAGCAGAAGGCATGAGTTATGTTATTGAGGGTTATGGGCAGTCTGTTTATTAAAATAATTCCGGTAACACTTTACATTAAGTTGCACCTACACCTGTGTAGTTAAATGTATTGGTAACAAGGTTATTACTGAGTAATTATAACGTAGGTAACATGGAGCAACAGTTAGCGATATTCTTAAATACACAGTTGAATATTTACACTCATAGGCCACTCATCTTTATGATACACAACAAATAAACCTTGCCTGTTCATTTCATCATGTGTCTTCATTTAATTTCAGCAGGAGAGATGTAACAGGGCTGGCCTTGTTTCACATGTGTAATTAAGAATACCACTGCCTGCTGTTCCATGTTACCTATGTTGGAGTTACTCAGAATAACCCCTTGTCAGATGAGTTATAATTTAACTACACAGGTACAGGTGACATTTATATTGCTAGCCGCACGTGAAAAGGTGTACAGCAGATTTCTGGGTAATTTTTTCAGTAAATTATGCAGTCTAGCATTGTTATATCCGTGTGTGATTGTGTACAGGTGAATGATAATCTCTGTTCTGTACAAACACCCCACTGTTACATCTCTTAATCTACGGGATTAATACTGGAGTCAAAATGTCAATTTGACTTTCCCCTCACAGGGATTAAAAGCTTTAGATGTCCCAGGTTTTTCCGAGCGTGGGTTTCTGTGGAATAATTATAAAGTGAGCAGATAATTCCTTTTTAAATTTGACTGAAATGGAGTCTAGTCGCTTCAAAGGACCCCGTGTTTGCTTCTTTGTCACTAGCTCTTAATCCCTGTCAGGGGAGTGGAATGTGCATCTTGACCCTGTAGTTTCCTCGGTTGGACTTCTTCAGAGCCAATCACAGCGCAGCCTAGATCTAGTGGGAGATGGCAGACGGTGCCTTGGGGAACAGGTCACCTGACCTTCAGTACGAGGGACACAGAGAGAAGAATGTTATCATCGTGTAAGCCCCTGTTCGCGTGCTGTAAATCCCTCTCGGTAGCGGCTACCATTGTGCTCGATTAACCCCACTGCGGGGAAAGCCGGAATGACGGTGAAGACGGAGAAGTCTGGGAGCGGGGCGACTGCCCGGCCCGTCGTCCTCCCCCGAAATGAAAACGACGGTCTGTGGTGTTTGCGGGGATTTTCCCAAATGGCCAGTGGAAGATTTACGCACAGAGAACATGGTAGAGTGGCTGGGGAGGCGGCGGGCAGGGAAAATTGGCACTTGATTGCAATGATTTACTTGGAATTGGACCAGGTGCACAAGGCTGATGAAAGGGGGATGAGAAGGGATGTGTGTGGATGAAGGGGGGAGGGGGGGGGGTGAGAAGGAATCGACGGGTGAAGACCTGGGAAATATGCCTTTTTTTTTTTGTATGTATGAGCTATGAAGGCAGTTGTTTGGGGGAGGCTTTATTTCTTTGCCTTGACGCTCGTCGCGCAGTTATCCTGTATTCTCACCATGTGGAAAAAGCCATTTGTGTGTCTCAAAAGCGCACTCATTCTGGGCGTATTTCACACGCAACCCCCGTTTTGTTGGAGGGACTGCGCAGGGGCTGACACCCCGCGAATGAAAGCGTCAGGTCCCTCACAGTCAGTGCATTATCATGCCAATGACCAAGTGAAAGGAAGTGGAACGACTCGCTGGAGAGGGCGGGCTGTTGGGTTTGATTGCATGTGCTGATATAGTGTAATTTACTAGACTTCATTTCCAAAGCCTTTAATCGTCTGCACGATTCCAGTGGTGTCGCATGTAATCTTATGAAGAAGTAGCCCAGTGTTTACCTGCAAAAGGCACTTTCTCAGGAACTGTCCGTACCTTAACGGCTTCTAATCATGCTGACGCATTAAATCACCTGTAATATGAGGGTATTCTGAAAAAAAATTTAAAAAGTTAATGTGCAGGCAAAAAATAGTAGGGGGAAGTAGTAAAATTGAGGAACTCCTATAAGTTCATTTGTTTCCATAGTTGAAGTGTTATGTGCTGTTGTGACTTAACAAGTCACTGTCTGCACTTTAATGATAGACGCTGCAGCGCGGTGCAGTAATTGAAATGCCTCTATCAGTGACTCTCAACCAGTCTCTTGAACCAAACACATGGCAATTAAGGCAACAGGTTTTCCCATTTGATCCCAGCTGAATCAACTCAAAGGGGACCATTCCCTCGCACCGGCTCAGTCAATAGTAATTTGCGCACCCCACGTCTGAGAGAAGCTATCTGTCGAAGGAGTGGGCGCCGTTTGCAGCGCATGCCTGCAGGTTTTAGCTGATGCAGAGCTCAATTAATCAAGGTGCTCAACTGGTACAAATTAGCGCCCTGTGCCTTTGTTTGAAAAAAAAACAAAAAAAAACAGCTCTTCAGTAGTGGAGAGAGAGAGAATGCATCAAAATTGAAATTCTGAGCAGAGAGGCAACCCTCTCCAGTCTACACTCCCCTCAGCCAGCTGGTAGAGAGCATCCACGCGGAGTCCGGGCTCTCTCTGTTGAGACTTTTCTCTGAGCAGCAGTGAGGAGGGCGACGCTCAGTTAGCTACCGCTAACAAAGTGTGAACCCAGCCAACCCGAGCACCAGGAGAGGACACACACACGTGCGCGCACACACATACACACGCACGCCCGCTCACACTCGCACAGGCAGAAGAATGGGAGCGTTGATGGTGATATTCTCTCTGCAGCCCAAGCAAAGAAGCAAGAGGGCAGGTAGGCCAGGAGACATCTTTTACTGCATGTGCCTCCAGCTGAGGGTCTCTTGTGATTAACCGGCGCTCACCCTTCAGTCTTTACTGTTGTTCTTTAGTTTTTTTTTGCAGGTAATTTGAAATTGCATAGGAAAAGGTTGGGTATTGGCAGATGATTTGCACTGAAATATTCACCACTTTACAGGTCTCCTGTAATCAACTGTTAGGTGTGTGTGTGTGTGTGTGTGTGTGTACGTGCATTGCGTACATGCATGTGTGTGTGTGCCCTCCTCTGTAGTGGCTTCCATGTGCTTCTGTTTGTTTTGTGCTAAAATCGTGATCGCTGAAACACTTGTGGTCATCATGACAGTCCCCTTTTAAATAATGATACAAACCAGCAGTGTATGAAATTGGATAGACTGCAGCTACATTTACCCCCTGCACTGAAGATCAGCAATTTAGACCATCTCAATAGCTTCATTTAAATGTGTTTATGGATTTCCAGTGAATATTTCAGAGGCAACAGGACTAGTTTGTGGCATTCGTGTACAGTGTGTAGTATTCTCACAGTGCTTCGTACTTCGTTTGTTCCTAGTCTATTTTTAAAGCTGTGTAGTGAAAGGGGTTGAAAGCTAAATAAATGGGGAGCTAGTTTAACTCTCACAGCAATAGATCAAGCCAAGGACAGTTGTGTGCACTGTAAGCATATTCCAGAGGAACAAGGAGAAGACAGCATAAAGTTTGAATATAGTCCGTTACCCCGAGCGGCTTTAACCCGAAGAGCAGGTTACCGAATGTTGGCTTAAAAAATCTATTTGACGGCATGACTTGGAGCACTGGGATCTGGGTATGAGTTCTGGGTTGTAAATATTGTTTTTTGTCCAGTTTTTATTGTTGGCTAGTTTATAAAACATGTAAATGCTAATGTTATTTATGATTCTGCCTACCTTAGTTGGGGTAACAAATGTACTTGCAGCATTCTATAATAGTCAACAGGATAAAGGAACATTCTGCTCCTACTCAAATAAAATAAAAACAATTTAAATAATAATATTTTTTATCTCCCATTGAGGCTCAAATATACAGCTGTGTTTCAGGACAAGCAGGAACAGGTTTTTTAAAATACTTATAAAATACAGTTGGAGCAGTGATTAGTGGTGTACACCCTTGGACCACCCTGTGCATGTTGGTTTACAATATATTTCACACACAATTGTAATCCCAAATTGTCATGAATTATTCTTAAGACACATAATGTATATTGAGGGGTTACAGTATTTGCATTATGTAAGAAATATACATTATATAATATATTTATTACATAAAGGCTATACGTACATGCCATGAAGAATTAATGTCCCATATTCACATCCCAAGAGTTAATAGTTTAGATTGACTAATACTTTTATGATTTTTTTTTTGTAAGAGCTTACATATATTTGATTTGATTAAATTGTAATTGTGACTGACAGGTGAAATCACCGGGGTCCTAATTACTGAATATGTGGAAACCTGGTCACCGAAACTTAAACCCTTTCTGGTGAAAGACAAAGCAAATGGCTGTGAGAAGTCTTGCTTTGCGTGAAAACGAGTGAAACGCTGGGCTGTTCAGCAGCCGTCATTGATGGAGAGATTGGCCGTGCAGACAGAGTCTACGCCAGCTTACACAGTGGGGCCCGAGGGCTGATGTTCCACTGCACTGCTCTAATGCATTATGCAGAGATATCTAGTGCCTTTTCAAGTGCAGGAAGCAGAGGAGAGACGGGGAATGGTCTCCAGCAGGGGGCAGCGCCCCCGAAACCGCCGGATCCGGCTCAGAAAGTTCATCTGGAACCCTGTCCGCGTTCGAGCATCTCCATGAGTTTGATTAATTGAGTCGCTGGTACTGAAGTGGCGCTCGGCTGCCCACTCTAATGCCACCCATTAATCGCCGGGGAGCTGCTCTTAATCACGTCGGATCCGAGCGTTCTCATCCCACCCAAACCCCAGATGTCCTTTTGAAAGCACTCGAGCCGGAGATGCAGACGCAGATACGGAACTGGAGCACAAAGCGGAGCGGCGCTTTCCTGGCGCAGTTAAACCCCTGCCCAAGTCTTTATTTATTTTTTTAATTTGGAGTTGTTTTCTAGGTCATGTAGAAGTGGCCACTTTTGTAGGAGTGGATTTGGGGCATTTGCATACAAATAACAAACAACAAATTTGCATTCTGACAGAGAGGTTTAGAACTGACTCATCTACCCTGTTGCTGGTGCGGTGGAAGAGAGAGAATGTGTTAGCGCTGGCTACCTCATTCAAGCCTTCTGGTGCTTGGACTGGGAAATACGGAACAGACTGGTTCACTCGGTGGAAGAGGAGAGAACAGGTGGCATTGACTCCGGGGTTCTTGCATAGACAGCGTCCCGTCCACCGCGCTCACAGAATTTCCCTAATGCTAAAAGACAGTAGGAACTCCTGCCAGATTTGATCCCTCTCAACAAAGCGTGGAGCCCTGCGTTTTATCAATTTAGATTTATTTAAGCTCAGAAAAGTTGCAGAAAGCCCACAGGGGGATGCACAGTTTGCCGTAGGTGGAAAGGTCTTGGTTGGCCGGGTGACCACGTCTCATTGCTCTCTAGTGACCCCTGCTGGTCAATCAGAGGGCTTAATCTGGTCAAGCCACATAGGACAAGCGGCAAAATAAAGATTTTTTTTTCAGCATTTCAAATCTTAGCTGGATCAGAACTGCGCAGTCAAGGACCATAGCAAGTGACTTTGCTTTGATATCTGCATTCCTGTTGGAAAGTTATAGGGTCACCGTTTGCAGCTGTTTATTTTTATCAGCAACACAGTGCTGTAACCTTGTAAGGCATATCCATTTGTAAAGCAGCTTCCACAGTCCGAATTTCCAGTCACATTTTTTTATCGCCGTGACCTCCTGTTTGGAAGGGTCCGGACTTCCGAATGCTTTTCACCATCTGCTGCTTTTCCCATTTTCAACGAAGCATTTGGACATTGAGGCCTTTGGCGAACACTCTTATCCAGAGCAACTAACACAGCTTTATGTTTTTACATACAGCCCCCTCACACAGCTGTGTGTGTGTTACTAGAGCCATTGAGGTTAAGTACATTGCTCAAGGGAACAATAGCTGTGCCCCTCTTGGGAATCGAACCTGCAATCACCCAGCTGTGTGGAATGAGTGTGTATGCAGTCTGGGCCACAAGTGTCCATTACAAACAACTGTAGAAGCTCTTACCACTCTGGAGGGCAGTGAGTCTTAACAAATACCTTATATGTCTTATAGCTGCATTTATAGTGCCTTATGATGCACTTATAATGCACTATAAACACTGCTATGAGCACTCGTAATTATGAGCTTTTGTTATATAAATCATTGACAAATTATCACATCATAGTCCAAAGTGTATAAAGTATTATACCACTGCTTGCTTGCAAACTTGCGACATGATGATAAACTAGCTTATTCTGAGCTCATTAAATGGACTCATTGAGCGTGCGTTTATTTGACGAGTCAAATTAACTATGCCTGAGACCTGAAAAATTGTGTTGGTTTCCCAATGTAATGCCTCGGCTAGTCGGCTTTAGAAGCTCCCTGATAAATATTTCCTTTTTACTGAGCTGCTGTTGAAGGTTGGCTTTGTCAACCTTGAACATAAGAATGCTCTCCTCTCTACCATGCTCTCTCCAGGCACCTTTCTCCTTCCCCGCCTCCAGGTGTAACATACAGTTTTCTAGCAAGCAGGGGTATAATACGGTATACCATTTGGCAGGGAATGAAATGAACTTCTTCACCCACTGGCCAGAGCGGCTTGTGGATTCTAAAAATCAGCCACCATCCAGAATCTAAATTTGACCAGCATTTGGCTGGTGTTAATTTCACACCCTGCTCTTTGGTTTTATAGTTTGTCATAGCAATGCTTTATATAACATTATGCAGGCTGTTATATAATTACTTATGGATTGTTATGAGTATTCGGTCGCGATTTACATGAACTGCATTTTCGTAAAGCATTCATTATGTGTTCATGAGCATTAAAAAAGCATTTCATTACAATTACATACAGCGTTATGAATGCTTTATAATGTTTTACTTATTATCTCATGGGATAGATCTGACCTGAGGTTCACAGATTTAGTAACGCTGCACACATAAAGCATTCATAATACTCTATGTAATTTTAATGTAATGCTTTAGCAATGCTTGTGAATGCATAATGAATGCAAAGGTAAAGAAAACATTACTATACATATTTCTTGTCTGATATAGAAGAAATCAAAATTTCAATGCTTTATGAAGATGCAGTTAATGTAAACCATTACCCAGTATTCATAGTACATGGTAAGTGCATTATAAGGCACTATAAATGCATATATAAGCCATTATATGTGTTTGCTTCATAGAAAGTGTTACCAAAAATACATTAAAAAATAATAAATGAAAAAACCCAGCATTCCAGTCACTTCAATCCTTTACAATGTGAAAGTGAGACATTAGTGGCTTCTGGGTAATTCAGTTTTCTAGCACTGGAATGCATGTGATAGTGACTAATGTAGCACTGAATCAGAGGTGTTTTCTGTTCAGTGAGCGGCCCTCTGTTAATCACTCTGTGACAGCGACCTGATCACTCAAGATTTGACGGTTTGTGTCCTGAGACTAGCTGTTCTGGTGTTGACTCTGCCCGGTTCTAAAACTGTTCACGGATGATTGGTATAAAGTTAAAATGTGGGTAGGCAGTAGCTCTTTTTGTGTGATAACATACTCCTGTCTGCTCAGGTCTGATAACTGAAGCTCAATCAGTGCTCCTGTCTGAGTGATATAACTGTTCTGTCTGTCATAACTGAAGCTCACTCCATTCTGTCTCTTATAAATGAAGCTCGCTCAGTTCTGTCTCTTATAACTGAAGATCACTCCATTCTGTCTCTTATAAATGAAGCTGACTCAGTTTTGTCTCTTATAACCGAAGCTCACTCCATTCTACTCTCTGATACCTGAAGCTCGCTCCGTTCTCATTTCTGTATGATAAATGAAACTCATTGCTCCTGGCTGTGTGACTGATAATCTCTCATTCCGCAATGCTGTGTTTGTGATCGCTGAAGCGCTCTTGTCATACGAGGTCGCCCACGTGAGTGTAAAGTGGGTCAGGCCATCGGTGGCTGATATTCTTGGGCCAGCTACCCTCCTACCTGCCACTGCCCCGGGAACAGTAGGCCTTACCGTCTCATGGGCCTGTGGCTCGCTTCACGAAATCCAGCTTTGTTGGAGTGTCACGCTCTCCTCTTTTCTGTCTTTATTTCTTTTCCCTCTCCCTTCATCTTCAATTTGGCATTTTGATTATGCATTTGATTGGCTATGCTTTATTTAAATTGTGCATTTGCAATGTATCTTTCTGAAAACACGACTTGGTAATCATCGCCGGCTTTTGTTCCCTCTCTTCTCCTACAGCTTAACATTTAAGTTGAACGGGTGTAAACAAGCAGTTTTATTTCCCCTGAGGTTGACGAGAGGACGTTTCTGTTGCAAATTGTTTAAATTTTATGCAAAGTCGCATGGTTCTCTGCATGATCATTTGCATCAGGCCCTTCTGTTCAGTGCTCTGAGTATCGCTTGACTGGAGTAATACCTTCCATCACTTTAAAAGATACAGATGTATGTACACTTATCTTGTACATGCACACAGATATACGTGTAACAGTTCACATGCTTATGTAATACACTCTCAGAAATAATGGTACAGTGTAGTAGGTACACGTTTCTTCTTTAAGTAACAAATATCCCGAATGCACCCTGAAAGTACAATCATTTGGGAACTAATAAGTACCTTTTCAAGCAAAAATAGGTACAAATTAATTATGTATTGACTAGAGGTACAGTTTTATGTATCTATGGGGTACCACACTGTGATAAGTGTTTGCATTTTTGAGGTACGTTTCATACCGTTTAATTTTTTTTTGCGAGTGTATTACCATACCATTATCGTCAGTTAAATAAAGCTAGTCTCACCCTCTGATTAGTTTAACATTGTATTGATTTCACACACTTGATCACTATTAAAAGTTGTGTGAAATTTGGTTGCTGTTTTTCAAGTGCCCACATGAGAGCAGCAGATTCACACAAGTCAGCTGTGTCCGAATTAGCACCCTTCCATACTATTGAGTAGGCTTGTTTAGTAAAAATTAAACGAAGCTTCGATTAATTTTTTTTTCAATAACAACAAAAACGGCACGTGACATGGCTGTGCAAGGGTGGGACGTCTTGCGACGCTTCCACAGTACAGTTGGAAAATAGTATGGAGGATATTTTTTTGCGTACTACACATACTAAACAGTACACATTAAACGGCACATATCTGCCAGTGCACAGGACGCAGTAGATACGGCTCTGATTTCGACACAGCAAGGGCTTTTCAACCTTTTCTGATCCAGGGACCCCCATCAAGGCTTAAAGCATGCAAGGGACCCCCATGATAAGGGTTATATTTAAAAAAAAAAAAAGGTTTTATATTTTGTAATATTTTCCCAAATGTATAGTCATTTCATATCAAGTCTGGCCAGGGATCCCCCCCCTACAGTACCTTCAAGGAACCCCAGGGGTACAAGACCCCCTGTTGGAAACCCAGGACACAAGTGACATGAGTGGTGGTTTTAGCTCGCGCACCTATTTAGCTGGATGTGTCCAGACATTGAATGTGTTAATTACAAAAAAAGATGTGTTTTTTTTCGAAGAAAGTGTGCCTGTTTAGTAACATTACTTTTTCTGCTTGTTACCTACTTGAGATGGTTGTTCTATGACTTTGCAGGTTGATCATAATCATATGATTTAGACGCCATCATTAAAATGTTCTTAGAATATTCCCATTGGAACTGATAGTGTCTTGTTTCACACTGCATAACAGCCGTGTGATTCTGGAGGGGTGTTAACTGGTGAATCTAATCAGCTATCTCTGCGGAAGCGTGTGTTTTAAGCATTGGTACTTTGTTTCACTTCCATCTGCAAGGGTAAAATACCCTTTGACGTCTTCTCTTTGTGCAGAGGGGCCCTAGGCTGTGTCAGAGCCCTATCTACTGTGTCCTGTGTACTGCGTACATTCATACTGTGTACTGTTACAGCCTGGCTGTGTCCGAATCAGGGCCCTATCTACTGTGTCCTATCTCCTGTGTACTGTGTACTCGCAGCTGTGTACTGTTTAATACGCAACATGCAGTATCCTCCATACTATTTTCCAGCCGCACTGTGGAAGTGTCATAAGTCGCCCCGCCCTTGCGCAGTCACATGCTGTTTTTAGTAGATGCAAATTTGTAAATATATATGTTGGTGGGGTTTTTTGCCACCCCATCCGTCAATACTGATGTCTTTTTGCATCATGTAGAATAGCTACAGAGACTGTTGCCATTTGATGTGTATCTTTCCCACAGCCAATCAAATCCAAGTTGGCTTTTAAGGCAGGCTTGCAAGATGTGACTTATTTTTCAGAAAATGTTCTTGTACTCATTTTTCTGTATATTGGTGTCGATCCAGATATGTTGATGCGCGACTGACTGGCTTTCTCATCATATCAGGCAACGTGGAGGCATCCAAATAAGGAATGGATGTGCACCTCGCAGTATGTCTGTAGTGCCTGTACCCCACGTATTGATGCTAGAGGGCAGTTACGAACGGATGACGGATCACCAGCCCTGGACAAATATTATGAGATCAGCTTTATGCTGTCCCTGCATGTGGCGAACAATTATAATGACAAGTACAGCGGTTTTAATATTGAATGAAGCCAGAGGATTGCTTAGCGTTATTTATCTTTTTAAAGTTTCCTTTAGGATAGACGCCGTTCCATCCTTTCATCGGACAGTTGGGATGTAGGCCTACGGCACCAGCGAATATGCTTTCTTCAGTTTGGCAATTTTCAAAGAGGCATCATTTTCCAATATCTCGATCTTGCATTACCATGCTGGGTTATTGTTATATTTATCTCACAATTCTCCATGACAACTGCTCAGGCGGAAATATTTTTCAGGGGTGACGGGCCAGCTACTCCCATCTCAAAAGAAGTTAATTAGGCTATCGTCTAACGGGCAGCATTGGACTTTCCTCGCTTGGTATGTGAGAGGAAATTAAAATTGAGAGATCAGTCAGTCCAGCGTTCGTTGAAGACTGGCGCTCGCTGCATCGGAGTACCAAGATGGTGTTGATTACAGATGTTTTGTCTTCCCCTTTCTCTTTTAACGGTTATTCAGCCCATTGATCGTAGACACAGCCTGAAAAACACCGCCCAATTGTAAGCTGCTTTCACACATTTTATGAAGAAAAAAACGTCGATATTACCAACTATATTACCAGTTATCAAGCAAGCAAAACAAATAACTAAGTTGTTAATTCATTAAAATGTCTACATGGGGTTTGAGTCAGACACAGGATTGGGTATTCACGAGCAATTCGATCTTAAAAAAAAAAGGCTCCAGCAGAACAATACGCTCACTTTATCTCTCTGCCACACTCGCTGCTTTCAATTTCCTGTTCGTCAGAGCTGGCTCTTGCACGTGCTCTCCATGGTCAATTGTTGGCTTTCGTCCCTCGATCTAATGCTTTGATTATATTTCCCATCATTTCATAAAATCCATGTGGTCTCACATTTTTTTCATGGTTTTCAAAACCCGTTTCTGATGGTTCTCTAACGATTTCCCTCAATGGCTCCTTTACTGATTTAAACAACTTCTTGTTCTAGAATGCACACGTTTTATTTAAAAAAAATGTGTTAACTCTAAACTGGTTGATGTTTAGATTTTCACATGTGGTGGTTGAAAAGTTAGCGTTTGAGTTTATTAAAGAAACTAATTGGCTGTGTAGCTATTCTCAACCTTGCATGGCAGCAATGCATCAATGTAATCCGGTTCAGGTTCTCTCTCTTTCATGCAGCAGTTGGTGGTACCCGGCTTCATTGCTCTGCTTTTTGAGTCACTCCTAATTGCAACACATTGCTTTTTCCACTTCCCTTCCTGTACTGCTGCATATCCTTCCTTATTTATCTTGTACACCAGTGGAAAAAGGAAATCACATGATTAGTGTGCGCAGAATACACGCTTGCCAAAGTACATGTAGATTTAGGGGGAGTCATAGGCGTCATTTCCATGTGAAATAATTGCTAGGCTAGCTAGTAAGCTTGTGAGACTTGATGTTTGATACACGCGACGAGGTGGCCCAGCAGTATATCTCTCCCAAAGCTGAAACGTACATGTATGCTTGCCAGTCATTTAACTGGTGTCTTAATATTTTATTTGTCTTCAATTCACTTGAATACTCAGTACAACTGTTGGGAGTATAAAACAGTTTAAATGGTTGAAAAGCAAACATTTTTTCCTCTGATTGCATGTTTGCTGCGAATGAAGAATTGTTTCCAGACGGCCCTTCTTTACATGTCCGTTGCTCTCCACCCCTATCTTGAGATGCCTAAGATGTAAACATTGATTGGTGATGTTCTGCCGTTGTGGACCTACGGTAGCAATTTTCTAACTCCACAGATCGGAACGCCTACAGCGTTCTTTTATATTCGCAACAAATTCAGCGGAACAGCAGATGGTGAGAATGGCAGAAACGGATCGGACTGAAACAGCTGATGCTCATTTAATGTTCAGATGGGCCACGTTCTTCCCCTAAAACCATCTGGGTCGAGAGATAAAAACCAGCTTCTGTCGTCTGTGGGAATCTTTGGGAATCTAGCTCCAGAAAGTCATCGCTACAGGTGGTGAAGAAAAACAAGCAAAAAAAAATAATTTTTTAAATGAAACTGGTGTAAAATGGCTTAATAGGGTGTTTGGCCTGTGGCCTGGGACGTATGAAGGGTGCTGGACTCATTTCAGAAATCGGGGGATGCAAACAGAAGAAAAATGAGTTTAGAAATATAACATTTGAATTATCAGTGCTAAACCGATTGACTTACAGAAGTGAGGGGTTCTAGACTTCCTCTACTGGTGGAATACCTCACCACTCTTACACGAATTAATGAACTCAAGCTGAGTGGATGGAAGTGCACAATGCTCTTTTGGGCTTTGTTCTAGAGTGTCCCATTAATAAAAATAAATCCCACCTTAGACCAGTGTATGTGAAATCTGCACGTTAAGCAGTCTTGCCACCTGACCCCTGGAATCACTCTCTCAAAGACACAAGGTCTCCTCTTGCAGCCATACTGACCCTTATCATAGCCAACCACGCCTGTCCAGCATGTGTATCTATGACCCTTCGCATGCTGAGATGTCATTTCTTAATTAATGAACGGGTCACACCTGCTGCAGCCTGAACTTTGGATAAGCTCGTGTCCCTCGATTACTTGGGTGTTTTCACATTTTGCTTGACAGCGATTTACTTAACAGAAAATAAAATCTATTTTATTTACTCAGACACCCTTGGTTAAGATTTTGTTTGAAATAAAATCACATTGAAAATTTCTCTGATAAATATGTGATATATTTCTGCTCCACAGCAAAAACGTATTTGCACACGGTTTTACCTGTGGTTGCTTGCTCACAGGTATACCATTACGATCATTACACTACGAGATCAGAGCTGATCACAGTTGTAGACCAATATTATTTTTAGCCAGAGATAAGTTGTCTGTGTCTCTCCACTGCCAAAAGGCCAATTTCCCAAGGGCTATTTGTTTAACAATAAGGTAAACCAAAGGGTCTTATTATGTCTTTAAAGTAAAGACTGATAAATTGAAAGACTTGGGAGGTAGGTAGAGGGGAAAGTACACAATTTGGTTTAGCTTGTAAATTGACAGTTATTGTGCTTGGGGCCAATTCGTCTGCCTATATAAAGACCTGGCTGCGGGTGAAATTTCTTTACCAGCCACAGTGGTGACTCCATTTATCAGAACTTACTGACACCTACTCTATTCCATATGCAATTAACTGTGTTGTTTTAAAGGCCACAGGCTTATGGGGTTTCCTTGTTCTGTCTCACCCGGCGACTGGGAGACGTATGACTCCTTTAAGAGCTTACAGCCCAAGTGCTTGTCAAGTGCTTAAAATCCTATTTGAATTAAATACTGTTCACTTGGGGGGGGAAAAAAACTGTAATTACTTCATCACTTTTATGTTATCTCATGATGGTGTCTGCAGTGGGGTTGTAAATGAAAGGGAATCTTCCGGAAAGCACACACTCACAGACAGACTTCTTAAACAGCCCCAGGTATTAGTGTTGTTCAAACGTAATTAAACAGATTTATTCATCAAAGATGTAATTTTTTTTCTGAGGATGAACTATTAAACTGACTCATTGTAAATGTTGCATTCTGAACAAATGGATTAAAAAATGTAAGTTTAACTAATACAAAAAAGTCTTTAATCTTGTAATGTTTTACTTAAAAAATGTTAAAATCTCAGATATCAGTGACAATGTGTGTTGTTGCTTACACAATATGGAACCTGATAACTAGATGTGCATACAAAATACTAAACCGGATAACTAGTTATGCACATGAACCATTGTGGCATATGCTGGCTTTGTTTACAACGGCATGCAATAACGGACAGACCTTTCTGTTCAATTCCTTTGTATATAATGACGGATGCACCAGGAGGAACTCCTGCACACGCTCGGAGTTCCTTTGTGGCGGTATCCCCGCAATCTCTTGCATGGCTGAGATATCACTCAGTGTCTGCAGGTCTTTGTGTCGTCTGACGGTGTAAAAATACGCCGGTCATTGCTTTAACTGGAGCAGGATGAAGCCTTTCAAGTAAACGAAGCCTTATAGCGCAAGGTTACTTTTCATGTCCTCTAATGTCTTTGGTGAAATTAGACGTTGTGTGTGTTGGCACTTGTTTAGAAGGAAAAAGGCCTTCTTTGAAACGGTGACCCCGCTGTGAGCAGTCTGAGATGTGGTGCTTTTCTCAGCCGCGGGCTGTGACACGTACGCCCCACGCCCTCTGCCCATCACCCAGCACCTGCGAGAGGAAGAGCGACAGAAAGAGCCAGTGAGAGAGAGGAAGAGGGAGAGGGGGGGAGAGGGAGAGAGAGTGGGGGAGAGAGAGAGAGAGGAAGAGAGAGGGATAGAGAGGGAGAGGGGAAGAGCCAGAGGGAGAGCGAGGTGTCACTGGGTCACATGTGCCAACCCTCCTGCTGCTGCTGTTTTAATTAGGAGCAGAAACAGACAGACACACTGTAGCTCTGCTCATCACCATCTCTCTGACCTCTATACCACACTTCTACACACACACGCTCACACCACACGTATACATTCACAAATACAGACACACGTAGACACACTACTGTACACATTAGAATGGTCTAAGATAGGGCAGCACGGTGGTGCAGTGGTTACATAGTAAGAAGGCACATAGTTTGAATCCCGGCCGAGGGCCTTTCTGTGTGGAGTTTGCATGTTCTTCCTGTGTCCGCGTGGGGTTCCTCTGGGTACTCCAGTTTCCTCCCACAGTCCAAAGACATGCAGGTTAGGCTAATTGGAGACTCTAAATTGCCCATAGGCATGAGTGTGTGAGTGAATGGTGTGTTTGTGCCCTGTGATGGACTGGCAACACAACAGAATTAACAAACACGAACACGCGAGACAGCTGGACTACATGTCGCCATTACAGCGCGAGAGAGGGGAAGAGAGAGAGAGAGAGAAAGGGAGGGAGAGAGATTATGTTAGTGTATGTCCCTTAAATAGAGACATTTCATTTATTCAGTGTTCATAATGGTTTTTTAATATGCAATTGTGCCAGCATATATGGCTTCCTGTTTGTAAATTGAGCGATTTCAGCCCAACATCTGGCCAGAAGGGCTCATTAGCACACGGCTCAAATTACAGAGGTGCCTTTCCTCTTGGTTAACTCCATCCCCAGGGTATATTTAACACTCTAGGGTGTTAAGTGTACACCACCATTTTTGCTGTGTTGCTATTGGTCTCCTGTCATGATGGCACTGTCTGCTGAAAGTGTTTGCTGTGTTGCTATTGGTCTCCTGTCATGATGGCACTGTCTGCTGAAAGTGTTTGCTGTGTTGCTATTGGTCTCCTGTCATGATGGCACTGTCTGCTGAAAGTGTTTGCTGTGTTGCTATTGGTCTCCTGTCATGATGACACTCTGTCTGCTGAAAGTGTTTGCTGTGTTGCTATTGGTCTCCTGTCATGATGACACTCTGTCTGCTGAAAGTGTTTGCTGTGTTGCTATTGGTCTCCTGTCATGATGGCACAGTCTGCTGAAAGTGTTTGCTGTGTTGCTATTGGTCTCCTGTCATGATGGCACTGTCTGCTGAAAGTGTTTGCTGTGTTGCTATTGGTCTCCTGTCATGATGACACTCTGTCTGCTGAAAGTGTTTGCTGTGTTGCTATTGGTCTCCTGTCATGATGGCACAGTCTGCTGAAAGTGTTTCCTGTGTTGCTATTGGTCTCCTGTCATGATGACACTCTGTCTGCTGAAAGTGTTTCCTGTGTACCTGCATTGATCTTCAGGTGCGAACCTGTCGTTGGCTGCAGAATCTTTCACTTTTTATTCCTTTACAGCCTGTGCTTTGTACGTGCGTCGTAAGCTTTTCTTACGGATTCTTTCAGCAGTTCAGCCTAATCGTTTATCATCTGCAACTGATGTCCAATCTTTAAGATACTCAGCTTGAAATGACTGCCTGAGAGTCTTCTATGGACAAGCTGAGCCTGTGCCGGCCTGTTTAATAACAGCGCAATTCTAATTTTCACATTTTCACTGCGGTACACGTTTAAATAAATTTTGGAATTGTTAATTGTATTAGACAATGTTTTCCTTAGTTCTGTTGCCGTATTACCAGTTGTTACCACCCGGTCTAGGGTCAGGCGACTGTAGAATGAAGGTCGGGGATGGTCCAATCAGGCAAAGGGGAGGAGTACAGAGGACGCTGGCAGAGCTGGGCCTGTAACTAACTTGCACGCGTACACACCTAACAGAGAACAAATAAATAAAACATGCACCAACGTACGACCAAGGTGATAACACCATTGACACGGCAGAGAAAACCATGCCGTCTTCTGATGCCGTGCATTCCATCAGTGGAATCACCAGGGCACAAAAGACAAATCCACACTTAATACTTTTATAAAATATTTACATCATTGTTTGTTGTGCTTGCTAGATCTGTGGCAGTATCAAATTACTCACCGCAGTGCTGGCAAGTTTAATGGTTTTTTGTCAACGTGTATCTTTACGGTGCTAGTCTCGTTACGAGAGATGTGATTTTATCATTCTCACTCTCCCTGTTGCTCAGATGAAACAGCTGCTGGAATGTAATAATGCTTATGGGCCATCATTCATTGGTTGTTCTGAGGCTTCATCATTCATTGGTTGTTCTGCAGGCTTAATCATTCATTGGTTGTTCTGCAGGCTTAATCATTCATTGGTTGTTCTGCAGGCTTCATCATTCATTGGTTGTTCTGCAGGCTTCTGCGCTCATGTTTATTGCATTAGTTAATCTTGATTTTTTCGGCATGACCTGCAGCATTTCTGAGCGGGTTATACTTGATAGTCATGATTTATTTTGATTATTTCTCTGACTTGCATTTGTTCATTCTTTTAATGCCCATGTGATGTCATTCACACTTTGAAGCACATTTTGGACTGTAGGCGCAACTGCACTGTGTTGCAATAGCTGAAAAGGATGCCTGGTTTTTTTTATGCGAGCTGAAAGTTTTTAATGTGTCTTGTAGAAGTAATGCTTCTTCACCTGGCACTAGGAAGGTGGTAGAAATAATATTAATAATTTTAATTGCCGTTGGGTTTTTTCAGGACTCTAAGGGTGTTGCATCTCTGACATGCATCCGAACGTTCCGCAGGCTATGCAAGAGATGTAAGTTTAGCTATAGCTAGCTTAAAGCATCACTGTATTTCACGATACCCTTGATTTGGCACGGTGGGCCTCCTTCTGCAGTGTTTATAGCTCTGCCTTCTGATAAACACCAGCAAATATAAACTAAACACTGCAGGCAAAAATCTACAAGATGTTTTTACACATGTACTGTCAGTCTTCTGTCATTACAAGCACTGACATTAGCATTTAGCAGATGCTTTTATCCAGAGCGACTTTCATTTCTGCACAGTATCCATTTACACAGCTGGATATATACTACCATTCAGGGTAATTATCTTGCTCAAGGGTACAATGGCAGCGTCCTACCTGTGAATCAAACTCGCAGCTGTTAGATTACAAGCCCAGTTCCCTACCCGTTATACTACAATGCCACCGGAGTTTGTCGCTGACATTGACGTATAAAAGGGCGTTGTATACGGTGCGTTTGTATGCAGTGGGAGCGTAGCCGTGCGCTGGAGCATGGTGCTAATGCAATGCCTGCTCTGCCCGAGGGGTCTCCGACGCCCCCTAATCCAGGAGAAAGGTTCGGCGCCAGTACCCCCGCTCACTCTACCGCGCCGAACGACAAACACTTGAGGCGCAATCTTCCGCACAGCAGGGGACGTCTCGGGAGAGACGCGAGTCCGTGGTGTTATCTTTCTCCCTCAGTCTCTGCTCCGATCTGTCGCGCACTTCCTCGTCCATCTGGCTCCCTTTCGTGTGCTTTTAAAATCATGCGTGAGCGGAATTAGCGTTCCCAAATACCTCCACCGACGGGGACACGTAATGTTGGGGTAAAATGGGGGTAATGTTGATGCTGTTAGTGCAGATATATAAGAATTATGCCCAAGTCAGGAACTTAGCCATTTATGACGGTAATCGTGCTGCTTCTCTTAACGGCGCTTTTTTAAGTTTAGTAGTACACTGGCAGAGTTCACTGCTGAGATGTGGCTTCAGGAGTTGGAACCAGGCTGTTGTTTCATCAGGATGTGCATAGTGTGGGTGCTACGCTATACGTTACCTTACATTTACACATTTACATTTACACATTTACACTTACACATTTACATTTACACATTTACATTTACACATTTACATTTACACATTTACATTTACATTTACACTTTACATTTACACATTTACACTTACACATTTACATTTACAGATTTCTCCCCCATTGTTCAAATACAACTCTCACATTATGTAATGCAGAGCTGCTGTCTGATGTACCTGAAAATAACTACACAAATTTCGATTAATGTAGTAACAGTTACAAGAAGAAAATCACCTTAAAAGCATTTTTATTGTCATGATAAAGTATACAGTTTAAGTTTATTATGAAATGTAAAAAATGAATATGAAAAGATATACATACATTTTCTTTAGATAAATGTACTAAATTGTTATTGTGTGAACCAATGGTCAGACTAGTTTCATAGGCAGGTGGAGTTATTGTGGTGGAAACTTTTGCAGTGTGGTGGCTTTTAATTTGCACCGTGTATGGGGTGGGGTGGGGTTGGGGGGATCTAGTCTTCCACTTTTCCCACACAACCTGTTCCGTCATGTCGAGATCATGCCAGCAAGCCACTCAAATTGCCCGTCAGGGCCAGGAGCTATATTTAGAATGTGCTCAGCTGCTGCAAATAAAATGGTGACTGATAGTGCTCTAATAGAGGTGAGCAAAAGCGTAGCTATCGCAGAGGTCGTTGCCATGGTAAACCTCAATCTTTCCCTCTCTTACAGACGCTTCTGGAGGGTGGATGGGGGCTGGGGGTGGGGGTGGAAAGATAGGGATGAAAGACATGGAAAAACAAAGACGGTCAAAACCCATTTATAAAATTGGTGGGGTTTATTAATTAACCACCTCAACATAATGACTTACATGTGCTCAGGTTGTAAATGTGTCTATTCAGTTTGTAATTAGAAGGTAGGGACCTGTTATTCATTGATATGAGCTCTTTAGTGAATTCTTAAGGAAGGTCAAAATCTGAAGTGTGGGGGTACGGGGGGGGGGGGTTATTTCCATGCAAACCATATGAAAAGGTTGAGAATAGAAACTATTGACACTGATCAGTAGCCCAATCCAGTTCTGAGATGCACAATAGATAAGCTTCTTGATTCGTGATGTTCAGTAGTGTAGCGGCCGTCCGCAGGGCTGTGGTCTACAGGCTGGTCCAATTCAGAAAGAAAAAAAAGTGGGGAATTAAAAAAAATAAAAAAATAAAAAAATACATTTTTAATGCCAATTAGGGCTGCACAATTAATCACATTTTAATCATCATTACAATTTGGGCTTTCCACGATTACTAAACAAGAATGGCGATTTTGAAGGGAAGGGAAAAATGTCATCGTACAGTTTACACCGTGAACTGGTCATTTCTGCATCAAATTCTACAATGGTATCAAAAGCCACGCCTTCTCTTCCTAGAGAGGGAGAAAGTGACCATTTGAACTGTGACATTATTTAATCAGTATCTAAATTGAGTTAACCACTTTCACCAGCTCTCGAGGACATTGTTAAAGAGAGGTTGATCACAAGGTCAGCACGTTGCGCTTTCACTCTGCCCTTAGCTGGTTCTGTGTGTGATTTTGTGCTTGGGAAAAGGTTTTGTCCTCTCTGCTAAATGAGGTTGAAGAGGTCTTTAGCCTGTCCTGTGTGTCTGTACTGATGACTCAAATATTTTAGTCTCTGTCTCTGACACATCGTTGCATGTTTGACATTCACTGAAATTAATGATTTTTTGTCATGATGAAAAAACGCCGCAAAATGCAGATTTTCGAAACCGAAACGTCCCTATGATACATCTGGGCCATGTCATTTACAGATTATGTCTGGGAGCCTTGTGTCCCAACAGAGTACATTAACTTTTACATCCCAACAGACTAAAATGCTTGTGTGAAAGACTCACAACACTCATGTAGATTTACTGCACCACACCAACCGGATTAAAATAATTGGTGTGGTGCAGTCGAGTGTAGTACAATGGTGAGGAGCTTCCATCTGGCTCCCGTCCATCACATAATGTTAACTGGTCTTGTTAACAGTGTAGTATAATGGTTAGGGAACTGGGCTTTTAACTGTGAGGTTGTAGGTTTGAATCCCAGATGGGGCACTGCCATTGTGCTCTTGAGCAAAGGTTCTTAACCTGAGTTTCTTCAGTAAATACAGGGCCGGCCCGTGCATATCTGCCGCTCTAGGCGAAAAACAATTATGCCGCCCCTGAGTCATATTATTTGCAACGTATGGTCCATACCAGCAACAACACACACACGCCAATATGTCATACAAAAGCAATCAGCAGGTCTGCATAATAACCCCAATAACCTTCCAAATAATTTACAGCAGTCACGAGCATGGGCGTAGGTTTGGTTTGAAATGTGCTGGGGACAAAGACGCATTCGGAAGTGCATTTTCAGAAGTGCTGGGTACAATGACGCGCATTCATATAATTGTTGACAGGGGGGGGGGGGGGGTGCTATCAATAATTTTCGCGGACCTCGAATATAATTGTTGACGGGGGGGGGGGGGGGGGGGGGGGTGCTATCATTAATTTGTTGACCGGGGGGGGGCTATCATTAATTTGTTGACCGGGGGGGGGGGGGGAGGGGTTGATCGTCTTCTTATTTTTATACTTTATTTCTCGATTAATTAATCTGTCGCTCAAGAATTATATGTGTTATGAACTTATTTTTTTTTTTTTTGGATTTGGCTCACATTTTGCCGCCCTCGCCAAAGTGCCGCCCTAGGCAACCGCCTAGTTCGCCTATATGGACGAGCCGGCCCTGAGTAAATACATTATATAATGCATATAATGATCTGGATAAAATCGTCTCAAACATAAAAGGTAAATAAGCTGTCACATTGTGTGAAGGCAACAGAGGCTGTGTATAGTATGCACTTTTCTGTATGGAAGCTACCGGAACCTTTAAAATGCTACCAATCACATCACATGGTAGTTATCCCGTGTAATTCAGGCTGCTGTAGAGCCGTTTCACGTGCAAAGTAACCAGCGTTTTAGGCCCTAGAATGCCAGATAGGCTACGCCTGGCCTTGTCCCATTGGTGGATATTGTTGGTTTCATTTGGCCGTGATGTCACAGCATGAGATTCTTGTGGCCCTTTAATCACATACCTGCAGGTGACCAGTTGTCCCTCCGGGGGAGATGACCAATTAGAGAAGGGAACCTGATCGATGCTGGTACCCAGGTGAGTGTGTTGGGACAGAGCACTCACTTCAGCTGTTTCCTGCCGGGGTGTAGATTAGTGCTTACAGAGCGCAGGATAATCACTGATCACAAATGGAAGAAAAACTGCTAATGCAAATTGCTGCTAATTGCTATTTACTTAAAAATGTCTGTCTCAGAACAAATAGCTGTTGGGTCAACCGGCCCATTAATGTGATCTTTATGGTCCAATCTGTCCCTGTTCTGTCTCCCTTTACTTGCTTGTTACTGTACTCAGTTGGTGGAAGGAGAATCAAGACCACTGAAGGCAATGATTGGCTACAGCAATTTGCTGACCCTCTCGGTGTAGAAAATTCGCAGGATAAAGCCGGATAATCCTTTTAATTAAATCCACACAATACGTCCTCATCAGCGGATAATTCCTGTGGCTTTTCGTCTTAATCAGATGAAATTAATTTGCCATTAGCACAGTGGTAAAGGAGGGAGAACGTGTTTCATTCGAACAGCTACTTGGCATTCACTGACACGGCAAGACGAAAATAAACGTGAGCGAAGCTATGGAAGCGTAGCATTGCTATGGAAATGCTGCCCCGCCTGATATTCACCGATGTGCCCGATATAGCATTTAATAAAGTGATAGACACTTAATCCCCTAAAGGACAGAATTGTTTTTCTCCTAGAATGAGTACTGTATTTGTTTTGTTAAGTGAAGAAAAGCCAGCAAACCATTCACCCACAGAGATTTGCATTAAAAACCACTTACCATGTTCTTTAACTAGTGCTGCCGGCATTGTATTGCCCCTGGTATAGACATGCTTTAGTGTGGAAGTTAAGCATTTCTTTTATTCTAAAGCAAAGGTTTATGCTGAGAACTATTTATCAATTAACATTTTGTGCCAATTTTAATTTTAATTTTTTACTTTGTTCACTTTGCAGGTAATTATAATTTCAATGATCTTTTGAATGATTATTATTATTATTATTAATACATTTTTAAAATTATGCTTTATGAATGCATTTCTGTCATTTCGTTTTGGGCAGCTTTTCACAAGTGCAGATGTGAAGGCATTATTTTCATATTGGCTAGTTTGCTACTAATTAGAACAATGAAAAATTACAACAAACTATGGGATTTAAATTAAATAATCCCTGTTTACACGAGTCATACTGTCTTCTTGCTAGAATAGAACCGATTTTTATCTTCCTGGCAGTGAAAGATTGAAGCAAAATATTTAGAGATTGCTGCATCTGCGTGCGCTCATTTGATTATATTTATTAGTGATTACATGGCATTAAACGAATCTAATCAATTTTACGCCTGTCAGATTCAAAGCAAGAAATCATTCCAAATCAGCACAGCCGTGATTAATTCCATAATCAGACGTAACGGTGAGGATGATAGCTGTACACCCAGGACAGGGAGACCTGACAGAAAACGCTTGGTATTGTATTAGGGCTTTTCTCTTTGTTATGCAAAATAAGAGGCGTGTTGAGGAAGAAGTCATGCTGTTCCATGCAGTTGGAGGGGATTTGGGGGGGTAAGTGATCCCCCTCTCTTAGTGTGGTCTTCTTTCACTGCTGGCTCCCCATCTCTGCTACACGCGCACGTCCAGTATGTGATTAAACACCGATTCACACATTTGTTTAGGAATGGGTTGCCTGGGCAACAGAGTGTCCACATCAGCACCGCCCGGAGCGGCGGGAGTGTAGATTGAGAGGAGGTTTGTTATCCCCCCCCCAAGTGTTTTACCTTTGACATAGGATGGAGGTGTTGTGGGGGGGTCCAGGCTGAATTGTGTGCGTTAATGCATGTGCGTCTTCCTGTAGGGGAAAGATAAGGAGGCAGTGGATTATCCTGCCAAACCACGGTTCATCTGTCAGCTCCGCCACCTCTGCCCTCTGCTGGTAAAGGCCGTCTCTTTGTCTCTCTCTCCGTCTCTCTTTGTCTCTTTCTCCGTCTCTCTCTGTCTCTCTCTATCGCTCTCTGTCACTGTGTGTCTCTGTCAGTCTCTCTCTGTGTCTGTCTTTCTATCGCTCTCTCTCACTCTCTCTCTCTCTCTCTTAGTTTTACCCCCTCCCTGCTCTCTCTCTCTCTCTCTCCTTCCCTTGCTCTCTTTCTCCCTCTCTCCTTTCTTTTGCTCTCTCTCTCTCCCCTTTCACTTTCTCTCTCTCCCTCTCTCTCTCTCCCTACCTCTTTCTCTCTCCTCTCTCTCTCCCTACCTCTTTCTCTCTCCTCTCTCTCTCCCTCTCTCCCCTCCCTCCTCTCTCTCCCCCTCTCTCTCTCTTCCTCCCTGCTCTCTCTCGCTCTCTCCCCCTCTCTTGCTCTCTCTCTCCCCTCTCCCTCTCTCCCCCCTCGCCCCCCCACTCCCCCCCGCCCCCCCACTCCCCCCCGCTCTCTCCCTGTCTGTCTCGGGCAGTGATCTTCTCTTTCTTAACGTAGTTAAATGGCTTTGGCTGGACTGGCAGCGCTGGAAGCCGTCTCTGTCCGGCCACACTGAGACCATGACCTGACTCACCATGAACTTGGAGGGTCTTGAGATGATTGCTGTGCTGGTGGTGGTTGTACTTTTCGTAAAGGTTTTGGAACATTTTGGGCTGCTGGAAACAAGCTATGATGGTAAGGAGAAAATCTTTAACTTGCAACGGTGGTCTGGAGTTTAATGCATAAGTTGGCTCTCAGCGGCTGCTAAACTTAGTTTTCTGATACTTATGTAAAGCTATTCATGTGTTTTGTGTACTTTTCTTGGAATAATGCGCATCCAGAATCAGATATTACATGACAAAATCAATGTTTTAAAAATTTTACTGTAAGTTAAATATGAATGATTACTTTGTAGTAAAATCTGTACTAAAATGTTATGCCTGGTATGCTCGCCAGACTGGTATTTTGCAGTTATCCTTCTGAGCTTCTTGTATTTTTCATACATTGATTTAAAAAGTAATGTAAATGCACATCACATATCTCACATTTTTCAAACCTGTGAGAACAAATGTATTCCCAGCAAATACATTAAAACTTGAGTATTTTATTAAAATGGCAAATTAAGTGAATCAACAGGTTCACCATTTAATCAGCAGAGCAGCCTGAGGAGCGAACGCCGACAAACTAAGCTTCTCTGTTTATAGTGAAGCAGGAATGCAGCTGTGTGGGTGTGTGTGTGTGTGTGTGTATGTGTGCGTGCGTGTGTGTGCACGTGTGTGTGCACGTGCGCGTGCACGTGTGCGTGCGCGTGCGCGTGTGTGTTTGTGTGCATGTGTTCGTGCTCGTGTGTGTGTGTGTGCGTGTGTTTGTGCGTGTGTCTGTGCGTGTGTGTGTGTGTGTGTGTGTGTGTGCGTGCGTGCATGTCTGCGTGTGTGTTTCTGCGTGTGTGCGTGTGTCTGCATGTCTGTCTACGTGTGTGTGTGTGTGTAGCTTGTGCTATGGGTTTTTTTTCTATTGCTTTCATTATCTAGATTTCAGAGTGAAAGGGCGGAATGGCTATCTGATATGGTCTACCTGCTCCTGTAATGGATGTACTGACATTGCCTGTTTAGTCGTGACCTTTATTACTTGGTGTTTATGTTGTTGAGAGACATAGGAAATGAACTCTTGTGTTAAATAGAGAAGGGAAAAGGCCATTCTCTTACCAGCAGTGCATTTAATGAGTTATTCACCCGACAATCCGCAAGTGTCTTTCTTCTACCGTTCTTTCTCCTAAATGGACACAGCTGGCCTTTGTACATAGTTCTTCCTGAACTTAAAACCTGCAGTCTTTTAGCCTAATTCTTACCGACTCTTACAGAATCGTGGTATTAGTGTTTGGGTTAATGTCTGTTATGAATTTTGTCCAGAAGTGATCATTATTTTGGAAATATATAAGCAGGGCTTCTATTGGATTATAATACTTTATTTCAAAGCTCTTTTGTGAAACAGTGTCTCAAGAATAGCTCACAACAGCTGTGAAATTTTAGCAAAATATATTTATTTCATAATTGTTTTTTCAGTTTCAAGTTAATAGTTTATCACACAGACGCAAAACAAACTCTTTATGATGGGCGTAAGACGACTTTTATTCTGTCATTGTACCATCTTCAGCTGGAATTACATTACATTACATTCCAGGCATTTAGCAGACGCTCTTATCTAGAGCGACTTACAACTTTTTAAACATTTATATATTTTTTACATATTATTCATTTATACAGCTGGATATATACTGAAGCGATTCAGGTTAAGTACCTTGCTCAAGGGTACAACGGCAGTGTCCTACCTGGGAATCGAACCTGCGACCTTTCGGTCACAAAGCCAGTTCCTTTACCATTATACTACACGGCCGCCCTGACGGATTAAAATTACAGAACCTGATCACACAGGACATCTTTACTGGAGAAAGAGAATAGATTTACGTGGAGCTATTTCAGTGGATACCAGGGCTGGGAAGCCCACTTAGGGTTTGAATTGATTGAGTTTGAATTGAATTTGATTGAATGTGAAAAGTGTCATCTTTCTGTGGGCGGGGGAAACCCGATTACCCAAACAAAGCGGAGACTGGATGAGCCAGATACAATAACCCGATTATACTGGAGCGTAAGGTTTTCCGACGGCTGCGAAACGGACGGACGGACATCCGGAACGGCGCGAGCGCCGACGTCATGCTGGCGCGCGGTTATCGCGTGCTCGTATTCCGGTTTTTCCCCGCCTGGAGTAAGTCTCTTCTTAAAACGTGGTGTTTACCTGCGATGACATCACCATTTTCACTCAGGCAGAACAAACTGTGGGGAACTGTTAAATGCAATATTCAGTGTGTTAAATGTGGCGTGTAAATGCAACACTGGTGGTGGGTGGGCAGCCTGGCTGGGTGTAGGGGGGGGTGGCTAAACAGCATGGGTGTTTTTGCCCTGGCGAACTGGCCCTTACATCTCTCTTCAGCACTCAATTAAGGCTTTTTCATCCGTGTTGCCATTGATTGGGGAAGCTGGGCATGTTGAGCTCTGCCAGAGGACTATTCTGGGGAGAGCCGTAGGAGAATTATTCCAGGATTCTGAGAGGCCCTGAGAATGACACAGTCTTTGATTGGGGCCTCCGGCTGGCTTCTTGCCACTTAATTGAACCCGTGAAACATCTTGATTTTTAATAACTCTGAAATCCTATTAGGCTCCTGCTGATTGCACCGCGCTGTCCTCATTCTGCAGTCTCACCAAGACTTCCAGTCTGTTTTCAAATTTGTGAATATACAAGGTGTTCCCTCTCCATCAGATGTGCCAGAAATCCTAGTCCTATTGCTAACACTGTGGACTGCATGCTGGTTTATTTGAGTTTGGGATTTTTTGACCACTGTCTGATGTTCTGCTGTTTTGGCAGTTTCATATATACCTGTACAGTATAGGTCCACTTTGTGTTTGTGGCTCTAAAATTAGATTTCCAGTACTACTGTTTATATGTATGTAACTGTATATATAATATGCATCTACAGTGTCAGCAATGATTAAAGTGGAAAAAGTAGCCTACACCCTTTCAATTCTACGGTTTTACATATTAGGAAATGACTAACCCTCATCTAGTCCTCACTAAGCCCTAACAGTAGATAAAACTAAACTCATGTGACTCATAACACACAAATTTTGCTTTGTAATTATTTATTCAACCAAAAATGCCTTTTTTTAACATATCTTAAACCATGCAATGAGGCGGAAACATAGGTTCCTCTAGAACCCCATAAACAAAAGAAGTGTACGGCGTTTGAAACCGAGCCCTCAGGAGAGATGTGTTTATTTGTTCCCCGATTCACATATTTTTAAGGTGAACGTGCGAACCTTACATTGACGGAGGCTGCCAGCCGGGCACCAGGGCCACCTGTGGTGTATGCGTGTTCTGACAAGCTGTGTTAAACAGGAGCGGCGTAGAGAGGTCCCAGAACAGTTGGCTCTCCCTTCAGGTCAGACGGAAAGCGCGTTGCTTTCCGTCGCCTAGCGGCGAGCGATGAGCGGCTCGGGGACGGCTCGGGGCTGGCGTGACAAACGTTCGCTCTGTTTTACACACGCCCTGCCTCGCTGTGCCAGCTGTGTCGGTAAGCTGTGTTCTGATGAGCGCGCGACTAGAAAGGATGGTCTCATTAATGAGGCGAAAGCGCAGGCGTTGGATCGCACGCTTCCCGCCGTCCATAAGCTTCTTTCCCCACTCTTTCTTTATGGCCCAAGGCTCCAGCTCCTCCACCCCTTTGCGATGCACCTTCACTTTTAATATTATCTGCCGTTATTTACTCTGATCCCCCAGTGACCTGTCAGCTCTCTGAATAAACTGGGCTCGCTCCTTTTTTCCGAGAGGGGAATTGTATATCCTGTGCCTGCTGAGTTATGCTAAGAAAACCATTCGGCAATGTGTTGCGTAATATACATGTTTAGTTCATTGTGCTCATGTTGTTTGTATGTTTAGGAAATGTGTGTGCATCTGATTTTGGATTTGGTTTACTTGTCTGCTTTAAACCAAATTAATGCAAATTTTTCTCAGCCTACTCATTAGTTTCTGCACATTTCAATTAATTTCAATATAGATCACAGTAAATCTTTTAAATGCAAGTTCTTTCATCTAATACTGGGAATATCTGCCTCGTTTATTGAGCAGTTATCACCTGTTGCCTTTAGTGCAATATGGCAGGCATTAATACTGGAAATGCTTGATTGGCATTTAGACATTGAGCTGTTGCGTTGAAGAGAACATGAATTCTGACTGAGCTAACTTCTTTTTCGCAGTTTGCATAGCACACTGGTTTCTGACCTGTTGTTTGTGATGAGATGTAAAACTATATGGCTTAATTTAATACTGACATTTTGCGAATGAGAAGCTTTGATTTTGCGCTCACCGCTGTGCTGTTCTGGGCACAGGGGGGGAAAGGGAACCTGATTTTAGAGTGTGTCTGAAAACCAGCGGCTGATTGTCAAATTGCCCCGAAAACCATTAGCTTTGTGGGGAGGCAGAGGCGTCTCGTCATCCCAACACTTTATCTCCTCCTCCCGACGAATGATTTTATAAACAATTAATACTGCGACTGATTTCATCATTAGTATTCATAAACGACCTTTCCAAGGATCATCGGCTTGCCTTAAGTGCTTTTTAGGAGCAAACTGCCATGCTTGAAATTTTTTAATTTTCTGATGTTTGAACAGGCTTAGATGCAGTTAATTAGATGCGTTAATATACAATATGGCTGGCAGCCTTCAAGTATAGGAAGTATTGCATTTCAAATGACTTAAACGCAGAGTTGCTAAAAATATAATTATGAATTATGGGATTGTTAATGTGTTGGGTCCGAGCATTACCTCTTTCAAAAAATCTCAATGGTGCTCCTTAAAACATTTGACATTTCCAGTACATGCGATCAGCCATATGCTCGATATGTTTTATGGACATGCAGTATGGTTGAATGGATAAATGGAAATTGAATGGAATGGATTATGTTTTCTCATTGTCATACAATATATATCATGCAACCACTTCTGAAACTATTATTTGAAGGAAAATAACAACATAATCATATTAACATTGGTTATAGAAGTAATTCTCACAAAGGTCACATGCTTACTTTGACACTCGCTTGCCACAGTTGGATGATAATTCTGTTTCTGCCTCAGTGAAAGGGACAGAAAAGCCTGCCCAATGGTGTCATTAACAGTACAAGTCCCTGTTGCGCCTGCCTATGGAATTTGCTTTCATTACACAATAAATGCACTTTTCAGGTGAATTTACCTTTGCGTTTTCATTCCAACAAGTTTAGAAAGTCTTAGAAATCCCACCCACTTCCATATCAGAAATCAATAATAATAATAATATTGTCTGCCGATGTGTGGTCATGCCATAGATTATTTGACATGACATTGAAATGGACAGCAGAATTTTGTAATTCTGTAGCTGTGGATCTCTCCACGGTCACCACTTCGGTACAGCGACCTGTTTGCTGAAGAAAAGTTAGTGCTGCAGCAGTTTTGAATTTCATTTCTGTGGTGTAGAAGTTATACCCCCTCCTCTCGTTAATTGCCAGTGTGCTGTGCTCTGGATGGTTATGGCTTGTGGAGGAGTGACCGCTGTGCGATCCACTGTGTAATCCCCAGTGCTGCGGTCAGACAGGGAACACCCACTGTATGGAGCTGTATGAGGCTGCGTGCCATGCAGAATAGAGGCGCGTGGCCCTGATGCAGGGGATTGGGTCATATTCACCAGGAAACGTTTGAAATGACCTTGAAGAAAGAGAGTTTCTGTTTTCTTCACAAGCATGCTGGGCTGTGGAGACTGCCTTGTTAACAGTTGGGTTTCTAAAAGTTTCTAAAACTTTAATGTTTAATTTAACTTTAATTGGGTGTACAAAAGGGTAATTGGCCAAGCAAATCTAATCAATTATCTGGTTTTAAGGGTAAGCCAAAAATTCAGCAGAACAGATTGTCACAGCTGTTGAGTAAATGCCCTTCTCTCAGGTAAGTTAAAAAAAATGCAACTTAAGTGAGTTGTGTAATGTATGGGATATAATGGTGTGTGTTGTACAGGATAGAATGGGGTGTGTTGTACAGGATAGAATGGAGTGTGTTGTACAGGATATAATGGGGTGTGTTGTAGAGGATAGAATGGGGTGTGTTGTACAGGATAAAATGGGGTGTGTTGTACAGGATAGAATGGGGTGTGTTGTACAGGATAGAATGGGGTGTGTTGTAGAGGATAGAATGGGGTGTGTTGTACAGGATAGAATGGAGTGTGTTGTACAGGATAGAATGGAGTGTGCTGTACAGGATTGAATGGAGTGTGTTGTACAGGATAGAATGGGGTGTGTTGTACAGGATAGAATGGGGTGTGCTGTACAGGATTGAATGGAGTGTGTTGTACAGGATAGAATGGGGTGTGTTGTACAGGATAGAATGGGGTGTGCTGTGCAGGATAGAATGGGGTGTGCTGTGCAGGATAGAATGGGGTGTGCTGTGCAGGATAGAATGGGGTGTGTTGTACAGGATAGAATGGGGTGTGTTGTAGAGGATAGAATGGGGTGTGTTGTACAGGATAGAATGGGGTGTGTTGTACAGGATAGAATGGGGTGTGTTGTACAGGATAGAATGGGGTGTGTTGTAGAGGATAGAATGGGGTGTGTTGTACAGGATAGAATGGGGTGTGTTGTACAGGATAGAATGGGGTGTGTTGTACAGGATAGAATGGGGTGTGTTGTAGAGGATAGAATGAAGTGTGCTGTGCAGGATAGAATGGAGTGTGTTGTGCAGGATATAATGAAGTGTGCTGTAGATAGAATAGTGTAATATGCAGGACAGAACAGAGTGACCATGTGCCTGGTCCTTTATAAACTAGTGTATTTTTGTCGAGTCAGCCAAGACCCAATATCATAGGCATACAATTACATATAAGAATAGAGATGGGTAACAGTGTGGTCTTCATTAGGGTGTGCCTCTTTGGTTTTTGACAAGCCCTGATGGTTCATTCTAAAAGAGAGCAAATATTACCTCCAGCAAACATGTTTGAATAATGGCACGCCATTCTTTTTGGCAGTTCGGTCTCAAATACCCTGCCTGCTTAATTGTTCTGTAATGGATGGATACATTTCCATATTTTTGCCGCGCTGTTGTGATGACTGTTGTGATTTGTTTTTCCAATTTTTTAATTTTCTGATGTTTGAACAGGCTTAGATGCGGTTAATTAGATGCGTTAATATACAATATGGCTGGCAGCCTTCAAGTATGAGAAGTATTGCATTTCAAATGAGTTGCTAAAAATATAATTATGAATTATGGGATTGTTAATGTGTTGGGTCCGAGCATTACCTCTTTCAAAAAATCTCAATGGTGCTCCTTAAAACATTTGACATTTCCAGTACATGCGATCAGCCATATGCTCAATATGTTTTATGGACATGCAGTATGGTTGAATGGATAAATGGAAATTGAATGGAATGGATTGTGTTCTCTCATTATCATACAATATATATCATGCAACCACTTCTGAAACTATTATTTTAAGACAAATAACAACAAAATCATATTAACATATTAACATTGTTTTGATGACGACATTTTTAGGGCGATTAGGAAATTCGACATCTGCTACAGCAAAGCCTTCACCCCGAAATCAACTCTGATAGAGTGCTGCTAACTCTAAAGTACTTACTGTCCCTAATGGGCTCGTATAAACACTCTTAGTTGATGTGGAGTGTTGGAGTTGATGTACTATGAAGAATTTTGCTGTTCGTACTTCAGACAATGAATACTCTGGATTCTGGAAGGTTCTTTTCATTGTTGGCTGGTCTTAGGGAATTGAGTGGCAGAGCTGCAGAACTGAGATGAAACTGGAATTGAATTGGCGTTCTTCCCACGGTGAGTCCTACAGCTGGGGGTGCGTATAAATAGACTCCTGGCACAGTTGGACCAAAATGGCTTCCAGCGCCCCGTGCACCTCTTTCTGTGGACTGACACTGAGTGACTTGGCTCTAACACACGAGGATACCAATAAGAGGAAGACTCCAGAGATGGTCGATTGGTTCTTTTTCCAAGTGTGAGCGTGGTTCTCCACATGTCAGCCCTGCTAGGTGTTTATAGAAAGATTCAGTATAGTCTTCCGTGGTTTTGGTGAGTTTGATACAAACACTTACCTATGAAAATAGTGGTTTAAGAATGCATTTTTTTCAGGTTTATGACCTTATATTAAATATTAGAATTTAAAGTTTCCCCAAACTGTAAGACTGCTGTTTGAATTTATTGCTACTGCTGGATAACAGAAAATATAAAAAAATTCTTCCTGTAGCCATAATTTAAGTAAATGTCCCTGTTTTTTTATTTCTAATTATTAAAGTGCACATTCTCTAACTGGAAATGTAGGTTTTATACACTTACACTGTAACTGAAGTGTATTGCACCCAAAAAAAGGGCTACTTTTTGAGTGGTCTGCCAAAAGCGTAAGAGCGCACATCCCGTATAATTGAGGGAGTCTAGTACCCAGTCTTCATTGTTTTTTTTGTTGGGTGAAATATCCTAACTAATATCTGTGTTTTTAACCCATTCTTTGCTCTATGCAGAGCCTGAAGCACATTACCCTGGGAGAAGAGCTTTCAGCTCACTTTCATTGTCCCCAAGCGCAAAAGTATTTAATTGAAATCCATTTAATTTAGCAAACTGTACGATTTCACCAAGGATACGGCAGCTCACAACAAAGACTCGTGCACTGGGACTTATCCGCTGTTCATTTACGTTTGCTAATGAAAGCCGCTGAGAATTCCCCAAAGTCCACACAAAAGTTAGCGCTACAAAGGGCCGGTTTGGACGACTCCGCCGGGCTTGTTTGCCTTTCGTCTTTGTTGTTAATGAGGTTCTGACTCCTGTGATGAGGAAAGGCCGCAGTATTGACAGGTTCACCGGCTCGATCCGTTTCGCTCACAGGGAATTTCTCAATGCATCGCCTTGCGATGCAACCTTTCTCAATGCAACCTTTCTATGAACCTTCCCTTTCAACCCCTGTTCGCCATCTTTGAAATTAGATCCTGTTTAACCAAAGGCTTTCCAGCATTCTGATTGCAGAATTAATCAAAAAAAGATTTGTGAAGATTGTGAAGCCAGTGTTTTATTTTTTTTATTTTTTATTTTCCTATTCAGAGGTTTATCAAGATCAGACGCAATTATAAAATACAAGACGCATGATTTCAGAAGGGAAAGATAATCTCCGTGCAGAGACGGACACGTTGTTTGTGAATAGACTGGTGTAATTACACAGCTGGCCATGGGGAACACAAATATGCAACACAATTTTCAGCAGACACAAGGTGTAGTTCTCTTATTCAATTAGCAAGTTTCATTTTCATTCATTCACCCTCGGGGGTGAGAAGTTGGTCCTTGCCTGATTGGTTCTGAGACAGTGCTATTACAAGACTCCAGACTAATGACACACACACACACACACACACACACACACACACACACACACACACACACACACACACACACACACACACACACACACACACAACACACATGCACATACAGTGCTCTACACATATACACACGCACACACTACGTGCACAGGCAAACACGACACACAGACACATAAGCACATCCTCTGTGTGCTCTCATGCTAAATGTATCGTTTCTTAATTCTTATACATATTAAAAATTACATTTTCGCATGACTAACCAATTACGCAGCTGAATATTGACTGAATAAATTCCAGTTTATTAAGTATATAACCCAAGGGAATGCCACTGCCTTGGTTACAATAGCCACTAACAGGCACACCACACAGCCACCCTGGCCACAGATCTCGGGAATCTGATTGGTTGAGGCAGATTGTCATGGTGATGGCAGTGTATACTGTACCTGCCGTGAGTAGATCAACATTAGCATTGGATTGACGCTCATAAACTGCCGATGTGCACAGATTAGTTTTCTGTCTTATAGTACTTACTATAGTTACGATATAAATTGTTGTTTGTTAGGTTAACATTACACTTATAGATTATTAACGGGCCTCTGTGCCTCCTTGGTGATATCGCATTTTTGTATTCCTGACAGTTACATTGATGTTCTCCACTACTTTATGTCGCTCTGGATGAGAGGGTCTGCTGAGTGATTGTAATGTAATGTGTTTCTTAGCATTTCTGACCAAGGTCCGATATAGTCTTCCATGATCTCCTCCAATCTGCCACCTCTCAGGCAAGCAGACATCCACAAGTCTGCTGTTGCACAGCAACAAAGGGTGAACGCACTCCTCTTTTGGAGTTAACACTTTAATCACCAAGTTTGTTATTATGGTTTTCTGATGTGTTTAATTGTGTTCTGAAAACATCTGCATGCAATGTTTTTAGCCAACATGAGGCTAAAACATTGAAACATTGCCGTTGTTCCCTTCATTAGTTAAATGGTCTTATGTGCTAAAGGCAGGTTAATATTCCTAACTCTAAAGCAGGGTACTCAAATCTGGCCCTCTGCGGTTTTCATCCCTCCCCTCCAATCAGGGACTGATTTAAACCTGACGCAGCAGGTGAGTGTAATCTCTGACCAATCAGCGACATTATTGGTCTATGGTCTATCAGGCAGCTGACCTTGAGGGTTACATTTCAGTATCCCTGCTCTCAGGCTTCAAGATCTAAAGTTGCTCTGAATATGAACTATGTTACATCTGTGTAAAATGAGGGCACCCAGCTGTGAAGTGATTTCTCCATTGTCTGAAAGTAGATGCCTCCATGGTCTTTGCAGTGGTATATTGTACAACCTGGGTACGTCCCACTACTCGAAACATTCATCCTCCTTTCCTCCACTACCACCTCCTCTCCTCCGTTCTCCCGGAAACCAATCTTTGTGTCCTAATCTAATGTTGCTGATTAGGCTACATATGAATTACAAATGGTTCCATATTTTATTTACAACGCAAAGCGCAATGTCAGGTACATTGTATACTGTACATGCATCTACCTGTACTCAAAACATTCAAAATTTTGCATACTTCTGGGTAGGACACGTACAGTATATCACTGTACCATGGGCCTTTAGCAGGCAACCTAGTTATAAGTTTCCTTGGCCACATTTTCATTTTTTAAATGTTTTGTTTATATGTATTTGGTTAATTTAAAGTATTTCTGCTTCTGTTCTGAGAAGACAGAAGACATTTTAAAGGTGGTAATCTGAAGTGGCTTTCATTGGTTTGGTGTATTCTGTGGTTATCCAATAAACTCAGTTTTCAGAAAGGTCAAAGTTCACCTTGTTGTACATTACATATTACAGAAGCCCTGCTGTCGGTGTATTGTTTCACTCAATGCTGGCATCTATTGACATTTAACTAGAGCACATCCATATTATTACCACTAGATGGAGTCCATAAAACAAAGCCATGTGACACAGTGAATATTGCAAAGATGGAAGGAAAAAGTCAAAGGATTGATTTTTGAAATCTGTTTATACTTGATCATTTATCATTTTAACTGTCTGCTTATGACATAATTAATTTAAATACACAGCAAATTCCGGTGACAACCTACATAATTATTTGCTGTACCCTGTCCCTGTAATTAATAATAAATACACATTGGTAGACTCACTATTATTCTCTGCAATATTTATTGTTTCATAACATTTACCATCTCAAATCTCACTGAATCACAGTGAATTACTAGAATTTTCTAGTAAGCAAAGCTTATGTGTTTGTTTTTTTATTTAATTTACTCCCGGTCCACCCCACCCCACCCCTACCCCTGGCCCCTCCCCTCAGAATCCATATTTTTTACACACCCCAAGTTCCTTTCTGATTGACAACTCAGTGATAAGCAGCGACGGAGTTCCGCTGTTAAGTGAAGAGCTCTCTGAGAGAAGGGCAGTGATTGGCTGCTGTACCCTCTGATTGACTCCGCCCTGCTGGGAGCCTGTTGGCTGACCTCTGAGGCGGAACCTCTAAACAAACCCAGCGTGCTGCAGCATCCCCCTGCCTGGGGTGTGCCAAGCCTTTAGGCTCCTGTAGTGATCAGAGGTCAGGTAGAAGAACCAACACATTTTGGAGAGCGCAGGCAAGCGGGCTCTCTTCCAAAGAATGCGATGCTAAGCGGCACTCATCACACTCATCGCACTCATCACACTCATCGCAAGTCGGCCTTGAAGGACGGCGCTTCACACGCAGCTCAACCGGCAGAATTGCAGCTGCTTAATCGACCAGCAGGGGTCACTGGTGTGCGATGAGCTGCTTTATTCTGGCTGACTGGGCGATGCTAGAGCCAATCACGCGTTGCCCTGTGGGTCTGCCGGCCACAGTCGGCACTGGGAGTCATCCAGCAGCCCCCAAAATGTGTGCACTGTTGGCTGAGACATCATGGTAGGCTAAATTGAATATGTGGCTAATAAATTCTCCCTATGGTTTAATGAAAAAGCATCAGTTGCACAATGTTTTCTGTAGCTAATTGACACTGAGAAATAATCTAATACACAAGCACACTGGTTCACACAAGGGGTTTGCTGACTGGAAATGTAAATTCTGTGGAAATTATTTCACTTCAGTGATGAAGCTGCCCAGTATCCATTTGTTTTACAGAGAAGTATTTTCTATATTTGACATATATTAGCACATATTACATATATTAGCACATTAAAGTAGTCAAAGATTGAGCTGCATTGCCATGCAGTTTTTTTATTTATTTTTGAAAAAGTCTTGGGGCGTTATTTTTCTTGATGGGATTTTGAAGTAAGTTTCCAGCTGGTGTTTTATATGCGTGTACTTTATACGCCCTCAGTCTCACTCCTAATTATTCCCTATATATCACACCGAATTACTGAACTCAACAAAATTATCAGGAAAAAACAGTTCCTTTATTTGTTGTTGGTGACATAAATATTTATACAGATTTATGAATATCAATACTTAGTAAAAGCAGGGGTAGATGCAGCTGCATACATATCTATCACAACAAAATAAATTTAGTTTAGTTTGAATTATTTAGAATGCCTCCGGATGTAGGGGCATCATTACCTCATAAGTTGGTGTAAATCATGGGCCCCGGACCTCCATACGAGAAGTCGTCCTGAGCTTGAGAGAACCTGTTAAAATGTAAGCGGTAGTCATCATTATAACCTTCTACATACGACCTGTGTGTTGGTGTTCATAAATATGTAACGAGGGTCAATGGCATATGTATGCACAGTATATAAATAGGTAACAAGAGATCTTTAATGTACATTTTTCTGTTCCTCATCTGCGTGATACACTTGTGGTAAAGGTGATTATAATCACACACCTGTAAATGTGATATTGATGCTTTCTGAACCACACATTGATGGAGCTATCAAGCACTATCAGTGACACACAGATTTTAACCTATGGATACATGTGAAGGTGTAGAGGTTTGATTGGTTTGAGCGAGTCAGTGATTGACAGCTCATTATAGCCCTGTCCATTGTGAGATTCATGAAGCCTCCCATCACTAACGGTTACCATACATTTCATGTCTGACGTTCCAGCTAGTTCTTTGCATTACGGAACATCACAAATACAATTCAACTGAAGGATATGACTGAGGTCAATGTATAGGTTTTTAATCAGCATTTGCTCCTGGGAGCTTCCATGCTCTTTGAGTGACATCTCGCTTCGTTAAAGCATTTTTCTTGCATCCAGTCCTTGACAGGTCGTCCTTCAGAGTTTGCTTGCTTCAGTAGTAGAGTTGAGTCTTGTATTATACGGGGATTTGATTCGAGGCTGCCTGGAGATTACAGAGCGCTCAACCCAGAGACGAGCAGAGAAGGTATTAGGAGAAGAGTTACCACTGTGCTATAGATGCCGCGTCTAACTGGTTTAATGGCTGTGTTTAGCGGGAGCTATCAATGTCCTCACAGATGGGTCTTTTTCAGAAGCGAGGGACAAAGATACGTAGCCTAGTCTGAAGGTGTCCTGGTTGCCCATACAATAACCCGTGAAATTGGATCATCAGAGTGCCGTAGTCCTAGTAATCCTGCTGTCTTGTTGTGTAAAAGGATAAATTGACTCTGGAACGTGGGTGTGGATAGTCGTGTTAAACCCCTGTCATTAGTGTTAAATGGCTGCGGTGAACTGCTATGGCAGGATTATGGCAAGGCCCCGCCCCTGCTTTCCACTCCGTGTGCGTTTGTCCTTTTTTTAAGGGCATAGCTGTCATGGATAAAGACACAGGAGGGAAGTCTTTTTGTTGCTTTTCTTTTTTTGCTACTATACCTTTTCAATCTCTAATCTCGCAGCGCCCTTTAAATTGGACTCAGTTTATATTCAGTCGTTTTGCCTCAGTGGTTACCACCAATTTAAGACAGTCGGTGAATGTGCGGACTCCACTGATGTATCCTTCTGTTTTCTAGTGCCCTCATTTTTTATCTGACATTGCATCACAAACCAGTGACTGACATCTAATAACAGCTTTGAGTCCCAGCTCTTGGCTTTTAAAACCGTGTGGTCTGGATGGACTGTTTATTCTGCTCAATGGTGAGTTTATAAGTTTATTCAAAGCCTCTCAAAGATGTGCTCAATCAGAAAAGATCTATTTTATATCTTTCAGTGGGGACAAATGTAGCACGCTGAAGCGTGTTTGGGTGTCATTTTGAGTCAAATGCAGTGACTCACATCAGCCACTAGAGGGAAATGTATCCTGATGCATCTGTCAGACACAGAGGGGATAAACCAGGCCTGTAACCTCTCCAGTGCTCAGCCACAAAGCCTTTTCTCAAAATAAACGTGGAGCGCAAAGAAAGACGCTGCAAACATAATCAGCGCCTTCTCCTCTTTAATTGTTCAAAAATACTGCTTCCTGATGAAAAATTAATGTTATGTTTTCAGTATTTGCCATTCTGATGAATGTTGAAAGCAATTTTAATAGCAAATTAGTTGATTTACATTTACTATCTATGTTTTTGTTTTAATTGGTGAAATATGTAATGCGTTTCAAAATGTGCATACACTTTTTCTGTCCAATCATTTGTTTTTCATTGCTTCTCACAAGCATTGTTTAGTGTAGATTACTGTAATGTAGCCAATTTGTTTTGCGCAGCAGTAGATGAGTTTGACAAAATCCATGGCAGTTTATAAATGAGAGAGCTCAGGGACTGGGTGAAATTTAATGCCCGGCAGTTAAAACTGCTCCAAATTAAATTACACTGCTGAATCTAAAGGAATAGCATCCATCACGTCTACATTATTTAAACAGAATTCAGCAAATAACTAATTTACCTGTGTGTTCACTGCTGTTTTTAATATTGTGTTGCTAAACTGTATTCAGTCGGAACTTCCTAAACTATGTTAACTTTGACACACACAGCTGTGAACAGGAGTAGCTTTTTAATTTGACTGTCTGTTGTGATAATATTTGATTATTATAATGTGTAGTTAATATTAAAGAGGACTGATCCTGTGGATGTGAAAGGCAACATTCATATTGCCTTTGCAGATATTCCTGTTTAATATTTTTTATATTGAGTTACTCTAAGATCTTTTGCAGAGTAATTTTTTGCCATGCAAAAGTCGCAATGAGGTTGTCAAGGCAACCACTACACTACACTGCACTCGCTGCTCAAGACTTGATTTATTTTCTTCTGTGGTTTCAAAGTTTAGAGTTTACTGAGGTCTTCTGCTTTTAATTTTTTCGTTATGAAAGTAACGCTGTACACCCCTGTACATGATTTAATGGAACACCTATTTGAGAGGCGATTTCAGTGGGGCGCTGGATGACCTTGCTGTTTGAAGTTAATTATACAGGAACCTAGTCTAATGTGAACCCCACCTCAGCGGGATGTTAAAGGAAGCCGCGCGGTGTCATCAGCAGGGCCGGCTACCTGCGGTGTGTGTGCTGGAGACGGCAGAGTTTAGTGTTTGTTTTTTTTGCATGCTGTGTTAGGAGATGAGCTAAGTTTATGAACGGGGTTCAGCACCTGTGGCAGTCGCCCGGTCTGCTGTAACACTCCTAAGAGACACAGAAGAAGACTTCAGGACATTATCACAGCCTGCCAGTGCTTCTCCCTATAGATTTGTCCTTTTCTGAATTGTCCCCTATGTCCTCATTGGGACTGTCAGGGTAAAGGGGTGTGGTCAAGGTCAATAGTGGGGTTACTGCAAGTGACTTGCTACCAAAATACAGGGTTCCTGTTCAATTCTCAGAAAATTATACAAATGCTGACACCGAAATTGACATACGTCATCCGATGTTTTCTCGCCGAGGCAAATGTTGTTTATACAAGCGACGTCAGCTGGCGGCATAGTGGGCGGGGCCTGTGGAATGAGACACACAAGGCAGGGATTGGCCTGCTGATGCTTGACTGTCCGATGGCCACAATCAAGCTTGAAAACCCAGTGCCACATGCAGCGTCTAAATGAAGGTCATTTGCGAGAATCGCTCTTTCGGCCAGCAGGCAGGCAAACCGGCAGGCCGTAGATTATGCAATCAGGGAGGTCTCCCTTGTGTATTAACCTCTTCTATCAATTTTAAACTGGATTAACTGATCACAAGCTGTGTACTGGGGAAGCAAAAGTGTCCGGTTCTACAGTCCTGCTTTGGAAAAGGAACAGAATGTTATATTGTTACAATTGTTATAATTGAGTGTTGTGTGTAAACGGGAGAAGATTGAAATGATTAGATTCAGCAGGTGCTTGTTGCACCCATGCTAATTTTCACACAATCCAACCCCACAGAACACCATAAATCTTTTGTCAAATTTACACTGTCATCTGCTGCCGACTGTAACAGAAGTGGAGGGCTCTCCTAAGCTCTAACTACTACAGATAAGAGAGACTGATTTCACAGTGACTGCCTGAGTGCTTTCTGACTTTAGTAATGTCAAAAAGTGCTTTGCTGATTTATGTCTAAAACATTTGAAATGAAAGATTCACTTTTCTTTTCACAAGATGCACATTCGACTCTTGTCTTTGCTACAGCTAATTAAAAGTGCATTTTGAAATGTCCCAGTTACAAGGCAAAAAAAAGCTGAATAAGCATATTTTGAAACGTCCTCCCGTCCGTAGTGATTAATGATCAAAGAAGATGAATTACCATAATTAACTTATCCGTGTGTTTCCTCCCTCACCGTCTTGGTTGGTGTGTATTTTCCATTTATTTATTTTTGCTTGGCCGAGAGAAAATTAGCAAGGTTTGAGAAGTTAGCATTAGGTCACATCGGTCTCCTTGGTCACATCGGTCTCCTTGGTCACATCGGTCTCCTTGGTCACAGCCTTTCGTTTGCGATAAGAACCCGCCCCCTTCACTGCATGCATTCATTTCTGGCGCTTTGATTAGTGCTTGTTGTCTCATTAAGCAGAATTAATGACCCCAGCGTTGTCCTTTCTGGGGGCCGCAGCAGTGATTTACAGCTGGATTTCTGATTCTCTAAGGCTTTGAGACCCCAGCCGCTGAGCTCTGAAACGCTGTACCGATGTTTATCTGGGTGAGACTAATTCTACACAGCATCCTGCTGATAACTCCCCTCTAATCATGGATTAGGAAGCCGAAACGCTGCTCAGAATGATGAAGAGTCTAGTGAACGAGTGCACAGCAGGAAACTATAACCCTTTATAAGGCTGTCGTAAACATGGCACGACACCTGTTATAACCAGTCATGTCGGTGTATTACAGCTTATGACCAGTGTCCTAATATTGTCATAATATATGCTGCAAATTTGTCATTTTTAACATGTTTTGTAAAAAAAATGCACTTATTATGCCAGAGTTATGAGATGTGCCACAAGGCGTAATACATTGTGGTGACCGATATTATGACAGCTTATTAAAATGTCTCCTTGAGAATATTATATTGCTGTGAGTACTACATAACAAGGAACAAAACAAGATGTCAGGTTAGTTGCTTCTGATGCACGTGCGCCGTTTTCTCTTATCAATTGAGCTAGCAACCTCGCAGTTTAAATTAACTTCTAGCCCTATGTGAGAAACTTTGAGGACTTTTCAGTAATCCTGAAAAGTGATTAATGACATGACAGTGTAAGTACCGTAGTTCTGCTGCTCTGGGAAATATGTTGTGCAGTTTTCTTGTGTCTTTGTTATGCGATGTACAGACAGTGACTGTAACGCATTACTCTGGGGGACTCTTGGCAGGAATAGGAATTGTTTTATTTTAAAAAGACACGGCCTGTTGCCTAAAATACTGTGCAAATATTTCATCCATTTTGAGAACTTCCCGCTAAAGGATCTGGATCAGGGGCCTCAAGTGACTTGTGAAAGATGTCTGTGCACAATTTAACAGACCGAATAATCATTCATTTGATTAATCAAGTTAATTGACCTTAGCATGTTTTTTTTAACCCTAAAAACAGGAAATCACTGAGAAAGCCATATTCCCAATAAAGCGATATGTGTTTGAACGGCTCTAGTACGTTTGTATTTTTAGAACCCGAACACACATGATTTCTCCATTTATCAATGTCTGCGGGCACAATGAAAACATTGCACATACTAATGAAATCCACTACTGTGTTCCTGTTCACGCCACGGAAAGGAATACCGTTGATTAACTTCTCTAATCTTTGCTTTTATGCATTTCGCAGAGTCGCTCGAGCATAATGTGTACAGTGAAATTGCTTTTAAATGAGGAGCTGCATCTTGGAGATGAATGTGTCAGTAAATGAAAAAGTATGAGGACAATAGAGCTTGTACCATATATTGTGTCCAAAAAAATGCCTGGATTTGCATAAAACTCAGCACAGTGAAAGTGGTGCATGGAGTTCATTAAGGCTTCCTGCTGGATAGTTGCTAGCTGGGGTTTGGCTTGGTTGGTGAATGAGGCCTAAGCCATGTCGGCAGTGATGTCGATCAGCCTGTAGGGGGCAGCCTTCCTTCTGAACCATGAATACCAACGACCTAGTGCAAGTATGGGATGACTGTGCTGGAGGAGACACAGTTCTGGAGAATGTAAAAATCCTGATTTTGGTTGGTTATCTAAACACAATGGGAAAGGGAAGCAGCTTCATTAGTGACTTTTTCAAATTTCAGAGCTTTCTGTCCGTCTCTCAGTCTGGATGTTTCAGCACGTCATTGCACCAGTTTAACTGGATAATATGAACCCCACCTCAGCTGCTATGTCCTAATCACTCTGGTGCAAAGTTGGCGCTGCCGTTCCCCAGATTTGGGTTCATCACCCCTTTATTGTGAGGCTTTTTGATCAAAAAAGTAGTATAGTAGTATGATTAGGGAACTGGGCTTGAAACTGTGAGGGTTGCTGGTTTAATTCCCAGATGGGGCACTGCCATTATATCATTGGGAAAAGTAATGAAGCTGAATTCCTGACACTTCACATACCTGTACATGCCTTCAATGTGCAATATAACAGCAGCTAAGTGACATGGATTACTGCACTGGTTTCTGTTTACCTGCACAGTTTGGTTGACCTTTGACCCTGAGCTGTAGTGATGCCGGTTCACAATTGAAATCTCTTTTTTTTCTATTTATTTTGCAGTGCGGCTCTTCATCCGTAACCTTATAATGAAGTGGTTGTCATTGATCGGACTTTGTGAACCCTCCCCCGTAAGGGAACGTGCGCATTGAATCGCTGGTCTTACATGCGATTCCTCTCCTCTGAGACTCCTGATTTGTCGGTGATCAGCAGTAAAACTTTCCCGCTGTCCATGCATTCCTTACTGCCGGCCATCGGTCTCGTGAGAAAGGAAATGAAGGAAGGGTCTGCTTTTAAAAGGAAATAAATAAATAATTGAAAAATGACTAGACTCTTGATAGCATTTCATCAATTTTGAATGGATTTGTGTACCAATTTCCTGTCTTACGCGACGGTGACTTTGTGAAACTTCCTGAAAGGATGGCAGTGTGGTGAAAGCTTGGTGCTCAATGTCGGCGGTGAACTACACTGACCTCCTTTTAAAGAGTCTACTAGAGGTCAGGGGTCAGGCTGTCACTGATACTGATTGATTTCCATAATGCTGTGGCCAAGAACTTAACAGAATACCCATCCTGGAAGATGCCTATTCATGGTGTGTGTCTGTGTTCATGTGTGTGTGTGTGTGTGTGTGTGTGTGTGTGTGTGTGTGTGCGTGTGCGTGTGTGTGTGTGTTACTGTTAAAATGACTGCTTGTTGCTACGGAAGCGCTTTGTTTGTCTGCCTGTTAAAGTCAGCATTATTGGAGAGTCTCGGGATTTTCTGCAGTCAAGAGAACTGCAAGAGACCCTTTCATTTGTTCACACAGAGCACGTAATTTATTAATGTTCCACGGATCTCTGTGTGCAAATGACTGATTTTGAACCTTTGAAACCCCGTAAATGTAGATTTATAATGGCGTCTGTTTGCTGCGTGCTTGTGTTGTGTGTCAAGATCTGCTTTCTCGGCTGCGTGGAGGACTAGCGGACGGTGTAAATCAGGCTAAGAATGCCTCCCCAGCTGTGATTACATCGAGCCCCACCCCCCTGAGCTCCTGTTCATCCTTGCATTACGGTTTGTACACAGACAGACAGAAGCAGCAGGTCAGAGATTGGGCCCCTGACCACCTCAATGTTATAAGGGCCCCTGCACACAGTCCCGAGGTTGAATGGGTGGCTGTGCGTGGGCCGGATGAACACGCCTCGTCCCGTTCGACCCCTCTGCCCTCCACGTTTGCATTCCACCCGCTCTGCATCGCTCCCGTTTACGTGCCCTACAATCGCCATCAAGTATTAATATCACATTTATATTAAATTATGTTTTGGTTTATTTTGTGTGCGGCGCAAATAGCAGAGCTTTGCCTCGCCGGTACTGGTGTGTCGTTCATTTGAGTCGGGGGGGCTCTCTGTCTTCTCCGTCAGGATTGACGGGGGAAACAATGCAAGCATGTAATGGGTTCCACATCGGGAATGTCGGGAAGGTGCCGGAAAACAGCCTTAGATCTGAGTGGAAACTGGAAACGAAACTCCAAATCCTGCCGATGCCATCGGTCACATATCGACGTAAACGCGTCTCCCGGACTTAGACGGATAAAATCTGGGCGCTGATGACGTATGGAGGGGGTGGGGGGGTCATGCTCGGGTGGGTGTGAAGCTCCAACTGTTTTCGCACAGCGAGGGGAGGGCCGTTTCTCCGAATCACATCGTATATGCAGCTCGGCTAAAGGCCCGTCACGGTTCGCAGCCTTTAATTGGGATGCGTTTCACAGCCTGTGCCTCTGTAAATATGATGGGAGGGGGGTTATTTGTTTATTCATTCTTTGCAATTAGTGTAAGCTCCATCATGAATGGAAATTAAAACGCCCCGCCGATCTCTCCGGCGCTCCCTCGTTCTCCCTCGCATTGACGGGCGACAGCTCCCTCGTTCAGATTTTCAGGGATGGTGGTTTCTGGCTGGTTTCCTGTATAGTCTTCCTGCGAAGCCGGCACGTCGTCTGTCCAAGTCTTAATGGAAAACGTGGCCTCTGCACGCCGCGGAAAACAGACAGTCCGCACATTTTTCCGCACTGTTGCACAAAACAATGAGATAAAAAAATAATTTAATTTTGGGGGGGGGGGGGTGAAAAGTTACCCCTTCTTTTACTGAGTAGATGATGTAGAGAAATTCCAGAGGGGAAGAAGGGTTGCATGTTCAAATCCTAAGTGGGGTACTGCCGCTGTACACTTGAGCAAGGTACTGAAGCTGAATCACTTTGGCGAATAGCCAGGTGGCATAAATGAAACGTCTTAAATTAGTCTTGTTAAAAGCATCTGCTAAATTAAAAGCATATGGCCACATTACTTGTGCTGTGGTCTGCATGCAGTCCTTTACTGTACTGTGGGGAACAGGTTCCTCAGCCAAACACTGATATCATTTTTAAAATCTTATTTTTATGTTACTGTGTGAGTGTCTGGCTTTCCCTAGCTGAACGAAGTGAGGTCCTCTGACCAGAATGATTACTTCAAAGAAAATGTCCCACTCTTATCTGAAATAGTACACCCTTAGTATACTTCCCACTCTTATCTGAAATAGTACACCCTTTGTATACTTCCCACTCTTATCTGGAATAGTACACCCTTAGTATACTTCCCACTCTTATCTGAAATAGTACACCCTTAGTATACTTCCCACTCTTATCTGAAATAGTACACCCTTAGTATACTTCCCACTCTTATCTGAAATAGTACACCCTTAGTATACTTCCCACTCTTATCTGAAATAGTACACCCTTAGTATACTTCCCACTCTTATCTGAAATAGTACACCCTTAGTATACTTCCCACTCTTATCTGAAATAGTACACCCTTAGTATACTTCCCACTCTTATCTGAAATAGTACACCCTTAGTATACTTCCCACTCTTATCTGAAATAGTACACCCTTTGTATACTTCCCACTCTTATCTGAAATAGTACACCCTTTGTATACTTCCCACTCTTATCTGGAATAGTACACCCTTAGTATACTTCCCACTCTTATCTGGAATAGTACACCCTTAGTATACTTCCCACTCTTATCTGAAATAGTACACCCTTTGTATACTTCCCACTCTTATCTGAAATAGTACACCATTTGTATACTTCCCACTCTTATCTGGAATAGTACACCCTTAGTATACTTCCCACTCTTATCTGGAATAGTACACCCTTTGTATACTTCCCACTCTTATCTGGAATAGTACACCCTTAGTATACTTCCCACTCTTATCTTGAATAGTACACCCTTAGTATACTTCCCACTCTTATCTGGAATAGTACACCCTTAGTATACTTCCCACTCTTATCTGAAATAGTACACCCTTAGTATACTTCCCACTCTTATCTGAAATAGTACACCCTTAGTATACTTCCCACTCTTATCTGGAATAGTACACCCTTAGTATACTTCCCACTCTTATCTGAAATAGTACACCCTTAGTATACTTCCCACTCTTATCTGAAATAGTACACCCTTAGTATACTTCCCACTCTTATCTGGAATAGTACTCCCTTAGTATACTTCCCACTCTTATCTGAAATAGTACACCCTTTGTATACTTCCCACTCTTATCTGAAATAGTACACCCTTTGTATACTTCCCACTCTTATCTGGAATAGTACACCCTTAGTATACTTCCCACTCTTATCTGGAATAGTACACCCTTTGTATACTTCCCACTCTTATCTGGAATAGTACACCCTTAGTATACTTCCCACTCTTATCTGGAATAGTACACCCTTAGTATACTTCCCACTCTTATCTGGAATAGTACACCCTTAGTATACTTCCCACTCTTATCTGGAATAGTACACCCTTAGTATACGTCCCACTCTTATCTGGAATAGTACACCCTTGGTATACTTCCCACACTTATCTGGAATAGTACACCCTTAGTATACGTCCCACTCTTATCTGGAATAGTACACCCTTAGTATACTTCCCACTCTTATCTGGAATAGTACACACATAGTATACTGCCCACTCTTATCTGGAATAGTACACCCTTAGTATACTTCCCACTCTTATCTGGAATAGTACACCCTTAGTATACTTCCCACTCTTATCTGGAATAGTACACCCATAGTATACTGCCCACTCTTATCTGGAATAGTACACCCTTAGTATACTTCCTACTCTTATCTGGAATAGTAAACTTAGTAGCTTCTCTAGAGATGAAGCAGAGACAAAATATCTGGGAGCCTATTTCTTTTTAGAAATACAATTATATACAAGCCCTTTTTTTAAAAGTGTTTTTATCTCCAGAATGTTTGTTATTCCATCATCACCTTCCGGAATGCTTCTACACTGTGTTCCGTCTCTTGACACAGAGGAGATTTTCAGGCATTCACTCATGTAATGAGATGTGAAGTAAATGAAGTCAACCTGTAGGTACCGTATATAGGATTTGCAGTGAAGTGCTGTGTCTCCTGTCAGGGGGGTTATCTTTTTTCCCCTACTTTTTCTGTCAGGGTCAGAGCAGGCAAATTGATTTAATCAAATACTCAGTTAAAACCAGTAGCCTATTTTTGGTGTTTTTGCGAATGGTTTAATGTAATTTGTTCTGTATGCAATATAGAAAACATCATCATAGCATCATAGCATAGCATTTGTTTTCCATACTTGCCCATTCTCATCCCTTTGTGCCGGTCCTTGAGGGATGATATGCTGTCTGTAACCGTGGTTTTCACCGCCAAGTGTTGATAAAATGCCCTCGTGTCCGTGATCCCTGGGAGCGCGTGGTAGCACTGAAAGAAAGCAGGCCTCTGTAATCTCAGTCTGAAATCACTTTCACTGGCAGCGGGAAAAGGAAAATGCAAGATGTCGATAAAAACCCAGCTCAAACACGCCTTTCACTGAGACAGGCTGACATTTTATGCTCCCCCTTAGGGGGGGCACCCCTTCAAAATGGGCTCAAGAGTGACAGCGCAACCCAGCTAACAGTGGACATCCCCTTTTCGTCCCCTGAAAGTTATGATCTGACGTTCCCTAGGAACGTCCTAAAAACATTACCTCAATGTTATTATGGTCCTAGGAAGGTCACTGTGTGGTTACAATGGGATATGTAATAATAATTTTTTGGGGACATTGAAGCAATGTCCCTATTCTGTTATGATATGACCTTGTGCTCATAACATTCTTGGGACATTCAGGGATGTTCCTTTAACGTCTTTTACTGGTTACAATATAACATCATGTAATGAATTTCTGTGGGACGTTACTAGAATGTCCCAGGAAACTTTTTATGCGACATCCACAAAGCGTTTATACAAAAATACGTCAACGCGACGTCCTGATGACATTTCAAGACGTTCAGGGGACGTCATTTTGTTAGCAGGTGGTCCAGTGTGACCCGCGCGGCTCTGTAGGAATGCTCCTGTACACGATTTCAGCCGGGGATAACTACCTGCATCTTTTCTTCAAAAGGAAAGGACTTTTTTCTGTGATTAATTATAAACAAAAGATGCGCCAGACATAAATAATTTTGTAAGTAGCCTATGCAGGCCTACAGCAGATCGTTCAAAAAACTTACCTGACACTGTCTCCATGGCAGCAGAGTGCTACGGAGATTTGGCGGACGATGAAACACTTTCTATATTCTGGGCTGTCTGAATCAAGGTGAGCCACACTCTCCCAGGAGGCCTATAGCCGGTGTTAGCTAGCTTTGTTTAGTGTACATGTGTTGACTGTGATTGGATATCTTGGCACCGGCAGGCCGTCGGGAGAGTGGTGATTTATGCAGAGTTAGGTGGGATAGTGACGTCTGCACTCCGCACAGTGCACGCCACGTGCACGCCCCGCTGAATTAATATTCCGTGGCTGTATCCGAGTAGAGTCGCGTTCTGTTGTCAACTTCGTGCATTTTCCACAAACATCAGTGAGGGTTTTAAACCTGCTTCATCAGCAGTCGTTTTTCCACCCCATCTGCGAGCCACTGAGAATTGGATTGTGGGGCCAGAGCGCTCTCTCAGGTATCGAAGGAGTCCCCAAGCCGCTTTGAAAGCAGGATCAAGGATTTTATCTAATTAATATCACATTCAGATACACACCATAATTCCACCTGCCTACAGATGAGGCACCGTGGTGGCACATGAATGTGCACAGTATTCTCTGCAAGGTTCTACATTAGGTGTAGCTAGCCTGTATTCATCGCATAGTTATAGCCTGTACATCAGGAGTCTTCCATCTTATGCAGAAAGGGCCGGTGTGGGTGCAAGGGTCCTCAATCTTACCCAGAAAGACCCGGTGTGGGTGCAAGGGTCCTCAATCTTACCCAGAAAGGGCCGGTGTGGGTGCAAGGGTCCTCAATCTTACCCAGAAAGGGCCGGTGTGGGTGCAAGGGTCCTCAATCTTACCCAGAAAGGGCCGGTGTGGGTGCAAGGGTCCTCAATCTTACCCAGAAAGGGCCGGTGTGGGTGCAAGGGTCCTCAATCTTACCCAGAAAGGGCCGGTGTGGGTGCAAGGGTCCTCAATCTTACCCAGAAAGGGCCGGTGTGGGTGAGGACTGAGGACCCCTGCACCTACACAATGGGTGTCTGCTAACCAGCATAACAATGCTCTCTTACACTTATAAATTAGCAATCATAGTTTTTTTGATGTATCACTCCAGCAGGTATTATATCTTAGTAAATCAGTAGATACTGAGCGCAGTATTCTTCAGTAGATACTGAGCGCAGTATTCTTCAGTAGATACTGAGCGCAGTATTCTTCAGTAGATACTGAGCGCAGTATTCTTCAGTAGATACTGAGCGCAGTATTCTTCAGTAGATACTGAGCGCAGTATTCTTCAGTAGATACTGAGCGCAGTATTCTTCAGTAGATACTGAGCGCAGTATTCTTCAGTAGATACTGAGCACAGTATTCTGTCGTTTAAAAATAAAATTGCCATTGGAATGACAGGACAAGATGATCGATGGAATAGCACGGTTTTTGATTCCATTTCTTTTCCATTGTCTTCAGTCTCAAAAAAAGAAAATGCATTATTTACTTGCCATTTTAGTTCAACATTTTAGTGTGCCAAGCAAGTATGCGTCTACTTACTCACTGGATTTGTTAAGCAAGTGTTTCATTTTAATTGTGAGTTCAGCTCTGAGGTGTCATGAGGTACATTGAGGGCATTGTGTAACAGTTTCCTGTCTATTGATTGAAGTTGTAAATTATTTGTAATACAGACCTACCGCTGGAACTTTTCCATTCTTGTTATACTGGCCTGAAATTCTTTAAAAAATTTTGATTAATTTTTTGTTCTTTGTTATTTTTTTGTTATCTGTACCTCAGGGTTTTGTCTGCACCTCTTTCCCTCATCCAATTCTACTTGTAGCAGCTTCGCCTTTCTTTGCTCTTCAGGCAAACGGAATTAAGTTATGAAAAGGCTTTTGAGGACAGTAGAGCCAACTGAATCCCACTAGATATGCAGTTTTAATTACAGTTGGTGCTCTAGACACCAACCATAAAACAATTGCCAAATAAACCCCAGTATTTACTTTGGACATGTTGTAAATGATATTATGTAGATTACAGTGATGAATTGAAGCAATCAAGTCTGTAAACCCTTTCCTCGTTCTGAGCCAGAGGCTGCAAGAGTTTGGCCCAGGTTTTACTGGCCAGTATTTTGCAATGGCCGTTCATTCGATTAGAATCCCGTGTGGTCTTCTCAGTTTTTATTTATTCATGGACTTAAATTTCTCATTTTACTCTTTCTGGCACCCTGCATTATTCTCATGTCAAGAATTATTTTTTTGTGACAGAATTTGACATCTTTTTACCTCTGTTTTACCTTCCATCATTCTATATAGAGACAAAAACTATATCCAACAATGGTCTTATATAGGATTCATAAAAATATAATTCCGTTATGATGCACAGTAGCAGCGTAAAACTGGTAAGGGTTTCATTCAAGTTACAAAGAAGATAAAAACGATCATCTAACTTATGCGTTATCTGAACTTTTACACTTCTTGAGGATGTAGGCTTATTGCTTGATTATAACTGAAGCATGACGTACCGGCACATTGGAATCATACACTAAGGTCTTACAGCATGTAATGCAGTAACCTGTTCACCAGCATTGATCTCACTTTGGACTGCGCTTTCTAGCTATATTTTAGTGATGGAGGAGTGACATTTCATGAACCCTTTAATAGGTGGAGCAATGAGCTCACAACTTGTTTGAACCAATTAAAAACGTTGCTTTCTGCAGCAAAAACACAATGATTGGCTCAAATCAGTTAACCACTGGGAACATGTTTTAGCTGCCATTTTTGGTTTCATGAAAACCATCACGGCCTCATCACTGCTATCTATAGTCTTGCAAGCATGACCTGTGATTCAGTTTTTGGAGAATCATTGGGCTAAGATTGCATTTTATTTGAAGTTTAGCAATCCCAGGGCACTTTTTGTCCCCACTACAATCAGACTATAAAAAGGGGGCCATTCAAAAACAGTTTGAGCAGTTGTGTCTAGAAAACCATTTCTTAACGTATCATAATGGCAAGAAGCAAGAAAGCTATTTGAAATGAGAAGGCCAAAATACACTTGACAGAAGCAGAGGTATCGAACGGTAGTGAGAGTGTGTGTGTTTACCTCAGATATCCACAGAGACCAGCCACAATAACAGAGAAGTATGATTACTGGCGAGAAATGAAGTGTACAGGAATACCAGTTGGCTCTGGAGAAGTGGTCGTTCATTTTGGAGGACGCAGACTTCAGGGTCTGTTACTTCAGACTATTTCAGGTTTCAAGCAAGAAAATTGTAAGCTCAGGAACATAAGCTCATAATAAGCCTGTGATTGCAGTACTTTATCACAAGTCCAACATACACAGTCTGCCAGCCCTGACTGACCACTGCAGTTCTAGCACACTTGCTTGCAATTTTCAAAAAGTGTGTGTGAATGTGTGTGTGTGTGTGTGTGTGTGTGTGGATGCTTTATTTCAAAATCAAATACTTTAAGAAGCATGTGGTTCTGAAAATCAAATGGCTTTGGAGTAAAATGGTCGCACACTATCTGGGACATGCATCCCCAGGGTAAATCCTTAATTTTATGAAGAGGAATACAATGTTATGTGTATATGAAGCACAGTTTCTGTATTAGTGCCACCTCTGCTTGTCAGGTTGTTGAAGCTGCATGTATTTTTTCAAATGGCTGTTCAGCTTGGACACATTTCTCATTCATTTGAGCAAAAAAAAGAAAGAAAAGTATGTTTTGTGTGGTGCTGTGTCGGGGGGTCATACCATCACAGTTTAATTATTCTTTATAGCCCGTTTCAGCTATTTGCATGTATGCTTTTCTCAGCACCTAGTTTTCTGATGGAAAATGCAGTTCCTTGTTGCTCCAGCAGGGGGCCCTATGTCAGCAGCATTCAAACAAATGGGTCTTCAAGGGCACACTTGAAAAGCAGCCAGTCCTCGTGGCAAGGCTGACTGACTGGGAACCAGACTGCTTTGGAAGTTCAGCTCCTTAAAATGCAATCAGTTGAATGGGTTGCACATATTCTGTGTCTGAACCAGTTTAATTTATGATAGCATTTGAAATGAACTGCATTGATATTGCCTAACTTTATAATGTTAATGTACAGTCAAGCCGGAAAGTCTGAACACCCCTTTCACCTTCTCCACGTTTTATTACATTACAGACATATTCTACAATAGATTGAGTTAATCTTTTGTCTCAAAATTCTACACAAAATAGGCCATAATGACAAAGTGAAAACATGTTTTTAGAAATTTTTGCAAATGTATTAAAAATTGAAAACTGAAATCTTTAATTTACATAAGAATTAATTCCCTTTGCTTTAATATATTTTTAAAGTATCATATTTAATATTTGGTCACATATCCTTTGCATGCTGTTACTTCCTGAAGTCTGTGACCCATCAACATCAAGAGACTCTCGATATCTTATTTCCAGGTACTGTTACAAGCGATACTATAAGCTCTCTGCATTTGAATGGATCTCTATGGGAATTGGGGGGTGAGACTAGATTCAGCTGTAAATTACACTGGTACAGTATGGAACACATGACTGGCTAAATGGCTGTAAGTCATCAAGGGTCTGAGCTATCGAACGAGCCCCAAACCATCACTCTGTTGCCAGATATGGAGTAGATGTGGATGGATCACTGTAATATGCAATATGTTAAAGCAAAGGGTATGTTACGTAAATTACGTAAATGAGAGATTTCAGTTTTCGATTTTTAATACATTTGCAAAAATTTATAAAAACACGTTTTCACTTTGTCATTATGGGCTATTTTGTGTAGAATTTTGAGACAAAAAATGAACTCAATCTATTGTAGAATATGTCTGTAATGTAATAAAACGTGGAGAAGGTGAAAGGGGTGTTCAGACTTTCCGGCTTGACTGTATATGTTCAGGCTCTACAGGCTGAAAGCTATTGGATGTATTGTACATTTTGTTCACTGTGCATACTGTACTTGTTTACTGTAAGCCTCTATTGTAGTGACGTGCCACATCATCTCAGGTACTGTAGGAAAATGTCCTCATTAATATTAGATTAAGACATTCATCTACTGTCATACACTGGAACTTTGTAAAGGTATCCTTTACGCATCATAGCGTGTGTACTGTAATGCGTGTATCTTCTTCCCTTCAAAGATCACTCTTTGAGTACCCAGTAAATGTACAGTACCCCCCAGGGAATTGGTTTTACGCCCGAGTCTCGCATTGGGACACTGCAGCGGAAGCGCTTTCATTACCTCATATGTTGCTGTAACATAATTACCTCACATGAAGCAAGGTGTTCACCGGACCTCCTGCTGGTTCACCTCACGTTTCTGTGGGTCGTACAGAAAAGGCGTTCGCTGGACCTCCTGTTTTTGGCTCTTTCACTCTGTTCCTGATGTGCCTGTCAGCTGTGCAGATAAGCCTTACAAGTGCTTTCTGGGGCTTTAGTTTTCACCAGTTCCTGGGGATGGGCTGTGTGAGGAGATGGGAAGGGGCTGGAGGGAGTGTGTGTGTGTGTGTGTGTGTGTGTGTGTGTGTGTGTGTGTGTGTGTGTGTGTGAGATAGAGGGCGTGTGTGTATGTGTGTGCGTGTGTGTGTGTCTGCTTGACTGGCGGAGACGAGCCTCTTGCGCTCGCGCAGGTTCCTGTCGCTCTCTCTCCCTCCCCTTCCCTCCCCCTCCCCTCTCAGAGTGGGTGTGAGAATGCTCTCCAAAGTGACAGAAAAGTCTCTCTCCGCCGGAGAATCGGAGAATCACAGGCTACACGCTCTCTTCTGGAGGATGTAGGGTCAGCCGAGCAGCCGTCCGTAACGCACAACGCCTGCGCCTCCTCTTCTTGCGCCTCGGCCTCGGACTCCGCGGCAGGACGTTTCAGCGGGGCCCCATCCACGCTCCCATAATCCTGGGAGGAGGAGAGGCGGGGGGAGGGCCCTGGGCTTCGGCTCAGTCTCTATCAGGGGTGGCGCCGGAGGCTGTGGTGGAGCCTGGGGTGGAAGTGGAGTGGGAGGGCAGGAACTCCAGCGGAGGGTCGGGGAACGGGGATGCCTCCCAACCCGGGACCATGCTGAGCTCCGTTTGGGAGACGGAGGGGCTGCAGACCGTGGGGATCGTGGTCATTGTGTGCGCCTCTCTCAAGCTCCTCCACTTGCTGGGAATTATCAACTTCTCAGAAGGTAAGAGGAGGCGGGGAGCGGAGCAGTTGGGGGGCGCAGAACGGCTCTTCTGTGAACTTTGCCAGGCAGCGTCTGGGTATCGGAGCGTCCGAACTGGGGCAGGTGGTCTGTGCTGTCTCGGTAATGAGACGGTGGTCTGTGCTGTCTCGGTAATGAGACGGTGGTCTGTGCTGGCTCGGTAATGAGATGGTGGTCTGTGCTGTCTCTGTAATGAGACGGTGGTCTGTGCTGTCTCGGTAATGAGACGGTGGTCTGTGCTGTCTCGGTAATGAGACGGTGGTCTGTGCTGTCTCGGTAATGAGACGGTGGTCTGTGCTGGCTCGGTAATGAGACTGTGGTCTGCGCTGTCTCTGTAATGAGACGGTGGTCTGTGCTGTCTCGGTAATGAGACGGTGGTCTGTGCTGTCTCTGTAATGAGACGGTGGTCTGTGCTGTCTCGGTAATGAGACGGTGGTCTGTGCTGTCTCTGTAATGAGACGGTGGTCTGTGCTGTCTCTGTAATGCGACGGTGGGCTGTGCTGTCTCGGTAATGAGAGTAATAAGACTGTTCTATATTGGACTGGATTATGTCTGTTTTTGTTTTTACTTTTTTGCACAAGTAGCCAAATGACTTTTGATTTTTGGTTAACTAACTACTAATACAATAGTAATAATCATAATCATAATCTAATAGAGAGCACATGCGTGTGATTATGTGGTGTGTGCGTGTGCCTGTGCATGCGTGTGTGTGTCCGAGAGAGTATATGATTGATTGTGTGTTTGTGACCTCGTGAGACTGCATTTTTTCCCTGTCTCTTCAGTGATTCTCTCCGTAATATGAATACGCTATGACCGTCATAAATTGCTTTTACGACTACGCCAAACAAGTTTAACGTCAGACGTTTTTATGCTCTTTTTTTTCCAACGTGGTAGTGAAATAACCAGAAAAACAGCTTCACTGAACATCTAAGAGTTTCAACTGAATCTTTAGAAAAGAGACTTTAAAATGTCTGTGCTTTTTAGACGGTGAGAGTCCCACAGCCTCAGAAACATATGGTGTCTACGGTCATTAACAGAAACTGCTGAAATATAACAGCCTGCGGAAATGTCAGGTGGCAGGGCTCTTAAATGGCAGGCAAATAACTGTGTACTTCAGTTTAGATCGTTTACACGTTCATGTAGCAAACACATGTATGGGCTTTTAATCCCACTATTAATGCTCAGATGCACAAGTGATCTCTGCTATTTGACCCCTATTATAATGAATGGGTGGTGAGAGGGAGAAGTTTAGAAGTTGCATTACCTACTGCTCAGTCAGTGTATAAAGGCCAATACCTTTTGCTTCTTTTCTTCATCATACAAAGCAGCACTGTGCATGATGAATTGTGGGATATTAAGACCTCCTGCCTGCAACACTGCTGTGTCATGTGCTATGCGTACATTTCTCTCCAGGCGCACCATGATCAGTTAAGAAATGCATTTTAAGTAGGTTGTGTTGTTGATGGCTTATGTCAGGCATACTCAAATATGGCCCTCGATGCCTGATAGTTAATTGATCAGTTAATACCACTGATTGGTCAGAGATTGCACTCACCTGGTGCTTAACTCCTTAATGCAAATGGTCTCTTCGGTGAGACCTTTTTTCTAAACTGAGACATTCGTTGCTCCTGCAGCCAAACTATAAGTGGAAAACACAAGCACCGTGTTTTAACTTTATTGGTAGACGATATAAAGCCTTAAACAGAGCACCCCCAAGATAGATGAGAATTGACTAAATGTGCCCTCTGCGCCAAGGGGTTAAGGGTTAAATCAGTCCCTGGTTAGAGGGGAGGAATGACAACCAGCAGTACTACTGGCCCCGAGAGCCAGGTTCGAGTATCTCTGTTTTGGTGCAGGATGACCCTGTATGACTGAAGGCCTTTTCTTATTGCCGTCTAACTGCAGGGTTAAAAGTCACGCCCGCAGTACTGATATTTCTGCTTACGCCTGCATGGAGGACCATTAGCATGCACTGCTGACTGGGGTCTCGAAGGTAAAAACTAATCACTGTGTCACTGAAGATAAATATTTCTCAACACACACGGACCTTATTAAGGGACTCGGGGAATATGAAGCCACGTTGCCAAATGAAAACTTGACTCAGCTGTGCAAGAGTAAAAAAGAACTTGCACATGCACAGACCAGGCGTTTCAAAATCTGGCCCCAGAGCAACACCATCCCTCAAACGGTCCGGCTGTCTTTATCGAGCAAACAGGCTCAGCGTAGGGAGGAGTGCTCCTGTTGGCTCACTTGCAGTGGGACATTCAAATAAATTAAATAATTAGTTCATTGAATTAATTGGTTAAATAAGATTGAGTGAAAAGAGAACCGGAACATCTAAATACACCTCGCCGATCTAATAGTCAGTCTACTCTATCTTTTTATTGATGCACCACACACTGGCTTGAGTGAAGTTGTTTTATCTAAATATACAGACTTATTGACTATAGGGCATGGTGGTTTAGGGTGTGAAATTAACACCACCACCAGCCAAAAACTGGTAAAATTGTGATTGTAGCTGGTATATGTTATACTCTAGCAGCAGCTTTGGCAGGTAATCAACCAGCTTGTGTTATATTGTAAAAGGTAATGTGGCTGGTAAAATGTTGAAAATGGCTGGTGATTTGTATAAATCCACAAGCCACTCTAGCCAGTGGGTGAAAAAGTACATTTCATTCCCTGTGGTGGTTTCTCATATAGGAGCATCCCCTCCCTCTCCAGACCTTTCGGTTGTCAGAGGGATGACAGGAGCTGGATTGAGTGATCAACTTATGCAGCCCTCATGTCTCTGTGCACCTAAGCTTGTGATTGATTGGTTGGTTGATTGATTGATTAGTTCATCGATCGGCTTGTTTAACCACTTTCAGCCACGGTGGCCTTTTAAGGTAACTGAGCAGGACTCCTGAGTCATTCATTGGCAGCCTGAATCCCCCTGGGGTGAGTTCACTGGTTGTGTGAAAACAGTGTGCCTGTCGAGGTGTGTAACACTGGTATCTTCGCTTTGAGCGGCCCGAGAGTGTTAAAAGGAGGCGCATCCTGCTCGGGAAGTGTTCAGTAATTGATGCAGACACTCTAGTGTTACTCAGGGATTTTAAAACCTCGGCCGCGAGACTCGGTTCTAGCGGTTATCATGCTTTATTAATGTGCGCAGTGTGTACTGTGTCTGTTTTATTCGGCAATGGATACAGTTGCTGGCCGTTGGCAGAGGCACGGTTTCTACTTTAAAACCATTGAAGGAATTGGGTTTGGATCAAGTGTCTGTATCATCGAGACAGCGGGTCACCCAGGCCCCGTTTGCACTCGTTCAAGAATGGTTTCTAGGTCAAATCACAACCAGACCTGGTCAAATAGCACATTTCTAATTTTTATGGTCTTTAGGCGCTGGTTGTAATTCAAAACTGCTCCTGCAGGTTTTCTCACTTCAATTAAATGTGTAACCTTCAAGATTTTTACTCTAGCAGCCACTATGGCCGGTAATCAACCAGGTTGTGTTATATTGTAAAAGGTGATGTGACTGATAAAATGGCTGGTGATTTTTTGAATCCACAAAGTCTGGCCAGTGGGTTAACAAGTGTCATACCCTGGTCATGACAGAATAATTTTCTTCTGAATATTAGTGAAAATTAGATTTTAATAATTTTTTTTAAATGATTGCCATTTGGCTGAGACGCAGTTTTTAAAACCATGAGATGTACGTTTGTACTTTATAAAGTGTGATACATTGGTATACAGTTTTTTTTGTTTAAATGGTTAGTAACCTACAGGAATGTTCCTGACAGATTACACTGGTAATGTAGTTCAGCTAAAGTGTTTGATGCAGATGGGATCACACACAGGGCATGGCACATTTGGGGATGTTCTCACCAGCTGTGAGGCACAGATCTTTCATCATCCCCCCCTGTGTAATGTGTATGATGATGTAATCAGTGTCACATAGACCCGTGTGATCCTTCCCAGTTCAGCCAGGGCACGTAGGAAGTGTCGAGGGAAGAACGTGTGATTGATGTGTTTCTGAATGATGTGTACTTTATAAAGTGCTACGCATTTGTGGTGGTTCAGGTGAGCTTTCTATAAAGACTGATCATTGAAAGTGCTTCATAATCTTATTATTATTATTATTATTATTATTGATGGTATTATTATTATGGCAGTGCTTTTACATTGTACTTTTACTGAATTGTTGAAAAGCCACACATTCTGGTTTCAGTATCTGTCTTCACTGAAGTAAACTATCCAATGCTTTTCTGTATCTGTGTAAAAGGCAGACGCGCCACTGACACCATTTAATTTTTATATCCGTCTGGCCATCAGCACAAACTGGCGCTTTATTGCCTGCATGAAACAGTCTAAATGAATATGATGCTAATCTGTGGCCAGCCTTTACCCTGTTGAATATTATTGCTGAGAAACAAAGCCAGCGGGTTGTTAATCTGCTGAACTTCTCTGGTTCTCTTGCCTAATGAAGCCGTCACCTCGTAAATTAAAGCACCTGGACTGGACACAATTCATCTTTATAACTGCTTTATAGCGTCCCCTTATTACATCTTTATAACACCCCTTTACAACTGCTTTATAGCATCCATTTATAACTGATTTATAATGTCCCTTTATAACAGCTTTATATCTGCTTTATAACGTCCCCTTCAGAGCGAAAATAGTTTTTAAACCTTCTGAAGCAGAATTGTCTGAAACCTCGACAGTTCCGTAAAGCTCCCAGTTTACACTGGGACCAGCTCTATTGTGAAGTTTTTATTTCTGGAAAATGTGGCTTTGTACAATTGTTCTATAATTCTTTTCAAGTTGCTGCTCTTGCATTCAAATGAAAGCGGTAATCGGTAACATTCGCCATCTCTTCTTCACATCCCAGCTGAAATGATGCTGGAGAATCAAAAGGAAAATGCCTTTTTTTTTTCTTTCTGAGAAATGTCCCCCTTCAAGCAGATTCTTTCTTCTTAATGCCCCGTGAAAAACGTCATCCTTTATTTAACTCACTGTGGAGGTAAACAGCCTCTTATTGCTTTCATTATGCCGTGTGGACTTGGGCATGTTGTCAGCATCTCATGCAGGGGTGCCCCGGGGACCCTGTAAAATGAAGTGATCGGTGTGACCTTTGCTCGCGTCGAACCAGCCGCACCTCCCCTCAAGTCTCATTTGGAAAATGCAGCCAGGAGGGCGTGGGAGGAGCAGGAGGAGGAGGAGGAGGAGCAGGGGGAAGGATTGACTGTACAAGCCACTCTCCCATCAATACAGATTAGACAGAAAAGCGTAAACCACCAATCAATTTTGAGGAAGAGTGAAAGAGGAAACATGACTAGATCCATAATTCATTTTGGATGATTGACATACAATAGTGCGGGGGGGGGGGTGGCTCACAAATTGTTACCTGGGTGGGGTGGGGGGGACAAATAATTTATTTTTCCTGGGTTTTGTATGCATTATACAACATTATACATTATACAAATGTTGTCATCTATCTCCTTCATTAAAATGTGAGGTTTTTGGAGATGGGCGAGCGAGTGTGAGATTGGTCCTCTGGGTGCGTCTCTGTGTCTTCTGTCTGATCTGTGAGCTGCAGCAGCAGCAGGCCGATGAAGCCAGACGTTTCTCACCCAATCTATGGATGTGCGTTCATGATCCAGAGTCTAACTAACTGTGGACATACTACTTAGTCCTGCTGATGCTGTTCTATTCGTATAGTGATACAGTTGGGAGGGTGTAAGAATGTACTTTTAATATATACATAGAAGCACAACATTTGGCCTGGGAACATAAAGATGATGTTGTGTGCTTGTGTATTGGGGAATGTGCAGACAACGCTCTGACCTCTGGTTGGTTCTGGAGGTGTCTTGTTACAATAGTGTCTGGCAACCAATCGGGGGGGCTAAAACCTCACCTCAACAAGTCAGTGCAAATTTACCTGTTAGAACTGTATAAAAGAACAACTAAAATGAGTGCTCCTTGAACATTTTCTACCCGTGCATGTGTTCCCACTGCCGAAAAATGTTTGCCACCATAAATGTTGGGGGAAATTCAGTATAGTTTAGGCATTTAGCCAAAAGAGATATTCAGAAGGTACATTTGACATGGAGAAGAGACCTCCGCTGGAGCTCGAGTCCAGAAAAAATGGTCAAATCAATGTCATTGTACAAGGGTGCTGTAAAACAATGGGAGAGAAACATTGTGTTCCCATTCATTCTCCCGGCTTTGATATACACGGGTTTGATATACACGGGTTTGATATACACGGGTTTCTCCACCGTACACATGTGCGTAACGCATAGAACATTTTCAGCTTGATTTATCACAGCTGTTAGATGGGTTTTTAGGGGGTGACAATAATAGAGCCGTAAACAGATGCGCTGTTAGGCTATTGCCTGGAAGCCACAGTAATTGCTCACCTGTAGGCAGCGTGAATAAAACGGCACACCACGGAAAAATTACAACGTGCATTATTTTAAATATTACCCACAGCACACTTTAACAGAGCTCCTGACATAAACGTATACTGGTGAAAAATAGCCCAATAAACATTGAATCGGGCAGTAAATATATGAAGATTATCGAACATTTCTTAGTGCTCATCTGTTTTAGGATGGTTAAGAATGAATATGTCAGATTAACATGTCAGATTGCTAAACACTGTCATACTTGATCGAAATTATTCATACTGTAACTTAGCAAATTCAGTCAATGCGCATCCATTTTACCGTTATGCGAGTAACTGTAAATGTGAGTCTAAGCAATTTTTTTTCAACCTTTTTATATCCTCTTGCATCTTTTCTTTTTTTAAATCAAGACCGAGGTTTTTGAAGATTTTAGCTTGAGGCTTCTAGCTCATCTATGCATGGTTTATTTTGTCAATACAATAAGATAATCTGCTTGATCATGGTTTTTAAAAAGTATAATTAGATGTCTAAACGAGCAAGAATCCCAAAAAATGTTTTCCATAATTATTCGTAAGGAGTACGTACTGTTATGAATTATATGTTAATAGCTGACATCTTCTGAGGGCTGTATCAAGTGTTTTTTCTGTTCTGTTTTGCCCAAGGATATGCAACATGCAAAATGCTCATTTGTAGAGGTTTTCTGAACTTTTCTGAAGCATTTTCTTAAGCAATGACTTTTAGTTTAGATCAGTCTTGCAGTGGTGTGTGTAATTCAATTAACCTTGTGCAATTTCAGATGCAATAATCTTTAAACGCAAAAGTGGAAATGCTGTGTTTTAATTGAGTCTGCTTCATTAAATGGATTTCTTTGCTTTAATGCTTAGTCTTCATTCTATGATACATGTAATACTGGGAAACTATTGGTTACTGGGAGATATGATAATTATGCATCATAAACCCAAGAGCTAACCAACAAACAAAAGAACAGTGAAGTTATCTCCTTTTCCCCATTACATTCTAAAGATAGACCAAAACTATCCAATACGTAATTATCCATCTACATTAACTAAACCCAACATGCACAAAATGTATTTCTTTTGTTTAACTCTTCAATGTGAGGATTAGAGAATTGGCACTTAAAGCACACAGAATTCACTTGAATTCACATCATAAAGAAGTGGCTTTCAACCAGACAAATGCACATTATTCACCTTATGGTGATACTTGTGGATAATTTTTTAATTAATATTAAATTTTTTCAACAACTGACACAACTTTTAGCATTTTTTACATAGTATCTATTTATACAGCAGGATATACTGTGTACTGAAGCAATTCAGGTTAAGTACCTTGCAGTGTCCTAGTTGGGAATCGAACTTGCCATTTTTCAGATACAAGCCCAATTCCCGAACCATTATGCTACACCACGGCCCAGGATATCTGCCTAATTAAGTCAGGCCAACTCTAATCGGTTCAGGCTAATCAATTTGCTAAGGGGTACAATAGCAGTGACCCTCTCAGGACTCTCAGGCTTGGAGTTTAGCTTCATAGCCACTTTCTCACTGCAACTGAGGTAAAGTATGGTAAATCATTGGTCTTATGGGGCCGTTTTCTATTTAAGTGCTGCGTTGTGAGTCAAATAAGTAAGGTGGCCGTGGTAAGATGATGAATAAAGGCTTTATTCAGCTTGTTGTTACTGAAGAGATTATTATGACTGGTAGTGTAGCATGTGAGGTAAGCTTAATGGTAAGTTTATAATGAGATTTATGTTTTAGGCATATTGCACTGTAGGTGCCCTCCATCTTGTTTGAAGAATTCCGACAGTTTACTTTACAAACAGTCCATCGCTTTTCTTGGTCATTAATTAAGACACAGCCATTTTCTCTCATTTTCGTTTAACAAGGAGTCACAAAAACAAAAAAACTGCAACCTAAAATAAAGGGGAAAAAAAAAAAGACCAAAAATAATTTCACCCAACTGCCTGGCATTTTACAAAGCCGATGAAAACTTCTCAAACTCCTGCTGCCCGGTCTGTCTGCCTGTCGGCTGTGCGCTGGCTCAGATGGTGCAGGCTGTGCCATAAGGTCCATTTTCCTTCATTTCCCATTTCTATGGGAGAATTCCAGAGATGGAGAACCATTCTACAGCAGCTGTTATTATGTAGCCTGTTAGAAAAGGCCTGGATTCACTAGCAATGACTCCTGGTGTTGGTGATCTCCTAATTAATGCTGCATTCATAAGTTTTATTTTGCAACACAGGTTGTACAGCATCCAGGAGGGACTAGACAGAACAAGACACGTAAAAGCATCCTATTTGAACGTTTAGGGGAGGGGAACCAGTGATGAGGGAGTATAATATTATGTAATGTGCACTGTAAAAAATAAACTGTATTTTTATGGGAAAATGTTTATAAAAATGTACAGGATTTAACCTTTTGTTTTTTTTGGTTTTGTTTTTTTCAAAACACAGTCAAAGCCCTGTTGAATAACGGCAGTAACTCATTGTTTAACGACCAACCCATATAACAGGATTTATCAAAATAATAGGATTTATACAGTTTTTCCCTCTTCATTAAATGGCAATATACATTTTCAATCTAGACGTTTTTGTTATAATAAATAAAAATATTGTGACAGAGAGACATTCTCTCAACAATGTCCCCAGTATGACAGTATGACACCATGACGTTCAGCTCCATGCTTCTTGCTAGTTAGCAAACAAACGCTAACCATCATGTGTACATGTTTCATTTCACATAGGTTTTTGAAGCATGTCTGAATTGAAAAGCTTATCTAATGTTAGCTATTCACACTCATGTTTTCAGCATGCATGTGCAGAATAAGACCTTCCAATAGATTATTCCCCAGAATGCTTCACTTTGCAAGAAGCAGGGATTCCATATGTGGGCATTGCACTTATCCAAAAATAACCTTCTCTGGTATGATATAACCTGTTGCTGGAAGAATCACCAGTCGTCCCTCAAACCAATTTCCACGGAAGATGAATGGTTTCTTTATTTGAATAATGGCATTGAATAAAAGGCCAACCAGCCAAATTTATTTAGTCATACTTGGAAACCTTGAACATGAATTGATTTCCTAATGTTCTTCAAGTTCATCCACTCAGCATCTCTCCACCGTGCACAAATGGTCAACTTGACTAATCCACTCCCTGAGAAAAGTGTGCAATTGAAGCTGTAATTACTGCACTTTCTCAAGTTTCAAACCGTGGCTAAACTTTTGATTGTGCTTTATTAAGCAGGATGTTACTTGGCAGCCATATCCCATAAAGCATCCTGTCTGAATACCAGTTCTGCGCTCTAATCTTCCACAGAGGCCAATAAGCAGAGAGGACATTATTTGAGAGCAATCTCCATCTGAAATCCATCTGCAAAGACAACATGTCAGATTTATGGCAATTTGCGGCTGGGCCGTCAGGCTGTTAGTTTGACTGGACCCAAAGTAAAATATGTCCTTACAGTATGCGTTTCTCAGCATGGCTTGATATTACTGGATGCCCAATTATCTTTGGAAACCCACTGTTTGGGTCCTATTTTAAACTTGCACTGACAGCCTCCATTATAATGGATTTAGTCATTTGTTTGAAAACACACTTTCAGGGTGCACTGTGTGCATCTGCAAAGAGTCATAATGGTTATAAATATGATTGCAATGATATGCAGTGATTCAGTGTTTTGGATGCTCTAATTGCCTGTGAATAATAAGTAAACATCATGTCCTTATTCCTTGCGAGACAGAAAATAACCAGAAAATATATTTTCTAGTCTACGTGTAAATGTGAGCTTATCAAATACTTTTAAAGATTTATTGAAAATGTTATCTTCCAAAATATTTGTATCTGGAGGCAGAAGATTAAAGACATCTATTGACTTTCTGTCTCATTTAGCACCTTACTGTGAGCTCCTATTTCCAGGGGAAAACAGACAAGTCCAAATTGAAAAGGGCTATAAAAGTATGCATGAGAAAAGGCTTACTAATTCATTTGATTGCGTTTATCAACTGCGTTTTCCATTTAAGCACAATTCCTTAACTCCTTAAAATGACTTTTAAGTTTAAAAAAAAATTAGTTTCTGCATAGGCCAGTCTTAATGTAGTTAAGTACTGTGCCCACTTGATATTTGATTTGCTTTTTATAATGAATTTAAGCGAAGGCTATTTAAGAGGGTAGGATGTGTACTATATCCAGCGCTGCTGCTCGCTGAGTTACCATCTGTCCTCATTTACACAGTATGTGGAGACCACAAGGGTAATACAGACCTGTTTTTTGGCAATGTAGCCTTCAACTAAAATGCAATCTTTTGGCAGGCTGCGAAAATAGCTCAATATGTATCGCTGCTCTTTGGCAGTACGAAGTGTGCAGCTCTAAGATAACTCACGCTTAGACTGTTTTAACACAAAGTATATAGATCTACTGGACACTAATGTTTAGACACTTGGGCCTAGAATCAATCAACATCTGCTCTTAACGTTTGGCTTTCTAAAGTGCCACACATGCAAGATCACTGAACTCACTACGTGCAATACCTGTGTATACAGGTATATTACCTTAAATGCTACAAAATGCCAGTTGGATTCTAGAGAATCTTCTGATTTCATTTTTTTTGTACAGAGTAAATGTTAGTAATCACTTTATTGTTAGTATTTTATTGGATATTGGACGTGGATACTGTGCTAGATGCATTGAAATAGTTGAGTGAAGGAAAGCATGCAGTTCTACACACAATAGCTTTGGTCCAGTGAAGTTATCCAGCATGTCTTCTAAGAATTGGATCTTTTCATTTCCATTCCAGAATCATAAATCGTGATTAAATTACAGCAATGAAATATGTGCCTGCCAGGCAGCAATACTTCTCCCATTGCGTGTGAGATAGAAACCAAAAGGAAGCTAATGGAAACGTGTAGCGTCTGCTCTGATCTCACCCGTCAGTATTTCTGCTAAAACAAGTTTGTTTTTTCCCATTACTCATTCAAGGTTGAGGTTGAAAATCGCATCTATTATTCAGCTGATGTGAAGACACAACACACACAGGAGTAATCGGAGAAATTACACTCTTTTCTCGTTGTGTGCAAGTCTCTTTTTTGGCATTCGATCGTCCAAACGCACATATGCGCTACATCAAAAGGACTGTCATACTTCAGTTAACTTTGCTGGATTACCTGATTACAGATCACTGAAGGAAGATGCTGCTTCCCAGCAGACTGGTTCTGCTCTGAGGAATATTGGAATATTGGCACATGTTACTGACAGAATGGCAATTAAAACCATGCAGATGGAAGGCATTTGAAAGAAAATCTTTTTTTAGGGTAACTGGCTTTTGTTGTCTTCTGCAGTTGTAATTGGTGTTTCTCTTTTTTTAGCTTTTTTAAATCTATTTAAATTCTCGCGGATTAAGCCTCGTCGGAGAGAGGAAGAGTCTTAATCTGCGAGAATGGTTGAGACAAACTGAACTTTGTGAACTTGGTAAAGTACACAAAAAGTCGTTGAAAAGTTGTGAAAATTCAGTCCGCATTCAGATTGCACAAGTGCACCCCTCCTCTGTCCTTGTTAGCTTCAAAAGAAAAACTCAAGCCTTAAATGCACAGATTCATCTCACAGCAAGTTTCTCTTTATAAAGTGAAGAGTGTTTTATTGGACTCAATCACTGGTAGAGTCCTCTCTCTCCATCAGCTAAACCACAGACCACAGAAGTGGGGCGTGTCTGTGACGCCAGAAGTTGGTACCAGGAAGTATCTCCCCCCATGTAATTTTCCCACAGACAATTTTTGTGAAAACAAGAGATCGCTGAAACTTCTATCCTACCAAGTGTCCTTATATGAAGTTATAGGTACTGAGAGAGCAAAAACAACCTTCATATTACTATAATTTTGAAAAAGGTACAAGCGTGTAGTACAATTTTTTTCATTAACAAACTAGACGTCCCTTCAGTAGTAGATTTAGAGAATTTACGTCACTGTTGCCGCTGCCATTAGACACTACCCTGTCAAACTCCTCATGAGCCAAAATATCAATAGTATAAAAAACGATAGTTGACAAACACTTTTTGTACATGATTATAGTTAAACATACTTTATTCTGTATAGCAGACCGTTACTAAAAGGAAATTATGGAGGGTTACCAAGCGCGGTATCGCTTCTGGCTATATGGAATTGTAGTTCGTTTTCATACTATGGCCAGTGAAGATGTTTAATTTGCTAAAAATCCAACAAACCTACCAAATAACTGACATGACTATCAGAAACGACTGCATTATGGTGGTCTCATAGGTGTATTATGGACACGTTGCTTATATTTAAGGACTTTGTAAATGCCTAAGGCAAATAACAGTGACAATTACACTTCCTGGTACCAGAAGGCACATCCACAACCACATCTATTGGGTGTGGATGTATTTTGCTGTATATCACACGTATAGCCTACGGTCTATGTAGTATTAAAGTTTTAAAAAAGCACTGAACAATGCAGTGTGATGACCTGAAAAGGCAGACATACAGCTGTGCTTGTAGTATAAACCGATCATTTAGTTTCAGAGCAGCCCCTGCAACAGCAGTGGGACCTGGAAGCCAGGCAGTTGTATATATCTTGTTGCAGCTGTGGAACACATATTCCATTACTAAGGCCAAAACAATGTGGTTTATCGGGGGTTGGAATCGGAGAGAAAAACAGGGCCCGTGGGTGTGTTGTGACCGGAATGGGGTGTAGATGGATGGAGCTTCGTAACTTGTGTTTAGAGCACTCTGTGTTTGTCAGGAGGGACAGAGAGATTTAAATCTTGCGGTCTGGGAGGGGTTGATGTTCACTCTCTCATTGGCACGCTCCACTTTCGTGGACTCTGCTGAAATGCTACGCGTATCGTGCTTTTCTGCTGTAATTGGTTCCTTTGGGTTAGTTGGCCATTTTCAATTACAAGTGAAAGGATGTCTCCTGAAATCAACGATGCTGACTGGTGAACTTAATCCTTAGCTTATTCAAATATTCAGTCCAAAATATTTGGTCAAGAGGAAAGATGATTTAAACAAAATTTATTTTTGTCTTTCTTATACTGGCCAATGTCTGCAATTGCATTCAGGGGCTACAAAATATTGAGCTTTTTAATGTCTTTTTTTTCTATCCCAGTCCATTCCATTTTCAAATCGATGATATGAAATCTATTTTAACAGTAATGCACTTTTTACTTTTAATAGTATGGGTAGGTTTCTGAATTTTTTTTTTTGTATGCGTGTCATTATCGGGCTAATTACTAAACATTGTTAATCCTCACGAAGGCTGAGGCATCAGATAATGCATTATGTCTGGAGCAACATTGTGTACCACTACCAGCCATTTTACATGACACTGGATTGTGTTGCCTTGAAATGGATTGTGGGTAAAATAAAATGTATTCATTATTCATGCAGTTTGTAATGATGGAGGTGAAAGGAGTCTGAGGAAGCTGTAGACATGGTTTCACAGTAAATCTCACTGAGAGAGCAGGTGCTGTGGTGTCGTTGCTTTATAGGAATATGCCATTAAACTCTGTGGACTGACCCTTTTTCCAGGAGTTGTGCCAAATGCAATAAAACATCTTCTTTTTTTTCTGACCAAACGGCCTTGCCCAGTTCTTCAAATCATTTTAATTTCATTCTGAACCCCCTTACAAAACTTTTATTAGTCTTTATTTATTTCGTCCCGAAAAGACTGGCGCCCTGCCACAAGAACGACAGATAATGGTGTCTTTAGCATTGGCAGTAAACGGGAAGAATCCTGTAACAACAGGTGAGCTATAAAATAATATACACTCAATATGAGGCGTACTAACTACTGAAATTACACGTGCTTACTGTAGTAGAGACAGAGGCCATCTGTATTCATGTGCAAGCTTGATGGAGACAGGAAACTCTAGACTGTAGGTCATTGACAAACCTGGCCTGTTCTCATCATCATGTATTAACAAGGTATGTTTTTAACTCTTTTCTTGTCACTTACTGTGCGACACAGAAATGCTAACCATAATTGAAGTCCCCTATAAACGGTAAACGGACAGTGAGTGAGACTTTTCCCTGAAAGGAACTGGGGGTATTTCACAGGATTACGGAGTTAACTGGACAACTGCACTAAGAAAAACCCGGAACCCTCCCAAATCTGGAACATGGACTGAAGTTAAAAAAGCTAACTCCGTAATCCTGCTTCGTGAAACACCCCCCCCCTGGGTTTTGCTAGCTGTCAGACACCTGTAAGAACCTGGCCATGTGCTTTGCCACATCTCGATGCATCACCATGCCGTCAGCTTGATCCCACCGCCTTAATGAGCAGGTTTAGTAAGATGAGGTCATTTTGCAGTCAGAGATTGGAATTACATTTGCCTGCCGTATCCCAATCTCTTCAACCGTAACCGATTATCACTTGGCGGTGTCTCCATAGGTTATTTTTGAGAATTCGGCAGATATTGTTAAGGTCATGTGTTACACGGATAAAGGCTGTAATTACAGTATCTTATTCCAGCCCTATTGTGAAGCTCAGCCTCTGTATACTAAAGCCCCGTTACGCAGAACAGCGCTGAAACACAAGACCAGGTTGATCCGAGAGATTGGTTCAGGGTGTTGAATGACGACAGTCAGGAACAGACGGGAACCTTCGCGGTGTGCGAGCAGCTCGGTGACAGGTAGGACCGTGGCCTCTTCTGTATAAGGCTCTTTCAGTCTACACGCGTGTATATTGCTCGAGCTGTGATTCAGCCGCGACGAAATGGGAAAATAAATGAATGGAAAAGGTGTATTAAATATAGTAAATGAGTTATTGAATATCTAATAAATGGAATGAGGCATGGGCAGCTGGGCGGCCTGTTCTTGTAAACCACATGGACCCCATTTACATTCATCTTTACGTGACATTTTTATCAGATTTTCTTTTTTCCGCAAATTCGATAGCTGTCGCATTTGATAGTGATCTGAACACATGAAGCCTGGTATGAATCAGATTTGTCCTAATATAATCTGAATCACATCGGGAGGTAGTTTGGGTGGTATTTTGCCGGGATTGATAAATATGACCCCGTAATGAGGGTTCAGGAGTCGCCAGACAGGCATTTGCGGAGGTGCTGGTGAGGTCAGATGCAACACCGTGCGGAACTAGGAGAAATGCGATCTCGCTCTGAATGCACGGTATCTGATATGCAACACATCGTAGATCGTGTGCGGACAGTTGACCACACGTATCGGATATACAGATTCGTACCAGACGTGAGTGTAAGCATGACTGTAAGGCAACGCACAATTGTGTGAACATGGAAGAGAGGTTTCACTTGGTCGAGTTTTTTTTGTTTTGTTGTTGACTCGAGAGCGCCTCTTCTGGTCAGTCGAAGGCCTGCAGCCTTGCCTACACCAGCTGTGATTGCATGGCGCAGCAGGTGGACTGCAGAATGGAAAGAGATGGTGGCTGGCTGCATCGTGTCCTTTGGGTGAGAATGTGCTTGTCTTTGCTCTGAAGGTGCTCTAAGGGGAGAGGCCTGTGGATGTGATAGGCTATTCCAATTTTGTCAAACAACAGTCTGCAAGCTGTGTGCCAACTGTTGTGCGACTTATTGTAGCTTTCATCGCTGTTCTGTCCACAGCTGCCCCATTTAAGGACTACGGATGAGCGTGTCACTGCCACTCTTATTCCAAATTTGTGGAAATATTGGGAATTTGTTATTCCACCACCATCCAGTTGGTTAAAAGGAAATTAATGAGGCCTCAGAGGCCAGGCCAAATGGACTAGTTGCAAGAAGATACATTGAATTGTTTTGAAATATTGGTTAAACTTTTATAGTAAATTTCTAGATTGCAGTAATACTTTTATAAAGCCATTCAAATTATGGCAGAAAAACCAGTGTAAACCTGCTAGATTCATGAATTGCACAAGAGCTGATTGGTTCCCATGATTATAGCCATTTCATCTAACGTGCATCTAAAGGTATTAAAAATGATTAGTCCTGTTCAAAAGAGCAGTATAATACATTTTTTGAACTCATTTATCAACAAAAGTTTCAAAAAGAAAGCCTAATGTGTGCATCTCACTGTTCCTTCAGTAATGGAAGCATTTTGTCTGAAAATCACTCTGCTCCTTCCTTTGTTTTATGAGATCTGTATCTGTCTGTCTACAAGCAGCCCAGACTGTTGATGTATGATATGTTCTCAGCGGCTTCATTTCAATATCAGTTCAAAGTAAAAAATAAAAAAAAGCCTGCAGGTGTGAGGCAGGGATTCTCAAATGTGGCTCTCGAGACCAGTCGTGTTTGTGGCCCTCGAGACCAGTCGTGTTTTCCCCTCTAATCAGGCGCTCATTGAAACCTGAGGTGGCCCTCGAGACCAGTCGTGTTTTCCCCTCTAATCAGGCGCTCATTGAAACCTGAGGTGCCGGGTGAGTGGAATCTGGCCAATCAGTGACGTCAATCAACTGATCAGGTGGAACAGAAAAACAGCAGTCGTGCTGGTCTTGGCAGCCAGGTTTGAGTTTCCCTGGTCGAAGGAACCCAAAGTTTTCTGACATGCAGCGTGAATCTGATGCATCTGATCAGTGTTAAATATAGGTTTTACGAGCCCACTAACCTGATGGCAACAATGAATAATTTAACTTGTGGTAAGCAGAGAATCATTTTGTATTCGACTGAGCAACAGCCTACAGCAAGCTTAAAAAAAAGCATGACACTTAAATTATTCAAAGATGGTATTGAATTGTTTGAGTGGGAAAACGGGTAATGCCGTAGAAACGGTTGAATCCAGCCAATAAGCCTTTGATTAATAAGCTCTTAATGTACCCCTCGTTAGAGCTTCATGTTAACTGAATAATTTTTTTACAACTTTGTATTACAAGCCTTGAAATGGCTGTACTACAATTCGCTGCGACACAGAACACAAAAATATTGCAGGGAAGCTTGTGGCCTGATTCTCAGTCTGTTGCTCTTGCTCCTGTGGTGACTGAAAAGGGTGGAGATGAGATCGGCGCTGGAGAGAGAGAGTTGCTGCTGCTGAGTTCAGTAGGTCAGCTACGTGGGGCGTTCTGGTGCCACATGAAGAGAGTCTCGCTGTGGAGTTTATGCTGAGCACAAGCTATTCGCCGGCAGCAATGCACACACAATTATGGGAGACATTCTGATTCTGTTTATGAACATGAACTCAAACAAGACCCCTAACCATTAGAAAACCCTCACTGAAATTCAGCAAGTGCTAAGCATCAATGATATACTCTACACAATACACCATTGTTATAGTGAGCTTCAGTCTTTAGAATCAGAGTTTGTGACATGTTCAGAAAATAATTGGGAGCTACTCGAGTAGTTGAGCGTAAATGTTTTCGTTTTGGGGAGTGACCATGGTGAACTGTGCTTTAATTGTTCTCTGGCAATGAACCACATTAGTGTCTGTAAACTGGGAGGTGTTTCACCGGCAGGCCTGGAGATGCTGTGGTCTTTACTGCATGTCTGAGTGGGAAAGCGGGTAGTGATCCTGGCTCATCTGTTTGGGTTTAAGATCAGGAGCCTGTGACGGGGGCTGTCCTGTGATGTATGGGTATTATGGGGCTGTACGTTTACATTTTGGCATGTAAGACTCTCGTATACACAGCTTACATTATTTTACACGCAATCCTTTTTATAAAGCTGGATATTTACTCAAGCGATTCGGGTTAAGTACCATGCTAAATGGTGCACTGACAGTGCCCCGTCCTGCGCTTCGACAGCACACCGTTCTCCTGCACTGCCAGCGTAAACGCACACGTCTTTGGCGGGTGAGTTATGGCGCACCATGGCGGCGACCCAGGTTCCGTGTGTGCATCGTCGGGCGCCTTGCACGTGACGTCATGTCTAGGAGCGCCGCTCGAAACGGTGAGCAGATAGCCGCTGAAATGTGTCTGAGCCCAGCAGCGATCGGCCAAATGATGTCATCTTGGCTTGTGTTTCTATGTGGGAATTGATGAGCTAGTCTTGCTCGTAGATGTATGTTGCTGATACACAGGCCCTGTGGATATTATGTATTCCTTTTTGGAGAGGAGGGCAGGGGGGGTTGTAGTAACAAACACGGCTGGGTGTTGAACTAAGTCCGTACAGGAAATTAAATGAAATTCGGTTCACACTGTTAAAAAAGCCAAGTAACGTTAAAGAGCATTCCTGAAAGTGAGTCATGTGAAGACGCATTGATCCTAACCCTGTTCCATAAGCTCCATGCTGGAATATTAAAGGAAACCTGAAATCTTGTATCCCAAATGTATTCAGCATCGGATGTAGTAGCAGACAGCCTGTTATTTCATCATAGCAAACTAGAGAATGCATTCATGAATATATTACCAGCATAAGAAATATGGCTCCTGATTTACATTAATACCTGTGTAATTATACTGTAGCTACCACTGTCGGTACAGTGCAGTTAATATGTATATAGTTACATTCTAATTGCAGATGAAAATCCTGTTTGCATCTGTAATTTTTATGATTTCTGCTGTAATCAGAACATTCATTCCCCTCAGTCACAACCAGGTTGAAGGGCCACTTAATGTGAAATTCCATAATATTTTTTTTATAATGAAGCCAAATTTACGTGCCAAGATCTATAACCAATCTGGAAAAATGTCATTGTTTTACAGGACTGAGGAATCTGTGTGATTTTTTGTATTGAACACTGAAGGGGAGCGGTCATTTTTACTGTTCGTTTTGTGGCTTTGCCAATATTTTCACAAATAGAATATTTAGCAATAGAAACGGCTTCACTTGGGTATTTGAATTATGTTCTATGGTACTTATGTTCTGTTGAAATGTTTCTCATGATCCATAAGTCATCGGTTTTATAACCGATCAGCAGCATGACTGGGCAGGCTGTTTAGTGCTTAAACGTTCATGAGCGCACAGCTCAATATTAGAAGCAATGTCTGGAAATTCATTGAACTTCACGGCTGCCAGCCTGCCATAGAGCACTTCAGTGCCTCTCTTTTCAAATTTATCGTGGACTTTATATGACCTTGTCCTCGAGTTTTCTTCTTTTCATAGAAGGCAAAAGTATGAAATGACTGCAATACGTATTGTGTTTAAACTGTGTGTGTAACTAATGCACGTCCTAACAATAATACAACATTGCCTGAACCCATCTGTAATTTCATCAGGACAACTATAGGTTTACAGTATTAAGCCATAACATCGGTCCCTTTCCTCAGCCAGACACTGTCATATTGTAAAGTGTAGTCCTACTAAAGCATCTGTCTGCCAATATTTTCTTAATACACAGTTTCCCTATTCACAGCATGTTTAGCTTCACGTGCTATGGCGAGGAGGTAAGAATTCTCTCGGCACTCTAAGGTAAGGCGTAGCAGTGGGTCAATCAGGCTCGTTATTAATGGCGCTGATAATGCACTTTGTTCTTCAGGTTGTGGTTTCTTAATGCTGCTCACTTTGGGATTTGTAAAGGGGCGGATAAATGAGCTCCTGAGTGTAGTCGTGGGCCCAGGTGAGCTTCTCGTGTTCTTTACCCTGTTCCGTGACCCAGAGGCGGCCTTCATTTGGCTGCCTCCGCCCCCCGCCCAACCCAATATGTGTTGGATGCAAAACGACTTTCTAAGAAGTCTCTTGCAGCCTGTTATTAATAATGTAAAGGAGACTCTGGAAGGCAATCCCCTTAAACGGGCTCCTTTTGGTCCTGCTTTAATCGGAGAATCTGGCCTCTCTGCCAAATGAGGAGGTGAAAATATCCAAATGAGTGGCGGGACGGGAGCCAGCGGCCCTCTCTCTCTCGCCGCCGCTGGCACGGTTCCGGTCCGGTAATGAGAGAGCCGGCCAGACACGAGGCTCCGTTTCTGCTCCGCGGACTCGCTGACAGTTGCAGGAATGCGCGCGCTTGCAGCCTTGTGCAAATCGGGGGAGATGAAAATGTAGTTTAGTTACCGCTGCCATAAAGCATGTTCACCTCTGAAAAATGACCGTCCTTCAGCTGTAACTGAAGCAGTAGTCAGGGCATTATCTGGTGTATGTGGGCGTACATATATGTATATGTGTACACATGTATGTGCGTCTATGCAGGAAATTACAGGAAGGCTCGTACTGGAAAATGCGCACATGCTATGTCCAGCAATGTCTAGCAGTTTTAGCTTTTAAAGGCCCACACGCATATTTTTTGTGTTTTTGAGCTTTTTGTATCATCCTGGAATCCTGGAGCTTTTCAATTGTGTTAAAAAAAGTGGCAATTTTGGTCGCAGTATGCATATTTTAGGGTTTAAATGCAATTTAAGTTCTTAATAAAACGATTTCCCACGTGATATGACGTATGTTTTTGCATAACTTGGAGTCGCAATCCGAAAGTGTACAGACAGGGGGCGTGGTTTTGGACTTTGTCACTGCTCTTTGCTGACGTTTTTCAGAATCTAAAACCAGGAAGAGACTGCCGATGCCTGTGGGCCTTTAATAGTTCCCATGAGGAAAGTTTAGGCCTCACGTATACTGTACGTACGTAGTGTAACTGAGGTAAAAGTGCCTAAATATTGTCCTGAGTGAAGTTCCTGCTAGCTCTGCTTGAAGCCCCCCACCCTGCCGGTGTCCTCCTGCTTGCTGCTCGTTCACCCCCCTGCCCCTCCCCCCTCCCCCCTCCACTCACACTCTGGTCTCGTCGCTCTTCTAGGTTTTGTCGTCCCTCAGAGCGGCAACAAGCGCGGCATTAAAGCGCGCCTCATGAAGCTCTTTCACTGCAGGACGGCCAAAAAGACCTCCGTCCAGACCCAAAGCAAGTCGCGCGTCTGTTCTCCAGCACACTGAGGGCGGTAGGGGCGGGAGCACAGGGGGACGGGGGCGGGGGTTGTTTTTTTGGTAAGAGCTGCTGAGGTCTAAAGCTCACTCCGAAAACCCCGCACACCTGCTGCACTCTCTGGCTGGTCTGAACTATAATGGCGCTGCGGCAACCGCTGGGGACATAAGCTCTGTGTAGCCTCTGGTGCTCTTTCCTCTGTCCTTTCTTTATCGAATAGCGAGATGATCTCTGCATATGTTTTTCCCCTCAATAAAAAAGGAAGCTGTCTGGCTTCAATTTAATATCAGAACTCAATCTCATTTCCACAGCTCTGGGTAGCCATATGTCACTGAGTTGTGGCAACTGTTTATGTTGGCTTATGATGTACGCCTCTTGTTTTTAAATAGCGCTGTACCATGAAAAGGAAACATGGCGACACAAAGAAAGTTTGTTAGCGCGACGTTTTCTGACCCATCAGCCAGCTGGTAGGTCCACGGATGAGGGGGCGGGGATTGACTGAGACGGGAGTTTTGGCGGAGCCTCTTTTCGGGGGGGGGGGGGGGGGGGGGCGGGGGTGTTCGGTCCCGTTTCCAAGATCAGAAGGTCCCGCGCCTCACATCCATCACTCACCTTCAGGAGTTAATTACAGCTTTCTGTGGCTTCCATCCTTCTGACACCCCTCTCATTACTCTCTTAATGAATCATTTCTCACCCACTCAAGCTGTCGCCACGGCCATGCTGTAGTGCACATAGTCAATGGCCCTTAATGAAAGCCATGGCTCCCAAAACTTTATCAATCTACAACCCACATAACCAACAAATGCATTTCCTGTGGACCACCCCTTATTAAAATCTAGCCTGAAGAATTATGAATAATTATGTTCAAATGTGGAATTGAACCGTTTTTATATTTAGTTTTTTTTAAAAACAACAACTGCATTTGCACCGTGAGTACTGCAGTGCCTATACTGTAATGGGTGAAGGGTCGAACAAGAAGGGGCAGAATGTCAATAGGCAATGTTGTATATTTTCCTCTTGTGTTCTTGGGGCCCACCTCGGCCCCTCCCGGGTCCAGACCCACCGTTTGGGATCCACTGGTTTAGTTTACTTGCTTGTGCTGTTGTGCTTTGTTCTATTTTCATAGTGTATGCAGGTTAATTCTGCAGTATCTTCCCAGCTGAAGTTGATGAATGTATCCCGCTCTCATGCGAGACCTAACAATGAGCCTGTGACTGTATAATGGTGTTTGGCCAGTCCCCAAGTTCAGAACCCTTTGTTTGTGTCATATTGCTATGATAATTGCTTTTAGGATCGCCTGCTATTTCATATTTGTGACTAATGAGCTAATCTCTGCTCACACAATGACTGGGTATTTATAGTTTGGTACCTGCATCAGGTAATGTAACTGACACACCCACCCCGCGCGACAGTGGCTCGGTGGAAGGTCATTGGTCGTGGTGGTGCTGGACGGTCCTATGGGGTCGTGCCCAATCCGCAATCAAAAGGAATCAGTGAGGCATGGAAGTATTTCGGCGCGGGGATATCTGCGGCCGGCGGAGCGCATGAGAGTGAAATGACCACCTGAGAATCTGATTAACTGGCTGAGAGGGAAAGATTGTCATCACTACACGGACCTTTACGCATTTCCCCAGAGGTCAAGCTTCACCTCTCAAGGTTGTGTTGAATGGGTGGAACTGTCCTGGAGATTCTGCATCTCTTTGTGACATCACTTCCGCAGGAAGCTGCCGGGTTTCTCAGACATGTTGAAATGTCGGTTTTTTATTCTGAGGAAATGACAGCAGTATATCTAATGTATATTAATCTTGTGTAAAATATCTTCAAGTGTCCATTTGGCATATCTGTATAAAAACGGGAAAATGTTAAACAAACATGGACTCTTTTCAACACAGTGGCCTTCGTCAGAGTGTCGCCATTGTGTGTTAATTTATTATTCTTTATTTATTTATGTTTTTCAGCAGGTTGTGAATATTTTCTGTTTTTTTTTGTCTAACCTTTCTTGTTGCCTTTCATCAGGTATACAGAAATGAAAGCAGTTTTTGAACAGTCACCTGTCAGCTCTTTCAGCACCTAAACCTTCACCCTGTGCTAGCTGAGATCCCTGTTAGGATGTACATTCACAGCATAATAATAGTATAAAATCAACTCTTAATAGAGTAAATTTCATCCCTATTAGATTACACAAACTCTTTCACGGTTGGTTTAACACTGAGAATTGTGCTGTGTACCTTTTATGAATTTTGTATTGCACAGTATGTTTACTTTTCTCCGAGTCGCACAACTGGTGAGGCCTTTAGTTTATCCTCATGTGGAACAGCCCAAAAAAACCTCGGTAGATTAGCTGGAGGCGGCGGCAGGATGTCGTAGCAGTCTCTGGCAGATGTTGGGATTGGTTCTGAGCGGCCCAGCCTGGCCCGGTCCTCCTGACGCTGGCGTGTCTCTGTTCCAGACAGCGTGGAAGATGAGCTGGAGATGTCCACGGTCCGCTACCGTCCCGAGGGACTGGAGCAGCTGGAAGCCCAGACCAGGTTCTCACGGAAGGAGCTTCAGATCCTCTACAGAGGCTTCAAAAACGTAAGCAGTCCCTCGCGCCAGACAAACCGCTACGCTACGTCGACTCTTCTACACTGGTTTCCATTACATATGCCCTTCAGAGAACGTTACGCTTCCACACGCAGGTTTTATACCCATATCCCAAGGGCTGATCGATTCACATCTCGTACATCCGTCTTTCCAATTATTTTTCTTAATTTGACCGTGTCTTCTCCCCATGACGAACGCTTACTTGTGTTTGTAATCCAAGCTCATTGCACTCGCCTTGTGCAACCGGAAAGATGTGAAAATGACCTAAATCTTCAGGCACGTTAGCCCCCAGGAAAGCAGCCCTGGCTCTACACAGGGACCCCGAAACTCTTAGGGAGATCGTTCATTAGTGCGCTGCCACGGGTGACTCAAAATAATAAGTCATGTCACATAATGGGGACTGGATTTAATTAACACCCCCCCCCCCCCCCCTCCCACCTCCAAGTTGCTTGCAGCCCAGCTTGCTCTTGGAATCTGTCCTTAAAGGTTAGAAGACATCCCTTCATTTTAGCTTTCATCTTGTCTCCTTAAACTGGGACCAAGTTTGAAAGTCCTGCTGCCTTTGCACAAACAGCCTCTCATTCTTTCTTCAAGCAGATAACGCTTTGAGAGATGGACTTTGAGGTCTTTTAAGACTGTGAATTTATCATACGTGTCTCTTTGTACGTTTTTCCTCTCTGTCATTGGCAATGGGGCTTCAGAAAGACCTCGGCGACGTTTCCGCTAAGTGGCAAAGCGATTTTAACTTTCTCAGAGTATCCGGCTGAGGTCCTCTCTGCGTAGCCTTGCCGATTTCTTAGCATTTGCTCTTTGACCCCTGTGTCTCAGACTGAAGAGACGTGTGTGTGGAAGGCCTAGTTCAGCTTGTAACTGAGTTTACAAGGTATGCGCTCAGTGGTTTAGTTCCACCGCACATCAGTGATTAGGGAGGTGCGGAGAGAAGGCTGTGAAATTATACACAGCTTCTCTGCTGTCTGAGGGGCGCATAATGTCACGTAGGAAAAAAAATGAGACCTAATTCTCGGCACTGGCTTTGACAGCCATCACAGCCGTGGCAGGTTTAAGATGTTCAGATGTTAAATGGCCGCCGTGGGGTGTTGATAATAGTTTGTGCAGTTATTCTCTGCGTGGTCGTCACGCTCTCATGAACTGATTGTCCTTGAAAATCTTTGCACACAAGTGCTTTTAAACTGCTTCTTGATTATAGCCCCTTTTCTTCCTTAAATCGCTCTTTTCAACACGGTGGGGTAATTTATGGAGATGTGAAATATTAATATACCATTTCCAATCACAAAACCGCTCTCAGTGCGAATGTATTATCACAGGATATATATGGTTATTATGATGCCATGCAAGATTACTCCTTGATATTGAATTTAAAGATATTTATTTTGTGGTAATTTCACGGGTGTGCTGCCATCTTTTTCAATTGACTCTTTATTTAATTTAGGAGAGTGAGATGGTGTGATTGCCCAGAATAAGAGAGGAAACAGCCAGCTTAAAATCATCCCAGAAAATCCTTTTTCAGAGTCATGCATGGGAATGCACAACTTCCTGTCAAACGTTTGATCTATTAAAAAATAATAATAACATAAAAATTTGTGAATCCGACACATTTTATGTTCTGTGGCAGGCTAAAGTGGGACCAGGAAGACTAGCTCAGCCATGATTGGGCTAGAAGAGATCCTAAACTACACCTTGAAAAGCAAGAGGCAATTAAAGCAATCTCATGTCAGCTAGCAGTCCTGAGGCTGCGCTGTATGGGTGCAGGAAAGGACTGGGACACATCTGTCAGATTCACAGCGCAGCGTCTCGAACACAGTTAGGCTTCACTTTTGAGAATTAAACTACAAAATGCAAAATAACAAAAAAGAGCATCTTGGGGGGAAGTGTACCTTTGTCAGAGTCGTCTTGCCTAGAATGGTATAAGCTTGGAATGAGTCTTGGGTTGACCTAATTCTGAACTTTTCACGGCTTTCCGAGCCCCATCTATGTTACATATCGTCACCTTCTTAAAATAATCGCCTAAGTCATATTTTCAAGTTTTTCAGAAAACAGAATAAACTGAACCAAATACAGAATATATGATATTTGTTAATCATTTCACACAAAAAGGGTATATCAATAGATGACTATTGACTTACAAATAACGCTGTCTGTCAATTATGTAACATAAGAGGATTAAAGACTAAATAACTACACAACATTTATAGCCTAGCCAAATATTGTAGTAAACATTATCACTTACCATTCGGGGACGAGTCCAGAATCATGGAAATGACTTCATTTATGTTGATTTTCTTTGTGCATCTTGAAGCAGCCGCCATATTAATAACTTGTAAAAATGCCTAAGTCAAAATTTATTGTGACTTAGGCAAACATACAAACAGCCTAAGAGCACTCTTGACTTAGGCGATTACATTACCGGGGTAAAACAGCATGATCCTTTCAATTCAGGATCTAGGCAACTTTACCAGAGGTGGCCAGCATCATGAAGAGCTGATTTAAGCAAAAATCTCATGTTCCTCAAAAAATGACTTAGGCGATTATTTTAAGAAGGTGACGATATGCTAACCCATTTTCTACTTTAAGTAGAACATTCTCGGTCCGTCCTCTTGCACCTACCACAGTGCTTAACTTATGTTCTAGGTTTATGTAGTTACTCCAAAGTTATGCATTAACACGCGTATCAATTGTGGCTAATGACTTGGCACCAGGTCTTTATTGCCTAAACATTTTGCACTTATGCAAGTCTCTCCCGATAAAAGCATCCTCTAAACGTGTTGATGTAAATGCAGAATCAATTCTGTAAGAATACTAGGGGAGAACACTCTTTCCTTATTTGTCGTTTTCTTTTTTTCTCGGTTGAAAGTCGCTTATAAAGCAGGTACTCCTTAACGCAACATGACTTTCCTTATTTGTTTATGGTTTCATTCTGCATACGGATGTTAAGTCGATTGTGATCACGCTGTCTGTCTCACACATTGATTACTCATCCGTAATCACATTGGCTAGAATCCCTTATACTATCATACTGAAATATTTAGGTATTTATTACTACGTCTACATCAATCCCTTTGTTGCCAGTTGTGAACAGAATGCATAACGGTGATATATCAAGGGTAATACTGATGTGCTACTTCAGGGTGACTGAATTCTATGGCGGTATACAGCGGTTTCATATTGGAATCATGAGTAATTATGTTGTACCTTTCATACCTGGCTGTACCACAAGATGCTTTAAATTAACAATTAATTAAGAATGAAAATAGGATTATGTCATATATAAATATCAAATCAAATCAATATTTATTTATATAGCGTATTTCACAACAAGTTGTCACAATGCGCTTCACAGAAAAAACCCAGCCTAAACCCCCACAAGAGCTTTAAGAGCATATAAAGGCTTTAAGCCCCCCCCCCCCCCATTAATACATTACTTATATTCAATGCAGAAGTAAAATAAAATATGGAAAAAATAGGATTGAATAATAAAATTTTAAAAATTCACAGATCGTATAAACATTTATCTTCTGTTTATCTCCTGGGCAGACAAATTATCATCAAGTGAATATAATCTTAATGCTTATTCCTAAGTCTTTAAGAGGGTAATTATCACCTGCTGGCAAGCATCAGGGGTGCAAGAAAAACACAAAAACGTTTTAAATTAGCTGTAGCCCCGCTGAACTACAAGGTCTTACTGATGCACATCCCCCTTCCTTATGAAAATGTACCCTGTCAGTAAGGCTGTCACAATCATGCAATTTTAGTTGACGATTAATTGTCATACAAATAATTACGATTAATGATTTAATTGTCTTTCTCTGATCATTTTATGCCACTATTATAGTATAAGCTTAATCATAGTTTAATAACACACATACACCTTATGAAGAAGAGCCATTTATTGGCAGATATGACATAAATAACAACTGAAATATACAAAAACATTTCATACTGACAATGACAGGTACCATGTACCAATAATCTAAATAAACAATGTACTATGGCCATAACCGGCCATATCCTTGTCATCCACAACCACAGCCAATCATGCTCCTCACTGGCTAGGTAGATTCCGGGCAAGGAACACTAACATGTTGACCTTATCTGGCTTAAGGCAACACGTCACTGGGGTCACAATGTTGCCAGCCATACTGAACATTCTCTCAGAGGCAGTACTTGTTGCACAAATGCACGTGTACTTTCTTGCTAACGTGGCCATCAAAAAGAACCTTGCTTGGTTGTCACGGAACCACATCAGAGGATCCGCCGAGGGATTCAAGTTCAGCGAATTGGATAGGGTGGTGGATCCGTAGATGGTTTTTTAAATTTGTGGTATTAGCACCTTTGACCTTTATTTATCCAGGTAAGTCATTGAGAACAACTTCTCTTTTACAATACCGATCTGGCCAAGATGGTGGACCGCCACCTTTTTGCTGCAAATCTGAAAAATCGTCTCCTCCAAGTTATTGGGATCTCCTTTTTCATTTGACTTAAAACCAAAATGTTCCCACAGCGGTGGTGTTTGGCTTTGCGACTAAATCCATGATGTTAATGTTAATAGATGCTCATCAAAATGCGGTCGTCAAATATTAGAAATTATACAACAGGTAGTTCCGACCAAGCAATCTAATTGGTCAACTACACATTTAGAACGTGATCAAATCAGCATGACATCACACCTAGCTATGCTCAAATGAAAAATGCCTCATCGTCATCACTATAAATATTACTCCGCCATTGATTAGATTTCCATGGCAACAATGTAACTGCCACTATAGGAGCAGAGCTCGCCCCACAATACTTGTCGGATCTCATCCATCATTACACTCCCTCACGGAACCTGCGGTCGACTGATTTAAGTCTCCTCACTGTCCCTTGCACCATCAGACGAACCTTCGGGGACAGAGCCTTCAGCGTCGCAGCCCCTATCCTGTGGAACTCTCTTCCCATGGAGATTCGGCAGGCACCAACATTGGACAGTTTTAAATCTGCACTGAAACGACACTTGTTCACCCAGGCCTTTGGCACCTAGTTTGGTTGTTTTGTTGTTGTTGTTGTCTGTTTATTGATTGTGTCTTTGTCGTCTACTTGTTGTGATTGTCTTTTGTTGATGTAAAGCGTCCTTGGGTTTCGTGAAAGGCGCTATATAAAATAAAGTTATTATTATTATTAGAGCTGGTGACACGGCGCTACTAGCGTAAAAATACATGTGAAGTTCGCGGACGTAGTAGCTAAATCTGTCCATGGAAAAAAAAAATTATTTCAGCAGATATCTTCATACAAGATTGAGCTAGCAAGGCAGTTTTGTGTTTATATGTGTGGCATTTGTTCAGTTTGGGAAATCCCACGATCTCTAGAAAGCATTAGTTCAAGTTGGCTGGCTGACTCAACAGGGACTAGAAATCGTCTGTTTCTAGGTTGTTACTAAGGGTCGGCCTACTTGCTGGAATAGTAAACTAGGTTTCATTACATAGGAGTCTACTGACATGACTGATTGTTTTCAGGAACAATATGAACACATTTTGATTATACCTTTTATTTTTTTGGTAACCGTTGTATAATCGCAATATTGCTTAATTAAGCGCCTCGAGATAAACAGTTGGTGGCGCTAATTCTCCACTCATGTGCCATTAAACCATCGCAGAACAAGGGGGCGCAACGTCATGATGTCATTAAAAGAGCGCCAGTCAAACCTGAAACTGAAAAACAGTGATGGAAATATGACATTTCTGTTAGTTTCATCCAGCTGTTTTTATACAGATGAATGGAAACGATTCTAACGATGATGCAAAGTGATTGCGGTCAGCTCAAATAACTGCGATCAGGCGATTATGTAATCATTGTGACAGGCCTAGTAGTCAGACTCCTACCACTTTTAATTAAAATTTTCAAAGCATATTGTTGCTTGAAGCCAGATTTCTACACTTTTCACCAGATCGTTGACTCACTCGTTGAATTATACGTGTTGGACTGCAATAGGGAGGTTAAGCCAGCGACTACCATGGAGCTCTCATGCGTTATGTGATCTCGACGTATGTACAGTATGAAATCTGAGCCGATGGAGTGAAACTTCGGAAAACCTCACGTAATCTTAGGAGTTGGGTCGAAGCAAGAATCCTGAAAGCTAAATGGAACAAAGGGATGGTATTTTTAAAAGCCTGACTTGTGTTGGCATGCATGTTTATTGTATATCATTAATAAAGTGGGCTTAATAATAATAATAATAATAATGTAAAAGCAGACACTAGGGGGCAGTGGTGTGTCTTAAACACCGTTAGCTTGCCTCCTTCAGGGCCCCAGGCTGGGAGCCAGAGTAAAGTAGGCCTCTGAAGATCCTGCCGGAAAACTTTTTTTTATTTTTTAATCTTCCTTAAAGTGCTGTGTCCACAAATCATTAAGAACAGCAGGGTTCCCATGGTACCGCCATTTTTTTGTTACGTTGCGTCGGCCACAACACCTTATCATCTTAATTTAGCACCACAAGCACTTTTCTGTCATTCACACCGGAGCAGGTTCACAGGATATTACCTTGAGGTGCCTCCAAGGAAACTTCAGTCAGCAACAACAACAAAACAAAAAAACCCCACAAAAGAAGTGAAAAATGACTGCATTGTATCCTGGAGTACATTTCACTCTAATCGAGGCTGAAATTCAGGAGTAAATATTGCTGATTTACTTTTATTGGCAAACTGCTACAGTTGGAATTTGCCGGTTTTGCCTATTGCTCCTCGTTATGGCACTTATCAAAACGTAAACGATTCATATGCGAATTTGCTGTCCTATTGCTCGGCACAAATGTGTTTCGACTGCGGCGTGGCCAGAATAATTGCTTTGGAAATGCTACAGAATGCCAGAATCATAATGGAAAAATAGAGGAATTTTCCCGCTTCTCCACCTGTTTGGTTATTTGCTTAATTGTAGCAGTCAGGCATTGTTTGATTGTGTTTTGCTCATTTTTATAATGCGTTTTCACATTTTTCTCCCAATTTTGGAATGCCCAGTCATATTCACCAGCTGCGCTCATTTCTGCAGCCTCTGCTATTAATTTGGGGGCCACGAGACAGTCTGCTGCCTCTTCTCATAGCGCAGTGCAAGTTGTCTGTATAGACGAGAGTCGGACAAAGACACTTCATGTGCAGCTTGAGAAAACAGGCTGTGGGCACCTAATTGACCAGCAGGAGTCGCTGGTGAGCGATGAGACAGTCATCCTGGTCGACAGAACCCTTCCGTCCCTGGGCATAGCTACGGCCAATAAGGCATAATGCGTCACGCTGTGGGTAGACCCGTCCACACACTGGATAACAGATACTAGACCGGGGGACCCATCCACACACTGGAACAGTGCTTTAACAGATACTAGACCGTGGGACCCATCCACACACTGGAACAGTGCTTAACAAATACCAGACCGTGGGGCCCATCCACACACTGGAACAGTGCTTTAACAGATACTAGACCGTGGGACCCATCCATACACTGGAACAGTGCTTAACAAATACCAGACCGTGGAGCCCATCCACACACTGGAACAGTGCTTTAACAGATACCAGATCTTACCGGCCCATCCACATACTAGAACAGTACCTTAACAGATACCAAACCTCGGGGCCCATCCACACATTGGAATAGTGTCTTAACAGATACCAGACCTCACGGCCCATCTGCACACTGGAACAGTGTCTTAACAGATACCAGACCTCACGGCCCATCTGCACACTGGAACAGTGTCTTAACAGGATGCGTCATCGAGCAGCTCCTCCTGTTTCGTTCATTTTCAGTCATCTTTTGGCTCTGTTATTTTTTCCTTCTGGGAACAGTCAACTATTTATTGATTTATTTTTTTAAGTTTTGGACGTGCGCAAACCGTCAAACTCAGCAACACCTTCCCCCTTGTTTACCATGGAGCACATTCCTTTTCTTCACGGACCTGTTTTGTACTTCTGTCTCTGCCGTATTCTGCTCACCTATTGCTATTACCTTATAAGGGGGGGTATCCAATGCATCACAGGGCCCTCAGGATGTAATACAAACACATTATACACCGGCTCAATTGCTACCAGACCTGTGATCCACTCCATACGCCGCTACTTAATAATTCCAGACCGTTCTATTTGTGTGCGGTACAAAGACATACTACCGCATTTATGAGAAGTGCTTGTGCTGTACGGCTTTAACCTCCACTTGCTCAACCCCGGGCTAAATTAACAGTGTAAACACGTAAACACGGTACATTTACACTTCCCTCTTTTTGGTATTTGTTTCAGAAAAAGAAAAAGGCTGGTCTGTTTCTGTCCAGTCGGCATATCCTTTTATTTCGGTGTTTTGATTACGAATCGGTTTCTCGCTTCCATAGAAGTGAAAAATGTATCTTAGATTCCACTGTTATTAAACTGTTGAAAACGCTACCGTGTGGAAAAGACGAGCTTGGTGTTACATAAAAATGAAACTAGTGACTAGAAACAGGTCGACAAGGAACAATGGTTAAATTAAAAAGGATTCAATTAGTCTAATTAAAAACAATGACCTTACAGACAAAGTAACGATTTTATGGCTATAGCCATTTCAAGAAACGTCTGATATGTGGAATCATCCATTAGCACTTTAACATGCATGGCATGTATGGTCGATGTAGTGAGAAATTTGTTTCTGAGGAAAATCCATTTTTAGTCTACAGTCAGTATAATATGGCTGTATTATAGGTCACAGACTAGTTATCAGACTCATTCACTACAGGTTTGTATGATGAAAGAAACTGCTTGCTATTCATTGCCTTTCCTGTGGGTCCTCTTCATAAAGAATTTTTCTGAAAAAAGGCAGAGTAATTACAGCCTGCTTAACAGTAATGACACTATGGAGAGAGCTGCTGTACTATTCATTTAACTGCAACTGACAATATACACATTAAAACCGTCTTACATCAGCTATCTTTCTATTATGGATCCTTGGGATTAAAGCTTTTTTATGTTGTTAATGTATCCTTCTAAATAACATTTATGAGCAAAAATGCTGATGAAAGTGGCCATTATTAGTCATGTTGGTAGGATGAATAGTATCTTTTTTCTGATCCTCCTTTTAATGCAGACTGATTTAGATCCAGAAATAATGCAGTCTTACTTATACCCTCTAATTGAGTTATTGTGCAGACCTGATGCCACTTTGTGCCATTTGTAATTTCTGCTCTTTTTCTATAAAGTAGTCGTCCATCATTTCTGTGACACTGTTGGCACAGTATTGGGATACTTCATATTACAGTGTTACCGCCTCAGGTCAGTTAAATAGTGGACTGCATTTTTACTTAAGATTTGCTGCTGGAAAGCCTGCAGGACTCCTTGGGGATTCTGTCGTCTCTGAGATTCAGGTATTTCATGTTTAAAATTTGTTATCGATCCAAGTAATGAAAAGAAGCAAGGAAATCTATTTTCTTGGTGTGCCAGTCGGAGTTAAAGAGATGAGGTGATGGTCATGGTCAGGTCTTTCGGCTTAAGACAGCTTTTTGAATCGCATGATTCTGCTTTGTAAATGAATATCGGTTGCATTCAATGGCTGTGAATGCAATGGAATTGGGACGCAGGGTAATATTACTGCATTCCGCTGATATCCAGATTGCTGCTTTTGCAGGTAAATGACTTATAGAACAGCTGATGGCCAAAGTCATTAAAGAACCCAGAGTGGAGCAGCTTGTGTGGTGCCTCCTGTAAAGGCACTGTTGGTGTGTGGACTGCCCCATGGTTTGGTATCAAACACAGACCATGCTGGTATCAAACACAGACTATGCTGGTATCAAACGCAGACTATACTGGTACTTACTGTAGCCAGTAGTCCCGCAGGGTGATGCATGACTGGACGTTGCATCAACCAGGGAAGGAGAGATTCATACAGCCAGGATGTCTGTGCCTTACGGCTCACCAGCGCCCCCCACTGGTAATTCGGTTGCCCACTCTCTGCTCGCTAAAGCTGCTCATGAAGTGGTCTTCCTCTTATTCAACTCTGCAAAGCTCTTGTGAACTGCAGTGAAACCCCCACCCCCCCCCCCTAAAAATAGCTTAATGACATCACATGTTTTGGGGGAGAGCACCTGCTGTATTGATAGCGGAGGTTGCGGCTGGTGAATTGGCATTCTAAAAATGCGAGAGAAAGGGGGAAAAGTGTCTAAATAAAAAAGAGGTTAATAAAGCAACTCAAGACTAGAGGACACAGTTTGCTTCTCATTTTAAGAAAGGTCCCTTGCGTTTTATTTACAACCTGCTTTGCTGTTGCTGTTCTAATGTGAACTAAAGTTCAGGATTCCCCAAGGTCTACACACACATTTTATTTCATTCTTTTATTCTAAGTTCAACACATTTCTTGGTTATCTGGGTATGCTTCATGTCAGACGGTCTTAAATTTAGTGTTCCCATATTCGATCAAGTAAATACACTACATGGCCAAAAGTATCCGTACATCCCTTGGCCTGGGGCTGTTTTTCATGGTACGGGCTAGGTGCCTAGTGAATGCACATCTTTAGGCTATACAGCATACAATGACATCCTAGATGATTCTGTGCTTCCAGATTTGTGGCAACAGTTCGGGGATTTCCTGTGCCCCCGTGCATAAATCGAGGTCCATACAGAAATGTTTAGTTGAGTTCAGTGTGGAGGAATTTTAAGACTAGCCTGCACAGAGCCCTGACCTCAACCCCATCGAACACCTTTGGGATCAATTGGAAGAGAGACTGTGACCCAGGCTTAGTCGCCCCACCTCACTAATGCTCTTCTGGCTGAATGGAATCAAATCCCTGCAGCAATGTGCCAACATAATCCACATTGTTGCCCATACTTTTGGAATGAGATGTTGGATGAGCAGGTGTCCTTTTGGTCATGTTGTGTATTTTAAATGATTTGTTCTGTTTGCCTCGAAAACGGTTTCTGAAAAAACTTTTAAAAACATTTTTTTTATTGAATGCTGGTAGTTCTGCCTTGTCTATGATATTAACTGAAGAAGGTTGTTTGTAAGATTAGAGCCATTCTGAAAACTTTTATGGAGTGATCACATGCAACTGTTCCTTCGGTGTAACCAGACACAAAATTATGTTTTCGATGGAGACGTCCGCCCACAGATAACAGCTAATTCACAAGGGATTCCTCCCATGTTTGAAGAACAATATTGATTTTACAGATTAAAATTTGCAGGCAAGAAAATCAGACCTCCCCCTTGTATTCCCCTCGGGAAGAAAGCTTCCCTGTGGTGTAAAATTCACTTCAAGAATGTAAGTTTGGTTGACGTGAATGCTTGGTGGGGGGGCTTGGTGCAGCCGTAACAGTCTATAATGAGAAATTTGCTTTGGTATGGTGATTGATTCCAAACACTGTTGCATGGTCATGCCTTGTTACTACGAAGAGCAGAATTGTGCCGAATCAATTGCACACCGCAATTGATTACAATGTTCCTTACAATTTATTTGACCTTGCAAGTTTACGTAGGTCAAATCTGACATGTACGGCACAAGTGCTTTTACGGCATAGTGTGCGGGTGGCGTCTTTTGACCCTTCAGCTCATACCATACGGACAAAATCCACAGGTCCCAGCGAGTATCAATGTTCTATCTATCAACATCTCTGCTAGCTCATTAGGTCAGTTTAGCCTTTTATTGTTTTAACTCTTCTAATATGTGAATCGGTTTTATTCCCTCATATTCGTAGTGGGAGAGAATTTTTAAAAAGCTCATTCTAATTGGCCATGGATCTATTTACGGATATGACAATAAAACCCCGCTGATACTTGCAACCTACTAATCTCTGCAAGTTTGGGGCACTTAAACTGATCTTTATTACCTAGCTACGGTTCCTGAGATGATTCTGAGGAAGAGCAGCTGACTGTCTTTGTTCCTGACTTTATTTGACACGGGCTCTGCAGCATGCTCTGGATGGTACATTTCCCCAATGACAACACACAGTAACATTGGGAATGCTGTTCCCATTGTTAACGTTATGCTCAAGACCTTGTCTGTTTGCACTGTCCACCACCTCATAAAACTGACCGCTGTGTGTATTTAAGAACGCATAGTGACGAGAATAAACCATTTAGCCCATCTATGCTCACTGTTTAACTAGAGTATCTACCACTCACCATTTGCCAATATGCTTGAGAGTAACTAGCACTCTAGCAATTATCTACAAACCAGAGTAGGTTACCCAGCACTGCATCCAGCCTGAAAGCCGTGAGAGACTCTTTCTCCGCTACGTGACTTGGCGATGGCTTTCCGCACATTGACAACTCTGTGTTTGTGTTTGTTTCAGGAATGTCCGAGTGGGGTTGTGAACGAAGACAACTTTAAAGGCATCTATTCACAGTTCTTCCCGCAGGGAGGTACGTTGCTCCGGGCGTCAGGCGTGTAAACGCATTTCCAACCTCTCCCATCCAAACACTTTTCTTGCATTTTGTTTTCTCAGAGAACGGCATTGGGGGGACTTTTTTAATTGCTCCTGTATTTTCCGAGATCTCGTGCCAAGTCTAGCGCGACCGCGGCTGGGCACTGCGGTGTCTCTAACACCCGAGATGACGGCTCTTTGAAGGCTGTTATATGTGCTTCATTAGACACCCCCTCAGGTTTTTCGGTGGTGGAGAAAATTTTGGAGTCTAGTACCGTGTCTCCCTGGCAGCCATCTCAATGTCACTATTTCAATGTTATTCTCTTAATCACTGTGGCTTGCTTTGGGACTCTGAGACAACACAGTTATTGATTTACCAGCACAGGGGTGAGACTTCATCAAAATAGTTTGTAGTTTGGATAGACCTTAAATAATTGATTTAAACATTTTAAAGATTTATAAAGGCTTTTCGTTGTCTTTTTGTACTTTAGCCCCCTTGGACAGTGTGTTATGCTTTGCATGCTTCATACATTGTTATCTTATGATTAATTAATTGTTTCAGTTGGTGCGATCTGAACGAGGTGTGCTCAGAAACACTGATTTCTCATATTTAAAATGATATATTTAATAATAAGGATTGTACATTATATGCCCAGAGTGTGTCAACATATTGTTGCATCATGTATTTATGTGATCTTTCTAAACATACCCAGTCAATATCACCGGTTCTTGGTTTGTGCAGATATTACTTACTCCTTGACCTTGAAGTGAACTTCTCACCCCACTGGCAAATCTTGAAATGAGTCAAACAGTCTCACCTCACCGGCAAACTTGTTGTCTTATATAGTAAAAAAGTAATAGAAATAAGAGTATAAGTTTAGATGTAAGACTAAAATACTCAAGATTGACTCAGTTTTCGGTTTTTGCAGTGTAATTAAGCAGCCTGTCCCAGAACCTTGATGGAGACTAAACTCGAGGTACCACAGCACTGACAGGGCAACGTTTACCAGAGACACTATTTAATTAAACACTAAGATGGTCTCGTACTGTCATTGTCTGATCTTGGTTAAATGTTCACAATATTTTCCTGTAGGCTAGTCACCCCTAAAACGCGTTCTGCGACAAAAACACATTAGCTGCCCTGCGTAAACAGAAGTGTTCTGATACATTTGTCTATATAATGTGTTTATGCATTTTGTGCTGGTGTTTTTTAAAAAGTTTGGAGCACAAAAGAAGCTGGCAGTTTGTTTAACATGGGTGGTAATTGGTCTCATTAACCCTTTCTCTGTCCGTTACAACAACAGAATCTTGTTTAATCACAGAACGCTGAGCAAACACAAGGCCTGATGGCTGGGCTCCTATTAGATACAGTACAATGCATCTCTTTCCAGGTAACAATAACAATGTCCCTGCCTGACAAAAACAAGACGTATGTGTTTATGGTGTTGTGCTCGAAGTTTTCACGTGGAATAAGAAGCGTCCGTGTTGCGAAAAGAAAACGCGAGATTAGCATGCATTTTGCTAACGGCTGCGTTGCACTGTGAAAATGTAGTGTGAATGGAAAAACCTTCCTCCTAGTTTTTTCGTTTCCGTGTGAAACGAGTTTCACTTTCACGCTAACTCCCATTGAAAGCGTGAGTTCTTATGTGAGGCACATTGCAGTGTGAAATATTGTAAAGTTGAAAACTATGAGGGGAAAGGAGTCGTTTAGACTTGTGAGAAATCGAATGCTGTGACTGATGTTGGCTCTTACTTTGTTTCAGATGCATCGACATATGCACATTTTCTGTTCAATGCATTCGACACAGACCACAACGGATCTGTGAGTTTTGAGGTAAGTCCTGGAGCACTTCTCCATGCCCGATCTAGTTATTTTTTTTAGTGGATTGACAATACGGGGATTTTAGGAGGTTATTGCGGGACACACAGTTCTGGCTTCCTGTTGGACTGAGTTGATGTGAATTTGTCTGAATTCACATAAGGTTTTTAACAATTTGGTACTCTCACTGTCCTTCATTTGAATTATCTATTGTTCCTCTATTGTTATCGCTGTATGGCATTCTGTTATTCAGAACAACAGGTGTTATTTCAAGTGAGGTGCGGGGGGAGGAGCGTTGTGTTTATTTTTATTTTTTGTCCTTATACAAATGTAAGTATATTGAAGAAATTATTCCACATTGAGATATTGAAATGTTTTTAAAAAAATGCATTTCTGTGAAGTATATTTATCATTATATTTTCTTATATAGACTTATATATAAAGTATATTTATTTCTTACAGTATACTGAAGTATATTACATTTCTGTAAGAGTAGGCAGCGTCTGAATAGCTCTGCAAGCAGTAACACTGATTTATATGTTTTGCTATATTTCATTAATAAATTAATTCATTTTATTTCAGTATTTCATTTTATTTTCATCAAATATTTATGGATATAAAATTGAAGTTGAAGCTAAATATATGTTTTCATACTAATAGGGGTCATACATTGGTTCTGTGGGCTGTAAATGTAAGTGAGGTGCTTTACTAGTTTTAAACCGCTTTTGGCACAAATCCCAGCAATTATCTGGATTTCCATAAATAATTAAAGGAGAAACTAAGCTGTGAGTTTATCAGCACCCAGGGGGGTGCTTTTTTGGTTGTTTTTTTGGTTGTTTTAGGGCACATAGAAGTATGGTCTGGAGGAAATTAGACACACACATGTTAATGGAGCACCATGCGCATCCATACACGCAGGTTTAATGAGGCAAACGTTTATCCGTGCTGTTTGTAATGTCACACTCTGTTTAATTAACCCTGTGTCACTGGCAAAGCTTGTGTTATGAGCACAGGAGGAGGGATTGTCAACCTGCTGCCTGAGAGCCAAATGCAGTCCTATCCTGGAAGTGATGTGGCATTTCTGAATGTGGAAAATAAAATAATACTATATAGATCAGGCGGCACGGTGGTGCAGTGGTTAGCACTGTCGCCTTACAGCAAGAAGGTACCGAGTTCGAATCCCGGCCGAGGGCCTTTCTGTGTGGAGTTTGCATGTTCTCCCCGTGTCAGCGTGGGTTTCCTCCGGGTACTCCGGTTTCCTCCCACAGTCCAAAAACATGCAGGTTAGGCTAATTGGAGACTCTAAATTGCCCATAGGTATGAATGAGTGAGTGAATGGTGTGAGTGCTCTGTGATGGATTGGCGGCCGGTCCAGGGTGTATTCCTGCCTCTCGCCCAATGCATGCTGGGATAGGCTCCAGCACCCCCCGTGACCGTGAATAGGAATAAGCGGGTTGATGGATGATGATATATATAGATCATTTTTTAGTGTTTAGATATTACCATAGTATGTGTAAACATATTTAGAAATGTCAGTGGGTAACAGTTGGTGTCATCCCGCATTATTATTATGATTTTTTATCTCCTTCGCTGTAAAAAATTACAACTTCAATTAGTCAAGTCATCATGTTGCTTTGAATCTGTAGTTGTCTGAAGTTTTCTAAATATAAAGTTTCAGCTTTCAGTTAAGGAAACTGGAACTTTATATTTAGACAACTTAACTGAGTCAATACAGCAAGATGACTTGAGTAAGTTAAGTTGAGTCAACAAATATGTTTTACAGCAGTGGTTTCCAACCCTGTTCCTGGAGATCTACCGTCCTGTAGGTTTTCACTCCAACCCTAACAAAGCACACCTCATTCAACAGCTAGAGATCTACCGTCCTGTAGGTTTTCACTCCAACCCTAACAAAGCTCACCTCATTCAACAGCTAGAGATCTACTGTCCTGTAGGTTTTCACTTCAACCCTAACAAAGCACACCTCATTCAACAGCTAGAGATCTACTGTCCTGTAGGTTTTCACTCCAACCCTAACAAAGCACACCTCATTCAACAGCTAGAGATCTACCGTCCTGTAGGTTTTCACTCCAACCCTAACAAAGCACACCTCATTCAACAGCTAGAGATCTACCGTCCTGTAGGTTTCACTCCAACCCTAACAAAGCACACCTCATTTAACAGCTAGAGATCTACCGTCCTGTAGGTTTTCACTCCAACCCTAACAAAGCACACCTCATTCAACAGCTAGAGATCTACCGTCCTGTAGGTTTTCACTCCAACCCTAATAAAGCACACCTCATTCAACAGCTAGAGATCTACCGTCCTGTAGGTTTTCACTCCAACCCTAACAAAGCACACCTCATTCAACAGCTAGAGATCTACCGTCCTGTAGGTTCACTCCAACCCTAACAAAGCACACCTCATTCAACAGCTAGAGATCTACCGTCCTGTAGGTTTTCACTCCAACCCTAACAAAGCACACCTCATTCAACAGCTAGAGATCTACCGTCCTGTAGGTTTCACTCCAACCCTAACAAAGCACACCTCATTTAACAGCTAGAGATCTACCGTCCTGTAGGTTTTCACTCCAACCCTAATAAAGCACACCTCATTCAACAGCTAGAGATCTACCGTCCTGTAGGTTTTCACTCCAACCCTAACAAAGCTCACCTCATTCAACAGCTAGAGATCTACCTGTAACGTTCCGCTCCCTTCCTGTCCGTTCTCCATGTTTTCCCTTTCCTCCCGTGTCATAATGGATTCCCTGTGTCCGTGTTTTCCCTGTCGCTACAGGCTGGGCGTGTCCCTTCTGTCTGATTCTCTCTGTTCCCTCACTTTAGGTTCAACCTATCTCCTTTCCCCCTTCCTGCATGCATTCCGCACCAGTCAATTAGTCAATCACCCTCGGTTACATTCCTCATGCTTTTGGTTATTGGTTTCAATTTCACTCCCCTACTTATACCTCTCGCTGGCTGCTATTCGGCACCAGTTCGTTAACGTTGTTCGTGCGTGTCATGGTCTCCTGTATGTTGGTGCTGTTTTCACTAAAACTCTGCTGTGGGTTCCCCCGATCTACCTCCTTGGTTCCTAGACCAGTGTGCCACTTGGATCCAGCCTGTAGCAGTCCAGTCTCCCTGTATGTGTTGCGATACCCCCGCCAAGACTAACGTTGCCTGCGCAGTTGGATTCTCTGCCTCCAGCCCAGTTCCTGTTGGACCCTCCGGTCCAGAGTCCGTTCCTGTGATCCAGTTCCTGTTGGACCTCCCGGTCCAGATCAAGTCCAGTTCCGGTTCGGAACAAGACCTTGTTCCCGTGATCCAGTTCCTGTTGGACCTCCCGGTCCAGATCAAGTCCAGTTCCGGTTCGGAACAAAACCTTCGTTCCCGTGATCCAGTTCCTGTTGGACCTCCCGGTCCAGATCAAGTCCAGTTCCGGTTCGGAACAAAATCTTCGTTCCCGTGATCCAGTTCCTGTTGGACCTCCCGGTCCAGATCAAGTCCAGTTCCGGTTCGGAACCAATCCTTCATTCCCGTGATCCAGTTCCTGTTGGATCTTCCGGTCCAGATCAAGTCCAGTTCCGGTTCGGAACAAACCTTCGTTCCCGTGATCCGGTTCCAGTGTGGGCCTCCTGGCCCAGTACAAGCCCAGCTCCGGTTTGGAGCAGTTCGCTACTTCCTGGACACTCTTTGACTTTTTGTTAAGTTTGTGTTGAGCTTGGGACTACCCCAAAGCTCCTAATAAACACCCATTCCTGTTTCCCTGTCTCTTGGTCGTGCATTTGGGTTCAGCCCGTGTTTGGTTCGTGACAGAACGAACTGGTCTTAAAACATGGACCCAGCCGACCTCGAGCGGATCCGCCACGCCTTCCGCACCCAATCCGCGGTCAGCGACCAACAGGGCCACCGGATGGACGACGTGTTGGAAGTGCTGGGGAGGCTTACGGAGCAGGTTGCTCAACTAGCGCCTCACCTGCCTCTTCCTCGGATCCCTGTGGGCCCAACACCCGAACTGTCTCCCGAGGTTCCGGTCCCCTCTCCTGGCCGGGAGCCCAGAGTTCAACACCCCGAATTATACCGCGGGGGGCTGGGGAGGTGCCGTGAATTTTTAATGAAGTGCGACATTGTTTTTCGCATGCAGCCCACTTCCTTCGCCTCCGACCCATGCAGAATCGCCTTTGTCATGAGCAGCCTGGGAGGCAGTGCCCTGGAGTGGGCCACAGCTATTTGGGACAGTCAGGCTCCTACGTGCAACAACTTCGCCCTCTTCACCGCGGAGATGCGGCGCGTCTTTGACCACCCGATCTGCGGTCTAGACGCTACCCAGCGCCTCCTACAGGTCCGGCAGGGCAGACGCAGCGTAGCGGAGATGGCTATCCAGTTCCGCACCCTCGCTGCTGAGGCGGGATGGAACGACACCTCCCTTCAGGGGGCCTTTCGTCAGGCTCTCAGTGAAGAGCTGAAGGACCAGCTAGCTACTCGGGAGGAGGCTAACTCGCTCAATGGCCTCATCAGTTTGGCTATAGCCATTGATAACCGTCTCAGAACCCGGGCCCGTGAGCGAGAGAAGAATCCCTCCCGTCTTCCGCCCTATGCCCCTTCCCGGGCTCGCCAACCCTCTCCCGTCCAGGGACCGAAAGTCGTCGCTTTGTCTCCCGAGGAGGAGCCCATGCAACTGGGCAAGATCACGGTGGACGCCGAGGAGCGCCAACGCCGTTTCCGCACCCAGTCCTGTTTCTACTGTGGCAAGACAGGCCACCAAATAGCTTCTTGTCCCATCCGCCCAAAGGAAAGGGGCTCACCAGTAAGACTGGGTGTACTGACGAGCTCCATCATCCCAAACCATGCGGCCCAGAACCGCCTTGAATTCAAGGTCACTCTCCTGTGGAGGGACAACACCGCCTCTACATTTGCCCTAATCGACTCCGGGGCCGATTCCAGTTTCATTGATATCACCTTTGTCAAGAGGTACGGGATCCCCACGGAGGCCTTACCCAACCCCATCACTGCTCACGCCCTGGACGGTAGGAGTCTGGGGTTAGTTACCCACTCCACCGTTCCCCTACAGCTCCTTGTTTCTGGCAATCATCGGGAGACGATCCAACTCCTACTGATTCACTCCAAACAGTCCTCCATGGTCCTGGGACAGACCTGGCTGCGCCTCCACAACCCACACATCGATTGGCTAGCCGGTCGCATCCTGGCATGGAGCGGTCACTGCCTAGCCAACTGTCTCCGCTCTGCTCTACCCCCCCGGGGGCCACGAGCAACAGACCTATCCCTCCTGTACCCGACCTAGCCAATGTTCCCAACCATTATCATGACCTGTCGCAAGTATTTTCCAAGTCACGTGCTCTGTCTTTGCCTCCTCACAGACCCTACGACTGTTGCATCGACCTGCTGGCGGGAGCCAAGCTTCCATCTGGTCGCCTCTACAGCCTGTCGGGGCCGGAGAAGCTGGCCATGGAAACCTACATCCACGAGTCACTTGCGTCAGGCATAATCCGTCCCTCCTCATCCCCGGTTGGTGCAGGGTTCTTCTTCGTTGGGAAGAAGGACGGCTCATTGCGGCCCTGCATCGACTACCGGGGCCTCAATGAGGTTACGGTCCGTAATAAATATCCTCTTCCCCTCATTAACACTGCCTTTGAACCCCTCTCCCAGGCAGTCATCTTCACCAAACTCGACCTCCGTAACGCGTACCACCTGGTGCGTATACGCGAGGGGGACGAGTGGAAGACTGCATTCAACACCCCGTTGGGCCACTACGAGTACCTGGTGGTCCCGTTCGGCCTCACTAATGCCCCAGCAGTCTTCCAGGGGATGGTGAATGATGTCCTGCGTGACCTGTCGGGCAAAAGTGTTTTTGTTTATATAGATGACATCCTCATTTTTTCCAAATCCCCCCAGGAACACGTTCTCCACGTCCGGGAGGTTCTCCAGCGGCTACTGGAGAACCAGCTCTTCGTGAAAGCCGAGAAGTGCTCGTTCCACGTCTCGTCTGTCCCGTTCCTCGGCTTCATTATCGAGAAGGGCAGTATCCGGGCGGACCCTACCAAAGTCAAGGCGGTGACAGAATGGCCCCAACCATCCTCACGTAAGCACCTCCAACAGTTCCTCGGGTTCGGCAATTTTTATCGTCGGTTCATCCGCAATTACAGTGTCATTGCTGCCCCACTTACCAAACTCACCTCCACGTCCATTCCCTATTGCTGGAATCCCGAGGCTCAACGGGCCTTCGAACAACTCAAGGCCCGATTTTCCACTGCCCCCATTCTCTGTCACCCCGACACCACCCGTCAGTTTACTGTGGAGGTTGATGCCTCTGACACCGGGGTGGGGGCCATTCTGTCTCAGCGTGCCGCCTTGGACAGCAAGCTCCATCCCTGTGCCTTCTTCTCCCGGAGACTGTCCTCCGCTGAGCGCAATTATGATGTCGGGGACCGGGAACTCCTAGCGATAAAGCTGGCACTGGAGGAATGGCGTCATTGGCTGGAGGGGGCAGGTAACCCATTTATTGTCCTCACGGACCACCATAATTTAATTTATATTAGGTCCGCCAAGAGGCTTAACGCCCGTCAGGCTAGGTGGTCGCTGTTTTTTGCCCGTTTTAATTTTTCAGTAACCTTCCGCCCTGGCTCTCGTAACACCAAGGCTGATGCCTTGTCCCGCATTTTTTCCCCCCCCTCCAGTCCTGCTGACCCGGAGCCCATTATACCCACTTCCTGTATTGTGGCTGCGGTGTCCTGGGAGATCGAAGAAGTCGTGAAGGCCGCCCAGGCCTCCCAACCGGATCCCCGCAATAACCCTAACCCCTCTCTGTTTGTGCCCGACTCTGTCCGTCCCCAGGTTCTGGAATGGGTTCACGCCTCCCGTCTGGCTTGTCACCCAGGGGTTGCCAGAACCATCGCCCTGGTCAGGAGGAGCTTTTGGTGGCCCACCCTCAAGGGGGATACCCGTGCGTTTGTCCTAGCCTGCCCCGTTTGCGCCAGGAGCAAGGCATCCCACCAGCCTCCCTCCGGGCTTCTCCACCCCCTCCCTGTCCCGGGCCGTCCTTGGAGTCACATTGGGGTAGACTTCGTCACCGGGCTACCATTGTCAGAGGGCAACACCACCATCCTGACTATTGTGGACCGGTTCTCCAAGGCGGTTCACTTTATCCCTCTTCCCAAGCTCCCTTCCGCCCTCGAAACAGCGGAGCTCCTGGTGCTGCACGTTGTCAGGCTGCACGGGATCCCATCCGACATCGTATCGGACCGTGGGCCCCAATTCTCCTCCCAGGTGTGGAAGGCGTTCTGTGTGGCCCTGGGTGCGTCGGCTAGTCTGTCGTCGGGGTTCCATCCCCAGACTAACGGCCAGGCGGAGAGGGCGAACCAGGACCTGGGGGCCGCCCTGCGGTGCATTACTGCTCGCAACCCCGCTTCCTGGAGCCGTTTCCTCCCTTGGGTGGAGTATGCGCATAACTCCCTGAAGTGCGCATCCACGGGGATGTCGCCCTTCGAGTGCTCATTGGGGTACCAACCTCCCCTCCTCCCGGCCCAGGAAGCCGAGGTGGCAGTTCCCACCGTCAAGTCCCACTTCCTGAGATGCAAGCGGACGTGGAAACTCACACGCACCGCACTCCTTCGCTCAAACTCCCGTACCCAGCGTCTGGCGGACCTTCACAGGACCGCAGCCCCGCAGTACAGGGCCGGTCAGCAGGTCTGGCTGTCCACAGCCAATATTCCCCTCCCCACGTCATCCAAGAAACTTCAACCCCGGTTTATTGGTCCCTTCCCCATTGTTTGCCTGGTCAACCCCGTTTCTGTTAAACTCTCCCTTCCTGTTTCCCTTAAGGTCCACCCCGTTTTCCACGTGAGCCAAATAAAGCCTGTCGCCTCCAGCCCCCTCAGTGCCCCGGCGGTCACTCCACCCCCGCCCCGGATCATCGACCACGCCCCGGCCTACACGGTGAGTCGGATACTCGACATTCGCCGCAAGGGCCGGGGCTTCCAATACCTGGTCGATTGGGAGGGTTATGGCCCGGAGGAGCGGTCCTGGCTCCACAAAAGCCTCATTCTGGACCACTCTCTCATCTCGGACTTTCACAAGCAGTTCCCGGACAAGACTAGGCCTCCGGATACGCCAGGTGGCGTTCTTTGAGGGGGGGGTACTGTAACGTTCCGCTCCCTTCCTGTCCGTTCTCCATGTTTTCCCTTTCCTCCCGTGTCATAATGGATTCCCTGTGTCCGTGTTTTCCCTGTCGCTACAGGCTGGGCGTGTCCCTTCTGTCTGATTCTCTCTGTTCCCTCACTTTAGGTTCAACCTATCTCCTTTCCCCCTTCCTGCATGCATTCCGCACCAGTCAATTAGTCAATCACCCTCGGTTACATTCCTCATGCTTTTGGTTATTGGTTTCAATTTCACTCCCCTACTTATACCTCTCGCTGGCTGCTATTCGGCACCAGTTCGTTAACGTTGTTCGTGCGTGTCATGGTCTCCTGTATGTTGGTGCTGTTTTCACTAAAACTCTGCTGTGGGTTCCCCCGATCTACCTCCTTGGTTCCTAGACCAGTGTGCCACTTGGATCCAGCCTGTAGCAGTCCAGTCTCCCTGTATGTGTTGCGATACCCCCGCCAAGACTAACGTTGCCTGCGCAGTTGGATTCTCTGCCTCCAGCCCAGTTCCTGTTGGACCCTCCGGTCCAGAGTCCGTTCCTGTGATCCAGTTCCTGTTGGACCTCCCGGTCCAGATCAAGTCCAGTTCCGGTTCGGAACAAGACCTTGTTCCCGTGATCCAGTTCCTGTTGGACCTCCCGGTCCAGATCAAGTCCAGTTCCGGTTCGGAACAAAACCTTCGTTCCCGTGATCCAGTTCCTGTTGGACCTCCCGGTCCAGATCAAGTCCAGTTCCGGTTCGGAACAAAATCTTCGTTCCCGTGATCCAGTTCCTGTTGGACCTCCCGGTCCAGATCAAGTCCAGTTCCGGTTCGGAACCAATCCTTCATTCCCGTGATCCAGTTCCTGTTGGATCTTCCGGTCCAGATCAAGTCCAGTTCCGGTTCGGAACAAACCTTCGTTCCCGTGATCCGGTTCCAGTGTGGGCCTCCTGGCCCAGTACAAGCCCAGCTCCGGTTTGGAGCAGTTCGCTACTTCCTGGACACTCTTTGACTTTTTGTTAAGTTTGTGTTGAGCTTGGGACTACCCCAAAGCTCCTAATAAACACCCATTCCTGTTTCCCTGTCTCTTGGTCGTGCATTTGGGTTCAGCCCGTGTTTGGTTCGTGACACTACCGTCCTGTAGGTTCACTCCAACCCTAACAAAGCACACCTCATTCAACAGCTAGAGATCTACCGTCCTGTAGGTTTTCACTCCAACCCTAACAAAGCACACCTCATTCAACAGCTAGAGATCTACCGTCCTGTAGGTTTTCACTCCAACCCCAACAAAGCACACCTCATTCAACAGCTAGAGATCTACCGTCCTGTAGGTTTTCACTCCAACCCTAACAAAGCACACCTCATTCAACAGCTAGAGATCTACCATCCTGTAGGTCTGCACTCCAACCCTAACAAAGCACACCTCATTCAACAGCTAGAGATCTACCGTCCTGTAGGTTCTCACTCCAACCCTAACAAAGCACACCTCATTCAACAGCTAGAGATCTACCGTCCTGTAGGTTCTCACTCCAACCCTAACAAAGCACGCCTCATTCAACAGCTAGAGATCTACCGTCCTGTAGGTTTCACTCCAACCCTAACAAAGCACACCTCATTTAACAGCTAGAGATCTACCGTCCTGTAGGTTTTCACTCCAACCCTAACAAAGCTCACCTCATTCAACAGCTAGAGATCTACCGTCCTGTAGGTTTCACTCCAACCCTAACAAAGCACACCTCATTTAACAGCTAGAGATCTACCGTCCTGTAGGTTTTCACTCCAACCCTAACAAAGCACCTCATTCAACAGCTAGAGATCTACCGTCCTGTAGGTTTTCACTCCTACCCTAACAAAGCACACCTCATTCAACAGCTAGAGATCTACCGTCCTGTAGGTTTTCACTCCAACCCCAACAAAGCACACCTCATTCAACAGCTAGAGATCTACCATCCTGTAGGTTTTCACTCCAACCCTAACAAAGCACACCTCATTCAACAGCTAGAGATCTACCGTCCTGTAGGTCTGCACTCCAACCCTAATACAGCACACCTCATTCAACAGCTAGAGATCTACTGTCCTGTAGGTTTTCACTCCAACCCTAACAAAGCACACCTCATTCAACAGCTAGAGATCTACCGTCCTGTAGGTTTCCACTCCAACCCTAACAAAGCGCACCTCATTCAACAGCTAGAGATCTACCGTCCTGTAGGTATTCACTCCAACCCTAACAAAGCACACCTCATTCAACAGCTAGAGATCTACCGTCCTGTAGGTTCACTCCAACCCTAACAAAGCACACCTCATTCAACAGCAAGAGATCTACCGTCCTGTAGGGGTTTCACTCCAGCCCTAACAAAGCACACCTCATTCAACAGCTAGAGATCTACCATCCTGTAGGTTTTCACTCCAACCCTAACAAAGCACACCTCATTCAACAGCTAGAGATCTTGTTGGGCTGCTAATTAGTAGAATCAGGTGTGCCAAATTAAGGTTGAAGTGAAAACCTACAGGATGGTAGATCTCCAGGAACAGGGTTGGAGACCACTGTGTTACAGTGTAGTTTTTAAATGGGAAAGATTTAGTTTCCTGATTTGCTTTAATAACGGCCACCATGGCGCATTCTGAGCCGGAACATGCAGTACTCTTCCTGCAGAAATGATGCTCTAAGCAGGGGTGGGGAATCTTATCCAAAAAGGGTGGGTGCAGGTTTTTGATGTAGCCCGGCACTAAGATGCTTGATTCAACTAATTAACTAATCATGGTTTTCAATTAAGACCTTTGATAAGTAGAATGAGGTGACTTAGTGCCGGGCTAAAACAAAAACCTGCATCCACACTGACCCCTTAAAGCAGGGGTCTCAAACTCTCGTCCTTTTTGTGATTTCCTTTCAATCAGCAGCCAATTTAGGCCTTGGAAACGAGATACGCAGATTCTTCAGCCTATCAATTATTTAAATTAAGCACTTAAGTGCAGGAACGCATCAAAAACCAGCAGACATTCCAGCCCTTCAGGACTGTTTGTGACCTCTGCTTACAAGCATCCATTGCGCTAAATTACCAGCACAGAATTGCCAGTGTGAATATACGGTGAATTGTAATGAGTGTTTATAAAGAGGGTATTACAGAGGGCGTTTGAGACAAAGTTCTGTTCTCTGTGTTGTATATAGTACTGAAGCTCTTTGTCTTGGTTGCAGGACTTTGTCATGGGCCTCTCGATTCTGCTACGGGGTTCAGTCCAAGAAAAGCTCAACTGGGCGTTTAATTTGTATGATATTAATAAAGATGGATATATAACTAAAGAGGTGATGAAAAAATTCCAAACATTGTTCATTCATATTATTATATGGTCAAGCTTTGTGAATTTTTCATGTTTTATGTTATTTCCCAGCTATTATTATTATTTTTAAGTAGTAACATATCTTTCAAAAGATTAGACTTTTACTTTAAACATATTTATAAATCTCTAACTGTGCACAAGCTCAGTGGAGTCCAGTGCTAATATTAGGCGCTAATGAAGTCTATGACAAATGTCGGATATTAGCAACAAATGGCACATGCATGTTGCAAGTGAACTAATACTAAAACATATCTTATTTTCATATATGACCTGTATGACTTCTTCTGGGTGGTTATGAAATAAGACTACTTAGGGGAATAAGTGAAGCAGTTCTCAAAAAAAAACTTATTTTTTTCATTTTAGGAAATGCTAGACATAATGAAGGCTATTTATGACATGATGGGGAAATGCACATACCCAATGCTGAAAGAGGAGGCACCCAGACAGCATGTGGAAATCTTCTTTCAGGTAATATCTCATTATAATCACCAATTTTACACCATTACCCTCGTTCTTATGACAGGGAATTGTGCATCTTTCTGTAATGCATAATTCCATGTAATAAGAATATGAATAATGCTGATAATAAGAGTAATATGGATACTGGTAAGATGTGTTACAACTGCAGAATGTTGCTGTATGGAAATAAGCCAAAAATTGTGTTGAAACTTAAAGACCATGTTGTTACACAGCTTCCATGGTTACATTACATTACAGGCATTTAGCAGACGCTCTTATCCAGAGCGACTTACACAACGTCTTATTGCATCTTATTACATGTATCCATACATATAGCTGGATATATACTGAAGCAATTCAGGTTAAGTACCTTGCTCAAGGGTACAACGGCAGTGTCCTACCTGGGATTCGAACCGGCAACCTTTTGGTCCAGTTCCTTAACCATTATACTACACTGCCGCCGGTTAAAATAGTAAAATGGTATTTGCGCTTTGTTTGTTCAGTCAGTGTAGGAGGTGCGTACTGATATACGCAGCCTGTTTTTGTGTCGTAAGCAAAATTAAAAATTAAATGACATGTTTATCTCTCTTGATTTGCAGAAAATGGACAAAAACAGGGACGGAGTGGTGACCATAGACGAGTTTATCGACTGCTGCCAAAACGTAAGTCCTGCTGAGACCCTCTACCCCTTGCTGCCCCCTCTAACCCATGCTGGGTGCCTGTAGGATCTACTACAATCTTCCACTTTAACTTCCATTTAAACATGTGGGAATGTGCTCCCTCATTGAAACGGAGAGGGATGGGAGTGCACGCACATAGCACGCACATAGCACGCACATAGCACGCACATAGCATGCAGATAGCACACACATAGCATGCACATAGCACACACATAGCATGCACATAGCACGCACATAGCACACACATAACACGCACATAGCACACACATAGCATGCACATAGCATGCACATAGCACACACATAGCACACACATAGCACGCACATAGCACGCACATAGCACACACATAGCATGCACATAGCACGCACATAGCACGCACATAGCACGCACATAGCACACACATAGCACGCACATAGCACGCACATAGCATGCACATAGCACGCACATAGCATGCACATAGCATGCAGATAGCACACACATAGCATGCACATAGCACACACATAGCACACACATAGCACGCACATAGCATGCACATAACACGCACATAGCACACACATAGCATGCACATAGCACACACATAGCACGCACATAGCACGCACATACAACAAAATCACAGGGACTGGAGGCTTGAAGTAGACTGGTGTGGAAAAGGTGTGCCAACTACTTATGATCCATAAAAGGTTTAATGGAGTAACAATGTTTTTAACCTGGAAAGGTCTGTGGGTTTAGGACATGTGAGGGGCAGGGTCGCTAAATGTAATGAAAACATTTCCAGGTCAAAAACACTGTCGTTCCATTAAACTTGCCTGGGAATAATTGCTACATTGTACAGGTATAATTTTCCTTCGCTGTTCTTTAAAATCTGTCTTGTGTCAAGCTTTAATATAATGTTATGTAACATGCAGGCCTACTTTAATGTAATATAAATGTGCTTCTTATTTTTTAATTATACATGGTTGGTTTTGAGGGGTGTGTGTGTGCCAGGTAGGAATTGGCACACACACTTTCACCCTCTGCTTTTCCTCATGGTCCTGTCCTTGTGTGACACACCTTCAATGGAATGCATGCTCACCAGCTGATCAGACTGTTAACCACCCCCCGCCCCCACGCCTCCACGCCTTTGACTATGATGTATTGCGTGCGTAGAATTGGGTCCTTGTAACTCACTCGTCTCACCTTCTCTCTCTCTCTCTCTCTCTCTCTCTTTCTCTCTTTCCACACAGGATGAAAATATAATGAGATCGATGCAGCTCTTTGAAAATGTAATTTAACTTGAGACCCGGGTCAGAGCTTCTCTGCCGCCTCACATCCGCACCCAAACACCGCCCCCCTCCCCCATATCTCATATCTACATCAGTTTCTTAAAAGAATGTTCAACTTCATACTGCATAATGACATCATCAGCAATGCGCTGGGAAGGATTATGTTTGTGTATTATGCAAAATAAGCTTCTCTGACCATTATTCTACCATTTGATTGTTGTTTTTCTTTTAAGTTTTTCTTTAAAAGGAAAAAAACTTTTGGCTCCTTTTCAGTTTAGACCTATACCTTTTTATGGAAGAGTCGAGAACTTCTAATGTATGAAAGTACTGTATATTCCAGCATTACACATCTACTGTTGAGTTTCAGTTTGATCAACCGATGCTCTTAGTCTCTTACCTGTGTGTATAGGTTTGTATTAACTGCTATTACTATGTCCAATCAGGGCATAATCTGTTTCCAGCATGCACCAACTTTTGTAAAGAAATTTTAGTCTTGGGAGTATTACTCATGCCTTCAGTGTGTGAATTTGAATGCATTTTATGGGACAGGCCAGCTCTAGATCCATAAAGTTGCTTACATAGACAATGCAAAACAACTCGTTACTCGTTGTAATGACATTCCTGTTAGAGTGTTGAACATCTACTTCCTGGTTATGGCTTGCCCTGCTTTTCATCCAATAGCGATGTCGAAAATGACTGGGCCTACATGAGCGATGGGATGGAAAGGTGTGGTCACCAACAACTGCAGGCGGAGACTTAAGAGGGTTTTAAAGTCCACGAAAATACACCTGTCCCAACCACTGGAAATGCCTTCAGGCCAATTAATTTTCCAATTTTCAATTCAATGGTGCGGTATTGCATTTTTAAAAAGCTTCTTGATTAATTCATTCTAATGGTAATGTGTCAGATTTTTTCAGCTTATGAAGTATATTTAGTTTCAAATTTCAAGACTAATGTACTTCCCCTCTGCCTGAAGCAAGTTCCTGTTTCCCTCAGTTACAGTACCTGCTTATTTCTTCTCATACCTGGAATTAAAATCTACATCCCCCCCAAAAAATGGGACTAAATACAATTTTATATTAACTGAATCAAGTCTGATCTTTGTCTACAACATCTTCAGAGGTAGGAAAATGTTTCCTTCTAGCGAAGGGTCCAAAGATGTTTTGTTAAGCACCTGGATGTTTGCACTGTGCAGTCTTTTTTTAGCTCACCTAACAGCCAGTCAGAGCCCTTTCTCTTGTCTTACTGCCTTACAGGCTTGGTTATTGCACAGCCATTTTATTGTGTATGTAGACTTAAAATGTTTTTAAATATGAAAGAAAGATATCTGTGTCTGCCAACAGGGGAGAAGTAGAACACCCTTAGAGATGTTTCATCCTGAGTTTTGGTTGATCAAATTGAAGCCTCGTTTCTATAGCAGAGTCTGGAGCAAGTGCTCATCTGAATGCTTATAGAAGCCTCAGATCTGACTGAGGTCTATGTATGCATGAAACACGGACGCCGTCCTTTTACAACAGCCTTCTTCCTCGTGAATTGGGAAGGGCCTGTTTGTGCTTTGATATTCGTGCGAGCTGCTGAGTGCTTTCCTGTTTTGCAATACAACCAAATCACAAGCACAAATGTAGTGAACTAGCTGCGTTAAAAGGTGTCGCGTGACAACATGAATCATTTTCGTGTAATTACCATTATTTATTTGCTTAGTAGACAACATTGTCATGGGTCACTTTTGAGCTTGTATTTTGTCGTTTTTACGATTTTTCCAGAAGGACTTTGTTTATGCTGCACAATAAGAAATTTCTGAATACATTCAACACCTCCCTTCAGCTGTAATTTCATTTTGTGAACCGATACCAACTAATTTAAAAGTGTTTTTGGTCAAAATCAAACTTTGCACTTTTCTGATAAATGGTTAGATATTTGCAGTTTTACTTTTACACTATTATTTTTATGGATTTCAATATTAAAGCATGATTTTCCATCAATTTAAAATAGACAAATGTTCTCAAAATTGGTCAAAGTGCCCAAGTGAGTTTTTCAATTATTTCTTAGCCCCATTCATTGTAAAATCCCAGAATGTCTTTGCTAAAGTATGACTTCCAAAACCCTGAACAGCTACTGATTTCAACCCAGGAAATGAACAATAAATGGATTTCTGACACTGTATAATTCTAACAAGTGTATATAGCATTATATATATCAACTTTAAATGACTTGAACCTCTGCTCCTAATGCATTTCCAGCTAGAATGGCATGCATTCCCCCTTTGATTTCCATTTTCCTGCTGGATAATAGATGCACCAGGAGAAGCACACAGGTAGTTTATGTTACCTCAAGTATGCAATGATGAATGAAATGATACTCTACCATGTAGAATGAGGCTGGTTTGTTAACTTTACATGTGTATATGTTTTGTATATTATAATTTGTCTCTCCACCATATTTATGTATGTTATTTTTAAGTACCATTGACATTGTGTTCACAGAATCCTTTAAAAGCAGAACTCTTTGATTTTGTTTCTCTAGATACTCATTGTAAAACACGCTACATGTAAAGAACATTTTAAAGAAATGAGATGATCAGTTTGTGTAGTGTTTTTTTTATTTAAAGTACTGCTCTGACCATTTGGCAATTTTCCAGTCGATGGAGACATTTCTTGTTTGAGGAGCGGAATGTTAAATGGTGGCAGGCATTCCTGTTCGTTCCATGTGCGAGAATTGATTTCCTCTTTCGCAGTGGATTTGCACTAACCTTGTTCATTCAGTGTCTGCCTCATCCCCATGTACGAATCCCAGCCAATCCAGGCCCAGCTACTAATTTGCATTTTGATTGATTAGCCACTGCTGTCTCTGATTAGGGTATTGATTTGTTCTGGGAAATCAGAACGAAAGGAAAACTAATTGGCAGGGGGAACGTGGACGAAGTTCGCCCTGCAGTGATGCCTGCTGGGTAAAGCCATTGATGCATTATTCAGTTTTAAAAAGCTTTATTCAGGTCCTGACCGTCAGGCCCGTTGGTCACAAAAGCATTTGTCTGGGGGGATATCCATAACACTTTTTAGGTATTTGAAAAATATTACTGAAAAACTAAAAACTGTGAAAATGTAGCTTTTTTGGGTCTGTATTGTGTAGATCATTTGTAATGTATGCATTGGCAGTAGGAGCCTATGACACTTCTAATCCTTTTGCAGGATATTATTTAATTGCTGGAGTGTATAGAATCCTTCTAGATTTATTGCCATGTAATAAGGTAGAGTGAGATGATGGCAAGCGTTAACGTCATAACAGACTAAATATTACAATGGTGACACCTACTGGTATGTTTTATTTTTTGCTTACATTTTCGAGCAATACACTTGCCTAACTCAAGGGGAGTGAGCATTCATTTGAATTCCATTCTGACGTACTGACATATACTATGTGTGACAGAGAGAAAGGTGGATCCCTTTGTTGTCACATGGCTGAAAGTATTGAAAGTATTTTTCATTGAATTTATATTTTAGTCATGTGAATTTTCGTCATTTAATTTTAGTCACGTGAAACCAAATATCACTGGGGGGGTGGACTGCCAATTCAAGAATGTACTTGTTTTAGTCCCAATACATCTTTTGAGAAGACTTCAGGGTAAAGCACAGTACCCCAGAATACACACATTGCAATATTACTCCTGACCGTTGATCTTCATGACATTTTCACCATCCCGGCACAGATACGTTTCGTCAATAACAGCTGAGTTCACAGGACGCTAATCGCGCAGGTCCGCAATGCGAACCAAAAAAAAAATCCTATTTCTCACCTGACCTCATCCCAACCTCACTCACAAACGCCCTTTTAAAACACCAATCTTACATTTTTATTCATTACCTACGCTGGCATTTGTGATAAAAAAAAAAAGAAAAAGGTTTGACAGTGTGAAAATACCATTTTTGCATCAACGTTACATTTGCCTAATTAGAAGAGGGGTATTTAAACAGTAGCTGGGTTTGTGGGTGCCATCACCCTGTTCTGGTGAGCACATCTTTGAGAGAAGACTACCCTGCTAGCACCAGTGAGTAGGTATTACCAGAGTAGTCAACTTGATGTACACTTGAGTTTACAGTCATGTCTGTGTTATTAGAAGTGTACATTTTATAACAAAGATCCAATAAAACGGCTCAGAATGTTATTGTCCCCATGTCATGTTATTTTGCTGCATGCTTGTGCCTTTTTTGAGAAGGAAATGTTGTACGTATCATTTGTTACACAATTTTAAATACATGCCATCAGCTTAATGCAGTCAGTAAATAAAAAAAACAACTTAAATCCCAGTGACAGGCATTTATAGAAAAACACTGACACTAAGCATTATCCAAAGAATGGGTCTTCTATAATCTATTGTATGGAATTCCAAAAAGCCTTTTATCCTAACATGAATCAAGACACAATATCTTTGTTTTATGTATTGTACCTTTTTCTTATAATAATTTAGGTATAATTACGAGGCTACAAGTTTCATGTTTTATACAGCGTTGAACTTGTTTTGTAACATGCCTCTTGCAGTTGTAGTGTAGGCTGTATTTCAAGAATTGGGAAATACCAAGAGAAATAAAAACTAAACGCCACCAGAAAGTGTCAAGGACGACCCGCGATGCCTCAGACACAAGGATACCCTGTCTTATGTGAAAGTTGGATCCCAGATATGATTTGATGAAAAAGATTTCAGAAGAATAACCTCATTGTTATAGCAGCAAATGCATTTGACAAACAGTTCAGGAGAACTGTCTGGATATGAAGGCCAGAAATGGAGGTGGTTACAGGCAGACAGGAGTTTAATAAAAATGGGTTTTATAAAGGCTTTGGATTGACATAAGCATGGCACAAATATCCAGCACATCTCCGTTAACTCCAAAATGTGCTGTTCTTATTGCGAGCCAAAATGGTTCCGATTAGTGATGGGAGACTGGTTTCATGAACCATATAATGAGTGGAGCTGCAGTGAGCTGTCAATCACAGCCTTGTTTTAACCAATTAAAACACTGCTGTCTAGAGAAAAGCACAATGATTGTTTGAGATCAGTGTATGACTGAAGGCTTATTGTAGCTCTGCTCTCTACCTCACTCTCCCACCACTAGTTATGACAATCTACTGTAAAGACATGTATTTCCTGAGCTGTATTTGCATAAACTACAAATTAACCTCATTTTTTCAAACCAATATTGTATTGTTACAGTATATAATATATAATAATATAGAAGTTTTACCATAAGGACAGCTTAAGGCAGATGGCAGTTTACACATGAGCAAAAGCACGCTAAACAGTGAGACCAACACCCTGCTTGTTTAGTTTTTGAAAATGTCCACAGACACAGGAACATACAACACGTAACTGAAAATAGGTTAGCTGCATAGAAATACGTAAAAGAAAAAAAAACTGACAGGCCAAACTTCTTCAGCCAGGCCAAGTACATGTCAGGTTAAACATATGTGTACACAATACACAATTTATTTAATTAACCCCTTCTTAAAAAGTCCCTTTTAAGCCTCACAATGTGAACATTTTTACCTTGCTGACAGATTTTGGTCCCAGAGAGAAAATCCTATATTTTCCTTGTGATTTAGTATTGAACGGAACAGTAATTATAACTTGCATCTAATTATGGAGAGAATTATTGTCTGAATAAGATCACATTAATATAATTTTTTTTCAGTTATGTCGAGTTTTAGTCAGACAATCTTATGTTTTCAAGGCCATAACAATTCCATAAAATATGAATGTCTGCTTTTCCACTGGCCCTGGTCTCCGAAACAGTATCTAAATAATGGCAGAAAATACTAAACAAAAAAGCCCTACATACAAAAAACTTCAATATGAAATGCAGTGAAATTACACATTCTACTGGATCTGTCTCAAAACGCTATACAGGCATTCCGAGCCCAGGCCCCTATGAGAAAGCCAAAGAAAAACTCCCTTGAGAAATTAGCAATTATGATCCTTATTCTTATATTAAAAATATAGTATACTCAAGCCAATGTGCTCTCTTTGATGTGAAATGCACTGATTTCTGTTTGTCTTTCTTAGCTTTTTTATCTAATGTAAAATAAATGGTCCCAAAATGAATTGGCATATAAAGCATATGAAGACATATAAAAAATTGGCCTTGCACAGCAATCCCATTCACTATTCATTGAACAGGCACAAAGAGTTTCCATCACAATGAAGATGGACATATTGGCACCAATAACACTACTAGCATGCGAATGGTTGCGCTAATGCGTCAGGCGCACCAGTCTCTTTACAGAGATGGAATACGGAAGCTGTCACCCTTCCGTGTTCCGTTCAGTCCTGTTCCATTACATTACCCTCCAGAGACACTGTCTGCACACTGTCATTATCAAAGGAAGCTTTGCATATATCCAGCACCAGCCTATTGGCTTTTTAACAGATGCATGAAAAGCCAATGTGTGCAGGTCAAAATTACTTTGAACTGCAGCGGAAATGGGATGAATTGAACCGCGCTGATACACAGTGGAAAATATGCAATTGTATTAAAGGTCTTAAGCAAGAAGTCATGAAAATATATCATAGTATGATATGTACTGTATATAGAACTAAGTATAAAAAGGACGAGTCTTTTGGCACCAGGCACCAAAATGAACCACGCAAAAGTTGGCCAGAAGGGGGCGCCAAACGTGCAGTTTGGAGTCCCCACGGCGACTTGGGCCGTTAGGTGAGCAGCTGTCTGATTTCTCGATGGACGGAGCACAGGAAGTCCATGTAGGAGGCTCCTCCGTGCACGCCCTTGTCTTCCACCAGGTGCTGACGGAACGGCAGCTCCGTCTTGTCTTTCTGCTTCACCACCAGGAGCTGCATGAACGCGGGAAAAAAGAGAGAAAGAAAGCGAATGATAGAAACAGAGAAGGAGTTCAGCTGCAGGATTATCCACTTTTTCTCCCAATGAATAATCTTTCACCCATCAGTTAAAGTACTGAAAGAGAAGTTGTGCTTGATTTAATACAACCTGTCCATTCAAGATATGACTTTATTTACCTTCACATGTATATGCTACTGGAGACATAGAAGAATAGAATGAACAAAGAAAATCTTTTTTCAATATTTTCAATTTAAACTCTCTAATGATGCATTTTTCATCGTAAATCAACGACTTATATTTCTAGTGCTTCATGCTGTACATTGTCAATTTAGGATAACTAAAGTTTCTTTCGATTTGGATTAATTTTTCCGAACTTTTTCCACCATTGCTAATCTGGAATGATAATAGTCCTTCTCTTTCAAGCCTTGGGGCATGGCGGGAATAGTTCGGAAAAATGGGTCCAAATCGAAAAGAAAACCTTTCTTCAGGCTGGCAGTTGTGTACCTTCATGGAATGGAGCCTCTGCTTGGTGATGAGGTTGATGATGGACCAGAGCTTCTTGGAGTGGGGATTGTCCAGTTTCAGCAATGACTTCTGCCAAGAAAAAAAACCCCAGGCACAAATTCACTAAGGGCCCCCCAGTTGGTGTTCCTGCTGCCTGCTCTATTCCACTTTTCCTAACTGTTCTCTCTCTTTCTTTTTCTACATTCCGCCGGCGGGGCTCATGCCCCGCATCTCGAGAGTTGCTGTCCAGCTTCCTGTCCGTCGCCGCTTGCCCCTCCCTCCCCACCACCGCTGCCAGCTGATCCTGCCGCCATCGGCACCCGGTTTCCCACCATCATTGCCACCACATCTGGACTGTCATCTAGCTGCTGCAATTTCTACTATCATGGATATTGGCAGTCAGTTTTGACCATGCTGGTCATTAAGATCTAGACTCTGAGCCGACCTGAGGAGAATGGGTTTCCCCCTTGAGTCTGGTTCCTCCCAAGGTTTCTTCCTAGTTACCTCAGGGAGTTTTTCCTTGCCACTGTTGCCTCTGGCTTGCTCTTGTGGGGGTTTAGGCTGGGTTTTTTCCTGTCAAGCGCATTGTTACAACTAGTTGTGAAATGCGCTATATAAATAAATATTGATTTTATTTGATTTGATTTGAATCGTGACTCCATACGGTAATGTTACAGCCTGTCTTTGACCTCTAGAGACAGAGCTCAAGCTGATTCTTCAGCATCTGTCAGCAGAACAAGAAGGCGGAAGTGGAAATTGGATACAATTCAACACTGATAACAGGAAGTAACTTTATTTTTTTATTTTTTTAACAAAATGTCATTTGGCAGGGACTCTTGGGGTGTTGAAGCCAGGCCTGATACAGTGCTGGACACTGTCTAAACTGCAGGTCAGAGGTCAGAGGTCAGCATCCTTGGTGGCCGTGCTGGTCTTTATTGTTATCAGAACTTAAATTAAAGGAGAAGTTCGGTATTTAGCATGTTAAGCCCTCTAATAAGGTTATTTACGATCATATACAACGGTCCATATCAACATTTTGACAAACTGTGCAGTCTTGAGATATATTGCTCATTGCTCATGTCACAGCTACACAATGGATCTGGATGGGCATATAGAAAATCCTTCCAAAAACACCATAAAATCTCCTTTTCAAAAATAGGAAACTCACCAGGGTTGTCACTGGTGTCTTCTTGTAATTTACGTTTACGTTTAAAATATGTTTTAAATAACCGTTTAAAAGATTTATAGAACTATTTTCAGTTGTCATACGTTTGTAAACTTCCGCTTGAAATTTTGGGAGGTCTTGACAGAGTTTGAAGGCTACCATAAAAGAAGAAGAGCCGCTTCCGGGTCACCAGGTCGGGGTTTGCTTTGCAGCTAGTACGAACTCTTCAAAAAGATCCATTTAGCTAAATTAGAGTACTTTTTTGCGACTGATTCCTTCACTGCGAGCGCACAAGACCGCTAGTGAGCAACAGAAAACTATAAACTTTCCAAAACAATTCAGAAGTATTTCCGGTTTCCGGCTGCGGATGTGTCCATCTAAACCTCCTTTGGTGTCTATACAAGTCAATGGATATAATAAAGGATTTTTTGAAGGATTTTCTATCTGCTCATCGAGATCCATTGTATAAGTTAGCTGTGACGTGAGCAATGAGCAATATATCTCAAGACTGCACAGTTTGTCAAAATGTTGTTATGGACCGTTGTATATGATCGTAAATAACCTTATAACAGGGCTTAACATGCTAAATACTTCTCCTTTAAAAAAAGTTAATTACATACTTAACTCACCTCCCCTTTTCTTCAGTTTAGTTTGTTTGGGTTTAAACTTGTTACTGACTTTGAGGTGAACGTGCAGCTCTCCAGGAGCTCCAGGAGCTCTCCCTGCTGTAGGTAAATCCCTAGTCTACAGTAAATGGGGTTGAATGGCCTGTTTTCTTCATTATGGAAATGCATGCGTTTATGCATGTTCTTAATCGTGGTCTGTGGACTGTGGTCATTAAAGATCCCATGACACTTATCGTAAAAAGTGTCCTGGCTAAACTCCCAACCCGGCTCTTTCAATCTGCCACCTAATCATCCCCCAGTTGAATTGGCTAAAAGTTCTTCTCTCCCTCTCCAGCTCAGCTGATGTGTGGTGAGCATTCTGGTGCAAAATTGCTGCCGTTGCATCACTCTGGTGGGTGCTACACATTGGTGGCGGTAGAGGCAGAGTGGTAGAGTTTCCCCCTCATCATTGTAAAGTGCTTTGAGTGTCGAGAAAGGCACTATATAAATGGCAGGAATTGTCATTATTAATGATAATAGAGATGGCTGTCTCACCCCTTCAATGCTGACATGGGCGAAGGATGGCACGTTGAAGATGTTCTGGATGAGTTCGGGGGGGCAAGCCTGGCCGAGCCACAGGAAGACCTGGCGCCCGTTCTCCAACAGGAAGAGCCCCCCCTCCGAGAGACGCTCCTCAGAGCAGCGCACAGGAGCCGGGACCTCCTCCCCGCCCACCTCCATGGAGTGCTGCTAGAACATATTTGGGGGGAGGGGGGGTAGACAGCAAGACAGAGTTAGTGAAAGAGAGGGTTAAGAGATGGGGTGAAAGGTTGAGGTTGACTGACGCCCCGCTTCATTTCAGTCAATTCAGGAAACAAACTGAAATCTAGTGCATCGGTTGCAAAAAATACCCACAACGCTCTACGCAAATCAATTTCACTTAATTTCCTGAACTGATGTGAGTGTGGTATTTCGGCGTGAGGCGCGCGTGGTGTTGGGAGCTCACCAGCGGGATGAGGCGGGGGTAGAAGAGAGCCTGGGTCTCCTCCACGCCCATGCCCATGACCAGCAGCCTGTGGAAGGCCCGCTCGTCCGTGGAGAGCTCCACGCTGCCCACCAGCGCCACGTTCTTCATCAGGCTGTTCACGTACACGGGGAACACCTTCATGGCATCGGGCAGGATCAGCTGCAGGGGCGGAGACAAGCAGAAAGGGGGCGCTGTCACTCGCATCCAGCCTCCACTGGCTACACGTCGGCTTATATTCGCTCCACCGGTAAATGCAGTTCACCGAACCCCGTCGCTGTCATTTCACTCTCTGTATAATTCATAATTATAATGCTACATAGACATGACAGTGTACTGTGTCCTTTGATATCTCAGTACACTTGTATTTCCGTTATCACAACGAACGGTCCGCACATCTTATCACCAGTCTAATTTACGTCCTTCAAGGATATACAGGGTGTTTGCGGACACGGGCGGCTGAGGCTGTAGAGGTGACCCGCTATGAGGGCTTGCCTTAAAACATAAAATGCCATGGAAGATTTATACCAAAGCAAAGATCCAATTAAAAAGGATCTTTCAAAAAGGAGAAGTGGCACTCAATCTGCCCCCTGTCCCAAAATCCCATGTTATTAAGCGAGCGGATATTAACCTTGAATTCTCTGGAATGACGCCAGTAATATTACAGCTTCCTAGCTGAAAGCTAGTGGCAATCTGAGGTGAAAGGTTATCGTTAGTCTGTGAGGTTAGTCACCGAAGGAGAACAGAGGCTACTCAGCGCTAAGGCTAACCAGAAGGCCCTTGCTTTGGGGTGTTAGTGAGGGAGGTGGTGCGATAGCTCCCAGACTGTGTGTGAGACCCCTCTCCCTGGGGGCACCCCGGTCTCCAGCTGACCTGGCTGACAGCAGAAGGGCTGGCGCAGTTCTTCCTGTAGCAGGACAGCATGTGGGCCGTCTGGTTAACCAGGATGTCCCTCACCGTCTTTAGGGGCTGGTTTAGCATGGCGTGGTACGCTAGAAACGCAGGGGGTACATACACAAATCATCATCGGTCTAATGTACTATAGTACACAAATCTGCATTGGTCTAGTGTACTATAGTACCCAAATCTGCATTGGTCTAATGTACTATAGTACACAGATCAGCATTGGTCTAATGTACTATAGTACACATATCCGCATCTGTCTAATGTACTATAGTACACAAATCAGCATTGGTCTAATGTACTATAGTGCACAGACGAACATCAGTCTAATGTACTATAGTGCACAGACGAACATCAGTCTAATGTACTATAGTACACAGATGAGCATCGATCTAGTGTACTATAGTACACAGATGAGCATCGATCTAGTGTACTATAGTACACAGATGAGCATCGGTCTAATATACTATAGTACACAGATCAGCATCTGTCTAATGTACTATAGTACACAAATCTGCATTGGTCTAATGTACTATAGTACACAAATCAGCATTGGTCTAATGTACTATAGTGCACAGATGAGCATCGATCTAGTGTACTATAGTACAATGTACTATAGTGCACAGACGAACATCAGTCTAATGTACTATAGTACACAGATGAGCATCGATCTAGTGTACTATAGTACACAGATGAGCATCGATCTAGTGTACTATAGTACACAGATGAGCATCGGTCTAATGTACTATAGTACACAGATCAGCATCGGTCTAATGTACTATAGTACACAAATCAGCAGCTTGCCAGGTCATGCAATCGAAACCCGAGGGTTTCACAGAGTGGTGGATTCTCTAGTCTAGTCTAATGGCCTCTTCTCTTCATTAAATATCCATTCTTATCTTGTATTCTTGTATTCTTATACAGTACAGAGGTCAGTATCAGTCGAATGTGTAGTACTGATTCAGGCTCTTCTAACTTACTCATGACACAATTGAAAGCTTTGCCTTCACACACTGAAATATTACGTATATTCAGTACAGTGTTAACTGATGTTCATTATCCCAGGTACAATGCTATTGTAACAAATCACTATGCTGGGAGATTTCCACCCATGTTGAGTTGCACACAGCAAAACGGCAGGCCCCGTGGGACGAGAGTCACCTGACTTGGCGAAGAAGTTGACGAGGGCGTCCGTCTCGCAGCTCTTGTACAGCTCGGCCAGCTGCGAGGTGCAGTTGAGTGAGAGGTTGTGGATACGCAAACGTCTCTGCCCGCCAATGGTGGTGTATAGCAAGGCACACTGGGAAAAGGAGCGAGAGAGGACACCCTGAGCCAGAGAGCGTAGGCTGCAACATAACTCCAGTTGGAGAGCGCAAAAATGCGAGTGAACCAATGTCCACAGACATATAAACATGAGATTATTATTACTTTCTGTTCCAAACACATAAAATGTAATGCATTAATTCTTGACTTATGGCAGACCAAATCCTTCTGATAGAGACCAACCTTCAGAAATCATGTTGGCAACATTGATCCAGGGCAGATAATCACTCCGGAATTTACTTACACAACAGAACACAATAATTAGCTGAATTATACTTGTATGCACCCATAACCTGGTCACACAGATCCTTTCATGAAAAAAGAACAAATTCAAAACCTGTTGCAGGTATTACTTTGGCCCTGTCAGGAGGCAGGTGTGGGACGCACCTGTATCAGGGCTCCCGTGTCTTCGCTGAGTGTGTCGTCGTGCTTGAACTCCACAGTCAAGGCTTTGTGGCAGTCCACGGCGGCCATTTCCACATCGGTGGTGTTGTTCATGAAGACGGCACCGAAAAAGTCTGTGGCTCTGAATCCTAGACACACACAGACAGACAGACAGACATACACACACAGAGACACACACACACACACACACACACACAGGACACACACAGAGACACACAGAGACACAGACACACACACACACACACACACAGACAGACACACACACACACACACACAGACAGACACACACAGAGACACACACAGACACACACACACACACACACACACACAGATACACACACAGACACACACACACAGACACACACACACAGATACACACACAGACACACAGAGACACACAGAGACACACACAGATACACACACAGAGACACACACACACACAGATACACACACAGAGACACACACACAGACACACAGAGACACACACAGACAGACAGACACACACACACACAGATACACACACACACACACACACACACAGATACACACACACACACACACACACAGACACACACACACACACAGATACACACACACACACACACACAGAGACACACAGAGACACACACAGAGACACACACAGATACACACACAGAGACACACACACACACAGAGACACACACAGAGACACACACAGATACACACACAGAGACACACAGAGACACACACACACACACACACACACACACACACACACACAGAGCTAAGCAAAGTCTTACTCCCTCCCTTTAGTTTTTATTCATGAAAGAATATTGGCACAATGTTTTTTATGCTGCATGTATGCCTAACATAATGACACACACTGTAATTAAGCAGTACTCTGCATGGTCATTTCTGCATGTAAATTTTTAAAATAAAAACACTGCTTAATAAATGGTGTGAAACTTGGGATGTGACTATTACCAGCTGTTGTAATGTACACCCCATTATTGTGCATAAAATGGTGGTTTTATGAAAAAAAAAAAACCTATGTAAAGTTACAATCTTTAAAAAATAATTAGAAACTACATTTTTAAGGCATGTACAATATTGTAGGCCTACTGTCAATACAGTACTTTATGAAACTTATCATTTTAATTATTAATTTTAATTATTTTGATTCATATACCTGTATAGCAGCACAGTGTTGATAATGCAATGGAGCCATGCTCAGCATCCAAATACATGTATGGGTGAAACCAGCATGGCTCTCACCTGTACTGGTTCTATTAGTCTCACCTGTACTGATTATATTATTCTCACCTGTACTGGTTACATTAGTCTCACCTGTACTGGTTCTATTAGTCTCACCTGTACTGATTATATTATTCTCACCTGGACTGGTTCTATTAGTCTCACCTGTACTGGTTCTATTAGTCTCACCTGTACTGATTATATTAGTCTCACCTGTACTGATTATATTAGTCTCACCTGTACTGGTTCTATTAGTCTCACCTGTACTGATTATATTATTCTCACCTGGACTGGTTCTATTAGTCTCACCTGTACTGGTTCTATTAGTCTCACCTGTACTGATTATATTAGTCTCACCTGTACTGGTTCTAACCCGCATTATCCCATCAAATCCAATGGGCTTCTCTATGTCTCCCCTCAGATCATTCAAGAAGAGGTCTCCATCTGCCTCAACCTGCAACACAAACAGGAAGTCTCACAAAAACCACACACAGACAGGAAGTCTCACAAACATCACACACAGACAGGAAGTCTCACAAAAAGCACACACAGACAGGAAGTCTCACAAACATCACACACAGACAGGAAGTCCCATAAGAATCACAACACTGTGTTTTTATCCAGCCCCAGCCTTCAGACTAAACAGAATTTCCTGTAAAATGACAGAACTAAAGTAAACTAAACTAAGACTGTTAGGCATTCGCTCATCATGCAAATGCGGTTAATAGCTCACTATATGCATCTCTTACAAAGGTAAAATGTAGGAAAACATTTATAATAATTGCTGCGTATCATAGATGTTTCAGAAACCTCTGCTATGATATGGCTACCTACAGGGAAATGCATGTTTCATACAATTAAATTAGCTAATTTATGTAATAAGGTCAGTTAAAATTAGATGAACATAATTTATTATAGCTCTGATTACATTATCATATTGAACAAACATTCAAGGCTAATGTTTTCCCTAAGGGACTGATTAATGACAGTTCTACTCTGTGAGCTTAATCATGCATCTGAATTCAACCAGCTGGAGGCCATCTTGGAAAATGGAAGCTACTGTCTATACAGGGAAAACTGGCAATGACCTTCTGGCCAAAAGTGGTGTATTGGATTTACAAGGTTAAATGTTATGATGAATTACAGAATGTATTAGCTTAACCACTGAGATTATAGAGCACTGTAGGGCAACAATTCCTGGGTGTGTCCTAAAAGTGATGTCACAGACAACAAAGGATTGTATTGGCTAAAACACAGTTGTCTTTAAGGGAGGCAAGAAATGGATTTTCAGATCACCTAAGATCAGGGGTCCTCAATCTTATCCAGAAAGGGCCGGTGAGGGTGCAGGCTTTTGTTCCAACCAAGCAGTTACACACCTGATTCCACTAATCAATCACTAGAGTCTTTGCTAAGCACCTTGATTAGTAGAATCAGGTGTGTAGCTGCTCGGTTGGAACAAAAGCCTGTACCCACACCGGCCCTTACTGGATAAGATTGAAGACCCCTGACCTAAGATGGTCAGATTTGACAGATATCTCAGTAAGGTTCATGTGTTTACCAAAAGATGATAATTTATGAACTTTGATTGGAAAAAGCTAATATATATTTAAAAAAAACATGATTATTAAAGTACTGCCTGTCAAAACATCATCATAAATAAGGTCACCATAGACTTATAAACAGCAAAATGTACATCTTTGGCAATAATCTTGGAAACATATTTAACGGCAGAACAGCCCACGAGCACACACCTGAAAGTTGCAGTATTTGTAGATGGAGCCTCCGGTATGCAGAGGGACGTGTCCCATGGTGGCCATGTCTATGTACTGGCTGGGAAAGAGGAAGAGGTCCACACTGCAGCTGCTTGACACGCAGTCCTTGGTCAGCTGCTCGTAGATGTGCTTCTGCGGCTGAAAGAGAGTCTGACCGCACAAGCCAATCACACCAGACGTGAGCACCAACTTCCTGCTCCTGCTGGGTTTTTTAATAACGTTCTAGGACAGAGCTGCATTCCACAACGAGCGGCATGTTTTCTGGTTTTTGTTCCAACCAATTATTCTGGCCTAGTTTTCTAAATGGCTGCATCTGCCAATACTGACTCAATTTCAGTACTGGTTTAGACCACAGTGAAACGCTTACATGTAGAATACATGCAGCCTGCAGGTGTATCACATGTTTCTATTAAAAAAAAGATTTACACAAAAACAGCTCACACAGAGAGGTCCCCAAGGGCGTGAACCCCTGCTTTAGGTTGCCTGAGGCATGTCCAGGAGACACACACCTTTTCTTTGTCGGTGTTGACCAGCTTCTTGTCGTCCCGGTTCTTGAGTTTCCCAGGAGCCTCAGCGGTAGGTAGAGAGGAGTGGAAGATGAAGAGTTTCCCACTGCATTCTGCAGCCTGCAGAGTGGACAGCAGGGGGCGACGGTGAGACGGCTAAAGTAGGCTCATCAGACTGACTTAATGTTTCACCGAAAGAACATCTTCTGGCTCACATATTTGCACAATGATGCTTTGGCACTCTCAACCAAAAAATAACTCCTGCTCACCTAAAATTTATGAACACTTTTTAGGCATTGAAATGCAAAGCACAAGCCTGTCGAGCTGGGTTCATATGGCATGTTTGAGCCATACTGCTGAATTTATTTACATATATACATTTTTACAAAATAGATGAATTTGCTCCTAGTTTTTTTTCATAAAAATTTACTTCTTTTTGTGTAACTGAAAATCAGACTGAAAATTTATCAGGAATATGTTTTGGCGGTTAACCACATTATGTCCCTGTTCTGGAACTCGTGCTCAGTAAGACGTTGAGCTCTCACCTTCAGAGCCTCCATGCCGGCCTGAATGACCGGGGCGAAGACCGTCTCGCTCTCATTGGTTTCAGCAAACATGTCTGGAATCTGGCCCAGCAGACTAAGGGGGGGGAAACAAGTAAGCACAAACCCCTCCATCTCATACCTGCACACATTCAAATACCTTTCACACAATTCATCTCACAAACACCGGCTTCTAGTGGCGTTGCTGTCATTTACATACACTGCACGTGGCCGAGAAGGGGTTAATACACTTTGTGAAAGCACAACTTTCCTCAGCCTGATAAAGTGTGTGGACAAAGCACATCGCTGACAGCACTATTTTCTCTGTGGCTTGAAGTTCATACCCCAGGGCTTTATGGGAGTTTGTATACTCTAGTTTAAATATACAGCTTTCTAAAGATACAAGGTTTGCTCTGTTTTTTTCATTTGTTCACATTTTGTGAATGACCATTTGAGTCATTTTGTAATTTTTGTTTAAGAAAAGTAAATACACTGAAGTGTTCTGTCCACTCTGGAGAATTTAATGAAAAATGTTAAATGTATGCAGATCTTTTGTTTCCACCAATTACCCTGGCTAAATGAGCTAATTTCCTACACCAAAACTGGGTCTCTCGTAGATTAGATCACAGTAAAATGTTTCATATAGGGACATAAAATCAATCTTCAGCTGTTATTCATGTGCTTATCAAGAAATGTAGCCAAAATGTCAGATGGGGTAAATGTTAGCAATTCAAAATAAATAAGACCAGAAATTGAGAAACAGATGCGGCGGCCCCTCCTTGCCCACCTCTGATCTCGCCCCAGGATCAGATTAAAGTCCTGGAGAGCCACAGTGCCTCGGATTTTTGGTGTGTTTCAGAAGCAGCGATTAATTTAAGCCATTAATTGGCCAAAGAATGCACACACCTTGTTCTCAATCAGCCTTAATCAGTCTTAATTAGCAGCTGATTGAAGAGAAACCACAAACACCTGCAGAACCTCCAAGACTGGAGTTTGACACCCCTGATTTAAGCACTTAAAGGCATACTGAACTTTGCTTGAACATAATATTGTATAGCTACCCGGCCCCCGATACGAGGCGTAATATTCACACTCATCTTCATGACTTGCGCCAGTCAGTAACTGGCTAATGGAGAATGACGTTTTTTCTCTCTCCATTCACTCCCATTGCATGGCGAAACAGGTCTCAAAAGCACACTTTTAGCACATAAACTAATGCAAACAACGCAGATTATGCCGATATATAAAATCACGACATCCAGAACTGAATGTTTGAAAAGATAAAAAGCTCCATTCACGATATTGTACACTTTTTCCAAACAAAGGTTTGGAAGAAGATCCGGTCGTTAGGTTATGAGAAACGTCCTTGTTTCATTCTTGCGCCAGTAACGGTCCCAACCACTTCCTGAAGCGTGCGTTAGAAAACAAACCAAGCAAGTTAGCAACAGTTGCTAGTTTTCTAAGAAAACAGTTCTTCCAAATCAAATCAATCAAAATTTGTTTCAAAAGTTTCAAACGTTTGATTCTGGATGTCCTGATTTTATATATCGGCATAATCACCGTTGTTTGCATTCGAGACCTGTGAGTGTGAATATTACGACTCGTATAGGGGCAGGTAGCTATACAATATTATGTTCTAACAAAGTTCAGTATGCCTTTAATTTAAGTCACTGATGGGCTAAATAATCCACACACCTTCTTTCCAAGGCCTAAACTTACTGCTTATTGAAAGGGGAAAATCAGGGAAACCTGCAGAAACTGTGACCTTCAGACCCCCGATCAAGCCATTTAGCATTAATAGGGTGTGAAATTAACCCCGCCATCTGCCAAATGCTGGTCATTTTTGGTAGGATTTTCTTATCTAGCAGCCATCTTATCTTCGGCAGGCAAGCAACCAGGTTATGTTATATTATAAAAGGTAATGTGGCTGGTAAAATGTTTAAAATGGCTGTTGACTTTTAGAATCCACAAGCCACTCTGGCCAGTGGGTGAATTTCATGCCATTTGTATTTAAACCAGCATGGCCTACTCTATTTTCATGCGCTTGGCCTTACAAAGGGAACTCACTTATTGATGACGGATCGGGACTCCTGGAAGTCGACCAGGAAGCCGTCGAGCAGCGGCACGAACATCTCGGCCACGTCGGACACCACCATCATCTGGGGCTGTGCCAGGGTGCTCTTCACGTTGTAGAAGTGCAGGATCTTGCTGTAGGTGACGAAGCCCACCCTGACCGCCGAGCTCTCTGCTCCTTCCTCTCTGGAAATGGAGATCATGCAAGGGTCAGCTCAAGATCGATTGGCCTGGGAATGAACTATGGTAAAAAAATAAAAAAAACTTAAATGCTCGAGATTTGGGCTTATCAAGACCCACCCATCGTATGATGGCGAAATTCACATTTGCAGTCAGAACAGAGGCAGAGTCGTATAAACGCTTCCCCACTTACACACAACGCCGCTCTTGTAAACAGTGCTGGGCTCGCTGTGTTAACTCTGAGGCTTTGCCTTCGACCCGTATTTGTTTTTACTGCCAGCGACAAGTCCCCCCAAAAAGAAAAGTATCTTTCCGATGTCCTCTGAAAACAACAGACACGGCAGGTACCTCAAAGCATAGGGGTTTTTCTGCAACCGTGACTTCACACACCATGCTTTTAGTCCGGTAATGGCACCAATCAGGACGCCACTATCAGCACATGAGCGTACAAAAACAACCATTTAATAATATAAGCAACACCCTTTTAAAGGCACTGCAGTCACACAGCAGAGGGTCGACGGGGAAGAAATGTCTGTTCTGGGATTGAAGCATGAGGCTTCTGCTCTGAGGCCCTGGCTGCATTCGAATCAACACCCTTCCATACTATTGAGTATTCTTATTGAGTAGACAGGACGTGAAAGTAGTTAAGTACGCAAAATTTTCTTGAAATGTAGTATACTGAAAACCCCCGGATGACATGCTTACTTCCAGGGTTTCACTGAGTAGGCTCTTTTTGGGAGCATACTTTTTCAAGAAGTACAAACATTTTGGTCACATAAATATGACAAGCAGCTTCTTTTTAAAAATGAGGCGCAGCTTCGCTGACCTTTTCGTGAAATTAGAACAGAAAGGACACGTGACATAGCTGTGCAAGGTGGGATATCTTACGACACTTCCACAGTACGGGTGGAAAATAGTATGGAGGATATTTATTAGCATATTGCATGTCGCGTAATAAACAGTACACGGTAAATGGTACACAGTACACAGGAGGCAGGAGACAGGATTCAGTAGATAGGGCTCTGATTCGGATACAGCCCCCGTCCTGTTCTTCAGCGCTCGCTGTGGGGTGGGTTCAAAAGGACGCGAACAGGCCTCGTTTCCAGAGCACAACACTCAAATAGATTTAAAAGAGATACCTCGTATGCTTTCAGTTAATAGAGCCATTATATCAGTTGTCAAGGGACTGGCTTGGACTCGTTGGCTTGAACACAGCCAAAAGAAACAGTCACTGTGCAGCACCAACAATAACTCAACAATAACTTGGGCTTGAGAAATGAAACTCACTTCGTAAACATGGCTGGTATCTACATCCAACACCTGAACAAACACCCTTTTAAAATGTTTTTCATGACTGTCGTTGCATGGGCTATGTAAAATTATAACAAGAACTACGGCCAAAAGCACTCGTATCAAAACGATAGCGGGAAAAACACAGTAAAACAGACAGGAGCCATAACCCCTTCAGACTCGATGACATATGTCCTGCTAACCTCAGAAAGCAATATTAATGAGGTCGCCTGTAAAAGCCTTTCTAACAGGCATCCATGTCTGGAATGGCTCTCTGCATTTCGCAAGTTGGACCCAATAAAAAGCCCAGATTTAGTTTGGCTGCAGTGCAACGCAATCTGTCAGGATGCTGTTCTCGTGTGGGGCTCTAGGGATCTGATATCTGATCCAAACGGCCGGGAATGAAGGGGTTTTGGTTAGCGGGGCCCGTCCCACGTGCACCAGTGTCCCCCTCACACCCACAGTCTGCCTGCACAAGCTTTGCGGGACGTACTCTCCTCCTCAGTGTCCGTCTGAGCATAGCTGATGCAGTGACCAGAATCAGCGGTCGAAGCCGTGCACTCCACAGCAGAGCGCATGCATGTCTGCGCTCTCCTAAAATGTTATCAATTATCATTTCAGTTAGTAATTATCAGTTAGCAATAACCTTGTCTTATGAATACAACTGCACATTTCAAATCGGAGGAAAGGAGCTAAGTAGAATCTTTTTTTATTTATTTATTTATTTTATTTTATTTTTTAATCGGAGACTGATCAGATAAGATTCATGTCACCAGGTCAGATTGAGTCTTTTTTTACAGGAGTGTCAGGTTAACAGAATTGGCCTCAATGATACTTTGTATTACTGGATAATAAAGAAAACATTATGTGTGGTGTATTGTAACCACCTGTTGGGAGCCTTTTCAAAGCTCAACTTGATCAACAGCAGCAGAAAACTATAAATTGTGGAAGCCCAGTGTGATCTCCGTTACATTACCTGGATTATAAGCAGGAACACAAACTAAATAGTCAGACGATAATATCAATAGCAGTTTCCTGAACATTCTTCCATACTGGTGATGTAGTTTTTATGGTTTAGAGAAGTAAGGGCACATTACAGCAGTCTTGGCATTATGACAAAGTCCAGGATTTAGAGCAGCAGAATTGCACTGTAAATCAGTGCTTCGCATCTCTGCCGCCTCACACAACAGGCACAAATCAGGCCCATCTGTAGCTGCATTTTAAATAACTGGCGATCGCCGCAGGGGGGGAGAGAACAGAGTAATATTTTCCACTATGACCTCTGACCCCACCTCCTGGAATTCTGAAACAACGAGAATGGAATCTTTGTATTTTTTATTGTTCTGGGGATTAAGAACACCCAGAGTTGGCACTGGATCACTGCTTACAGAATAGTACCGTTACATACCATGGTGAACGGAAGCAGCAGTTTGTTTGAGCCTGCAGGGGTGTGGAGGTAATTGCATTCCTGGGGTTGTGGCCCCAGAACTAAACCACCCAGATATTACAACTCCATCTTGAGAAACGTGGTTAGTACTCACAACCCCGTACAGAGCGGAGTATCTGGTTGGTCTATAGAATCTGTGGTTAGTCACGTGACAGGATGCAGCAGTGAGAGTCATATGACAGTAGGTGGCAGTGACAGTCATGTGACAGGATGTGGCAGTGACAGTCGTGACAGGATGTGGCAGTGACAGTCATGTGACATGAAGTGGCAGTGACAGTCATGTGATAAGATGTGGCAGTGACAGTCATGTGACAGGATGTGGCAGTGACAGTCATGTGACATGAAGTGGCAGTGAGTCGTGAAAGCACGTGGCAGTGAGCCTCATGTGATAGGAAGTGGCAGTGAGAGCCATGTGACAGGAAGTGACAGCATACCTGGGCAGATGGTCCAGCAGCGTTTTCAGTTCCTCACACAGCAGCTTAACCAGCCCACTTTTGATGTTGGCATAGGACACGTCAATCATGAAAATAAATGCCGGTGGATTGGGTGGTTTATTGTTCTGGGGGAGAGAAATAATTAGACTTTGATGATGCATTCAGGTAATATTTTCATGTCCTGCATTAGGGACACATGACTGACCAATAAGGCATGTGCTTCACATTGCTCAATATTGCTGTGGTTCACATACAAACATGAAGACAGAAATTTGGGAACGCGGGAAGATGGAAACGCATTGTGTTTGGGAATGTCGGTAAAGGCATGTTGCATTCTTTTAGTCAATGCATGTTTTCTTGTCAGTAATTGAATTGAAAAATACAGGGATACTGGCCATTTAAACTAGTTATTGAGCAGTCACAGCAAGTTCCCTGGAATCGCACACTCTGAAACATTGTTCCTAATCTAAATGGTTTGTTTTACAACACATTCCACACTTTACAATGTGCTTTGTTTACGGGAGCAGCCTCATCCAGCAGAGGCTAACAACTAACATAAACTTTACTGAAAGTCCCACAAAAAACTATAAATCCTGCTGCACCTGTAAACATAATGTTATTTAACTTAATTCACTTTAAATGCACTTAACAATTTAATGATGTATTTCAGATTCAAAAAGCCAAAGCACACAAACATTACAGCAACACTTTTCTACTTTTATTCACTTTTCTTCTTCCTCTACTTTTGAAACAGTTATTCCTCTCAAAGGAGGCACAATAACATTGGGGTTGGTTTGGGCTGAGTAGCTGCGATTATGCCCGATACGGTGGAACATGCACGCATGCACCAATGCATTTGATGCGCCATTGGTGCCGTTAATTAAGTGAAAATTTCACGCTCAGAAAAGTAGCCTAATTATAGTTATCTGAACCTCTTATTTATCATGTTTAGCAGCCAAATTCAGAAGCAAAGCTATACAGAGACTCCAAAGCTCTCCAGGCTCCTGCTCTCTGTTTATTAATAAAGTCAGCAAGTTGAAATGTTTTGTTATACAAATGAGATTTGTTCCATTTTTCCTTCATAAGTTGACACCCGTGCTCATCTACTTCTGCCATAACATATGGAAAGTTGGCATTTGTGCTATAATGTAAAACAGGGAGGCCAATGTGGGCAGAACAACATCGGTTATTGATATGAACCCCAGTATTTCTGTAACATGCACCCCTGTTCAGCCACTTCTCCCACTGTTCTGTCCTCCTATAGTTCGGTTGTTTCAGTGGTTTTATGTACCAAATATGAAGTTATGAAGCCAATACAAATCTTTTATGGGAGATAAATCACAACATAGCAACATTGTTTTGTTTCCAGAGTAACTTCCCATGGCATGATCACACAGATTTCCAAATATTATAAAACAGACTTTATCTCTAAGGTAATGAGGCATCGCATAATGGCGTCTCACATATTCCCAGTTGAAAGACTCAGGAAAGGACCTCGACCTGGAGAAAAATAAATAGAAAAAATACTGAGCTAACGCTAACGTGGTGGCCGTGCATTGCATACCTCCACCACAGGTGCTTAGACACACTCTTGTTTTACACTGGATCCTCCAGTTTCATCAAGTAAAAAATGCGGTATGACTGCCAAGACCCAAACCCCCTGCAGTTGCATTCTGGGACCTGCGGACCCCTGTGGGGGAGCGCTGGGAGTATCAAAGATTGCAGCTTTTAAATCTCATCTGCAAACATTGAGAAAAAACTCCAACAACTCACAAAAAAGATGTAAATTTTACTGCGTGTCTTGAAAGGTTAACTTAAAATCCTTCTATCCGTCTCCACCTCAGTTGATGTGTGGTGAGCATTCTGTCGCAAAATGGCTGCCGAGCATCACACACGTTGGTGAGTCTCCCCCTCATCACTTTAAAGTCACCATGAAGCGGAAGTTAGAGCAGCACCAGCTTCCGCGATATGACGTATACGCGAGCAAAACAAATCTTTCAACGGGAATTTTTGAAGGGCAGGGAGTCGATGTGATTGGCGTCAAATGCGAACACTAAGAATACGTGCCACAGTGTAAAAGTACATTGATTGGAGGGAAACAGACCTATTTGATCAACATTATTGGTTCCAATTTTGATGCACGCCCACTGGAACTTGATGACGCAAAATTTAAAAGTGAAATAGTTTTCCAGGAACTGAAGGGCCTGTTTTTAAAGCAATTTGAGTGTGAGAAAAGCTCTATACTTTATGTCATGCAGAAGACCACGAGGGGACGTCAATGACTATTGACAGTGTACGTATGCATTCTCATTATAACAGTCATGTATGGGTCCTCATTAGGTCACTGAGTAACCAGAGTCCTTACCCTGCAGTAATCCAGAGTTGCTATGAACTCATAGGATCCCAATGACAGTTCCGGCCTCTCGTACAGATCCACTCTCCGGCCCATATGGTCCAGATGCTGGAAGTAAAAAGCTGGAACTGCCAAAAGATTAAACGAAACATTCAATACATTTCACATTCACATGTTTTAATGTAGTTACTCTTATTATATTAAATGCAACTAAAATGGCTGTATTTTCAGTCAGTTCAAGCCTAGGCCTCCAGGTGGTGCTAAAGGCAACTACATATGCACTTCCTTAGTAGTCCAAATATTTCTTTGATTACAGCTGTTCCTCAACAAAAAATAAATGGCTTAAACTGTAAGGGTAGTGAGCTCTAAATGAATGAATGATTAATGCACAGGAAGGCCTCGCGTCACCCATGCCAAATCTGAGAACAGCAGTAAAGCCAATACAAACTCTAAACAAATTTGGGAAATAAATCACAACATAGCAACGTTGTTTTGTTTCCAGAGTAACTTTACATGGCAAGACCAACAAAGGTATTGTTTGAAGGACATTGATACAGATTTCCAAGTATTATAAAACAGACTTTAAAAAGCTTTATCACTAAGTTAATGAGGCATGGCGTCTTGCACTTTCTCGGCTGAAAGACCTTGGGAAAACAAATAGGAAAACGCACTCAAAAACTTGTTTGTTTATGTAATTAATTTGAGCATGCCTAAATGCCTGTGGTGGAGGTACACAATACAAAATTGGTGGTACATCTGCAGCAGGACCACCATGCTGTGCCCTGTGATGTCACAAAGGCTGTGAAGACCAAAGAGAGGCCACTGCACTGTGAGGTCACAAAGGCTGTGAAGACCAAAAAGAGGCCACTGCACTGTGATGTCACAAAGGCTGTGAAGACCAAAGAGAGGACACTGCACTGTGATGTCACAGAGGGAAGCACTTCTGTGAGTGCTCCTGGACAGAGAAACTGACCTTCATTGACACAGCTGCAGAAGCCACACTGGTAGCGTTGCCCCCCGTCAATGAACTGCATGTAGGAACACATGTAGGCCTTGCATCGATTACAGCGGAGAGGCCCCGCCTCGCCATGGTTCACCACATACAAGGGAGCCTGAGGGCAGAAATATCACAATACTGCAGCCTGAGGAATACTGTACCAACAACACAAAACATACGCCCTTATTCCAGGAACATAAGCACAGTTATAGAGCCAACACAATATGCTAACCAAATAATGTGTGGGGCTGATAATGTCCAGATGTTAACAGCACTGATATGCAGGAAAAGAGGACTGTGGATAAATGATATGAAGGTGTGATGAAGCAGACACTGGCCACCTCAACACCTGCTGCACTCTGGGTATCTGGACCTATGGCCTGTGGTAAGCTGGACTCTGGGTATCTGGACCTATGGCCTGTGGTAAGCTGCACATGCTTTGCTTGACTGTCGCATAAGCATGCAGGGTGTGAAATTAACTCCAGCCACTAGCCAAATGCTGGTAACATTTTGATTGTGGCTGGTAATATTTTTACTCAAGCAGCCACTTTTGCTGATAACCAACCAGGTTGCTTTATATTGTAAAAGGCAATGTGGCTGGTAAAATGTTGAAAATGGCTGGTGATTTTTTAGAATCCACAAACCAATCTGGCCAGTGGGGGGAAAAAGTTAATTTTATACCTGTTTGTATAAAGTAAAAAAACTAGGCCATGAACATATTGTCCGTAAATATGGAATGACTAGATGAGACAACCACTGAAACTACTATAGTGGCAGATATAGTTCAGAGATCTATGATCTATTCCCAAGACTCATTGTCCATTACTGTAGCTATTGGTCTCATTTTACTGATATGAAATAAATGCTCCAGTGTTTCAGTGCGGTTGCTTTATACGGCAGAGGGGCGCGTTCTCTGTCGCTGTGCGTCATTCTATATTTACTCATTAGCCCTGAAGCGTAATCACATTTGCACAAGGCCAATGCCTTTGCAATGACATGTTTATTGGCTGAGTCATAGACTCAAGGGTCATCTTTGGTTACCCGATTGCATCTCAAAATAGCCACATCAGTCCAACAATCAAGTGCAAACCACAACCAGGGATAGAGCGTCATCTTGGTGTCATCTTCCTCATCATCACCATTATCATTTATTTATCAATTATTCTTGTTTTTTTTGTTCTAGGTGAATTCTGACAGACGGTGCTGTAAAATCCAGAAGAATCAGTGTGAGGTTGGAGGGTCCTCATAAATCTAGCGCCACATCTACACCATACACACTCCTCTCTCTGCACCAAGCGAGTAAACGCCAACTCTAAACAACGCACAGGAGTTCAAAACAGTATAACTAAGCAGACCCACCACAAGCCACATGATTGGGTCTAACACAGAGCAGGATACCAAGCCTCAATCAATAACTGTCCCTTCTGTATACATCAATGGAAACATTTGCACAAGTGCCCTGCAGTACGATCAGGGAACTGCATGACAGATCGAGGGATTTCACACAGAACATAAACACTTCTGTTTCGCAGCCATAAAACACCACTTTGGAATTTAGTAAATGGACAAAAGGTTTTTCCTCTGCCTTAGTTAGAAAAGTTCACACAATAAAATGGGTTTCTTATTGCTAGATGACGGTTTCCTTCAATAAAGTGAGAAAATTCCATTTCAGTTCCAACAAAACAGTCAATTCTAATATATATATATATTTTTTCCCTCACTAGTTTTTCAATTTTTTACCGCTTTTCTCTGTCGGGTTAGAATATTAAACAAGATAAAATGTGTTTGAATATTATACAAGATCAAATACATTTCAATAATTTAAAACAAAATTATAAACTAAAAGAATATGAACTATTTAAAAAAAACTCTTCATACAATAAATGCAGAATAAATTAAACAATGAAACAATCGTATTTATTTTCGGCAATATTCTACACTACTGAACAGTATTGAATGAACTTAAGATGGAAGTAAAAGTCACTCTCCTTGGGAACAAACTAAGAGCCAGGATCTGCCTGACACCATGGAAGATTAATCCTTTCATCTACTTGAGTTCACTTTCAGACCTGGCGTCGCTAATTTGCCTTTTGTGTGTCAGACACACTAACATTGCCTTAAAAGGCCCAGTGCTCCTGATGGCCTTTTTTACAAGAGAATAACTTTGTGGGAAGGTTTTTTTGGACCACACAGGCTTAATGTAAAGCTGTGAGAGAACTCTCTTAACACATAATGACAGATGGATATATGGGACTATACATGCTCCGGTCATACTAATATTCATATGAAGTGAACAGATTAACAGCACCCTGGGAGCGCGAATCTTTCTTTCCGTCATGTATGCAAATAAATATGCACTTAGAAAACGGTGAGAAGGATGTGTACCTCATTTTCGGGAATGGTGGCGAAGGGTCTAATGATGGCAGCCAGAGGAACTCGGCACTGTTTGGCCAGATCGGACGTGCAGGGAAAAGAGTTTGTCGTGCAACGCATGAACCGAGGACTGGCATTTCCTGAAACAAATATTGACAAACTGTCAGTTACTAAAGACCCTATGCAATCTAAACAATCATTGTAATAGTTATATTATATATAAAGTACCAAAGAATACAATTACTGTGCATGTAGTATTATATATAAAGTACCAAAGAATACAATTACTGTGCATGTAGTATTATCAGGGCCCTGTTTCACAAAGCACAAATCCTTCTTGTGAAACAGGCCCTGCTATTGGTCTATTGAAGACTATGATGCATAGGTAAACAATATGGAAGATAAGAGGAAGTCCATTACAGAACGAACACATTACAGACCTCCAGGGCGGGATACTACGAAGCAGGATTTCTGGTAACTGCACTGAGTAAAACCCGGAAGCATCCCATATCTGAAACACGGACTGAAGTAAAAAGAGCTGTTGTCGGTTTTACTCAGTGGTGCTGCTTGGTAGTATACCCCCCTGCTCACATGTTTAGAAATCATATTCTTTACATCAAAAAGAAATGCTATTAGGTTCTTGTTTATAAATGTGGGGAAAGTAAGGGTACATCTTTACCTTGTAGCTGACTAAAGAGACTAAGTAATGGCAGAGAGCACAGGCGCTGTGATAGCGCTGATTAAATGACCGCGTAACCTTGCAGGTGGATTATGTTACCTTGATCCTGAACCACAAAGTCAGTGGTGACCAGCGGGGGCACCTGTCCCCTGAGGTTTGTGGTGTAGACCTGCCCTCCGCGCTTGGCCTGGTCATCCTCAATGACCTGCGTCTGAATTTATGAGAGAAATTATTGAATTAAACTAATGTGCAAAAACACCCGTAACCAAATGACAATGCATATGAGGGCCTTCCTTTTACTGTCGCATATTAACAGAAAAACTATCTCTGTCTCTTTCTCTCTCTCCACCTCTCTCTCACTGTCTCTTTCTCTTGCTCTCTCTCTCCCTCTCACTGTCTCTCTCTCTCTCTTGCTCTCTCTCTCCCTCTCACTGTCTCTCTTTCTCTTGCTCTCTCTCTCTCCCTCTCACTGTCTCTCTTTCTCTTTCTCTCCCTCTCACTTTCTCTCTCTCTTGCTCTTCCCCCTCTCCATCTCTCTGTCTTATATTTCCACTTCAGAATTGTGTCAACATTTTAAAAATGGAGGTGAAATTTCAATGTAGATACTCACACACTACATATGAATTGATGCTGTGGTTAAAAAATGCTTTGTTTGGGAGTTAGAAATATATTTACCTTGCAAAGGTGGGAGAGCTTTACATTTAATCTAAAAACTCACTGTGCTGGGAATGGAGTCAGGGTCCAGCTTCTTCTGTGGCGGACCGGCCATTTGGGCAGCCCCACTCGGAAACCCCCCAGGGAAGCCAGGCTGGGGACCTGCCATCGGTCCAGGCTGGGGACCTGCCATCGGTCCCCCGTATGGGCCTGTTAGCAGGGAACACACACACACACACACACACACACACACACACACACACACACACACACACACACACACACACACACACACACACACACACATTATACTCACATCCCTCCCCTGGTGTGAATGCTGCTGCTGCCACAACACAGTGTCGCCAGGCAACCCCTTAGTCTCACACACTCCCAGATGCAAACATCACAGTGCGGCCCATTGAAGCTCCCTCTAAAAGCCCCTTGTTTGCACCTATTCTGATTATATTGGAAAGTGTTCTTCCAAACGGTCTTCCAAACTGCTGTCCCCTCCGCTATGTTTAACACAAGAGCGTTAATCTAATGGGACAAATGCCGTGGCAGATATCCCAAATGGAGACTCCTCATCCTTTAAAACACTGCTTACAATGTGAAAAGTTAAAAGACGCGTTAGTCAAGTTAAGCTAAGCTTAAATACAACAATTTTTATGACTTTGTCTTACCACCATTAACTGGGCCTTAAGATAAAGTACGTCCAAAGCTGGTGACTGCTGCAATTTACGTGGCCTTTACATTGGAAAAGGACCACGTCCAGCAGACTGTCATATCCCTGAGATTTATATATATGCTTGAGATATGCAATACTTTGCTCCAGTATGTATACATACAGAGCATGTTAAAATAAACAAGAGGGGAATATAAACCTTCAGAATAAAATGTCCTCTCTCAGCACCTCACCTTGTTGTGGAAATCCATGTGGTCCAGCTGGCCCGGCAGGTCCAGGAGGCTGCTGGAATCCGACACTGCCGGGAGGGGGTGGGCCAGAGAAGCCCCCAGCAGACATCCCCATTGGTGGAGCTGTAGTCATGGCGCCCATGCTGCCAGCCAATGGAGGAGAGGCCAGCTGAGAAGAGGAGGGGCCCATTGCTGGTGGTGGAGAGGGGAAAGAGTGCTGTGTTGCAGAGCTTGTGGGTGACTGGGGACCCTGCATTGGACCAGGGCCTGCAGAGAAAGAACGAGCCATTGAGTGAGTGGTGTTCAACAACAAGTAACGCTGTACAGAAATGGCCCTCCATATTTATCAAATCTCCTTTTTGCTTTTTGATACTATTATTTATTAAGTTTTGCTCTCCACTATCAAAGCTGGTTAAGCTGCTGTGGTTTCACTTATATCAACTGTACTGTACCTCTGTGACTCAAAACTGGCTAAGAAAATTAGGCAAACCAATAACAATTGCAAAAAAATTCTAATTAATGGGCATCCATGCCTCTTCCTAGAATGTCAGACAACTTGAGAATGTGCCTAATCAACAGCTGTGTATGTTATGCATTTGAGCTTATGCAGATATATTGAGAACCACAAAATAACAATAAATCCATAGACTGGCTTGGATTCAATCAACATTAGTCCTTAACCTTGAGACTTTTAATAACAATTAAAAGCAATAATTACTATTTATTTCTTTTTTTGAAAGTTCAGCAATCACCGACTCACCAAACTACATTTATGCAGAAAAGGTATATGGCTTACATTTACTTCAAAGTTGAGGAGAAATGTTGAATGAATACAGGCCTGTGTTTTTCAGATAGTGACTCGTGGTCTGGCCATATGAAAGATAATATCTATTACACAGCACTGAAAAAAGAAATGCATTATGTGTCTGATAAAATAAGCTAACATATTTTTAAATAGTGAAGGTCCCCAAAACCTTCTGATCTATTCTAATCTAATGATGGAGGAAGTGACGAAAAAGGCTACTATACTAAAATGCTTAAAAAACGTATTAATTTACATGTACAAAATAAATTAAGTCAGTCACTAAAGCAACATCTGGTTTCATACTGTATACAATTCATCACTCATTAACAACGGCGTTGATTCCAGTGCAGGTATTTCAGTTGTGTCATTCACGTGTCAAATAACGTAGGCAAAACAACTGCCATCTGACTTATGGTTTGTGGTTCAGCATTTCTCAATGGGCTGAAATCACTCCTCTGATTCTGCATCAATACTGGAGATGAGACAAACTGTTCAAGAACCAGCCTGTTTTGGTACGGTCACTATATCCTTTTATCACTAAAATTTGAACTTTTATTTTAAAATATCTGTGGAAAATTTGTTTGTTTCTTTCTCTCTCCCTCTCTCCCTCTCCCTCTCCCTCTCAGCTTTCAACCATTCGGTTCAAGCTCCAACATGTTCTGTTCTCCCATATTCGGATATCTCAGCTAACGCAGTTACAGCGTTGAGCATACTGCACACTCCCTAGCTTCCTCTTTTACGCTCTTCTACACCTTTGCCTCACTTCTTATTCAGAATTCACATGGGCTGAGATAAAGCTTACCGCCCACCTGGGAGGGATAGCATATTACAGCATAGCGCCACAGGGCTGGGCATGCTTGTTTCAAAACATATTTCAAAATATGTGGTGGTAGTGTGTTGAATCTGTGCATTCCTTTTAACTGAGACAATATTCCAAAGTTGATTCTCCACCAAAACTTAATGGACAATAAAGCTTTTTTTAATTAAAATTTTGAAGCGAATTGGTTAGGAGAATCAAGTTAGGAATTGGCACATGGACAGTTGATGCAAATGAAACGGAGCACTGCATACCATAACCACTGATTTGCATGGCACTCATTTGATTGCTGATCTGCTGGGCTTGAGGTGGGGCCGGAGAGGCGGGGCTATGGTAGGGAGACTGGGGGGGCTGTCCGTATGGAGACACTGAGACACCTGGAGGGGGGAACCTGATGAATGCAACAGGAACAGAGAAATTTTGTGAGTGAGAGAGTGCCAACTAGGCTGATTTTCTGTCTAAAATTACAGAAGAGGTAGTATACTTGGTGGAATGGAAATCAAACAAAATGGTTATTTGAGCTATTTGCTCAAAAGCTGAACGAGTCATTTTTGGGGGGACAATTAATTAAGTCTGCTGATGAAAATGCTAAATGTAAAAAATAAGTCACTTTTTTTTTTTTAAATTTTTTTTTTTAATATGATCGCATATGACACTCTCTTCTGTACTGTGTTCCCTCATGTACATTTCTTGCCATGACTGACAAATAGTGGCAACATCTCCACAGACTTTCCTATCTTGTAATTTCCTTCACCATCTTTGGTTAAGAAACCTGTAGTATTTGATTAAATATGTAAAGCACATGTAAGTATCTTACCTCTGGGAGTAGCCGTTTGGCTGGCTGCTTGGGGTAAACTGGCCAGGACCTGGCAGTGGGGGGGCACTAACGGGGGCAGAAACAGGTGACTTCAGCGCACCTGAAAACAAAATGAAAAATGGGGGAAAACTGTGAATGACAAATTCCAGCTACGCCCAGTGCTACTTCCAAGCACACAATGCCTTCTAAAGGTCAAGTAACAAGCAGCACATAGGACAGCGCTCTGTATCAGTTTCACTTGTATGGACTTCCATTTCAAATGACATGCACATGCTCAGTTCAATCGTGTTTTTCCACACTTCACCAGCTGCTAAACGAGGCCCTGAATCACAGGGCAATGCTGACGTGAGGGTCAAAGTATCAGTCCACTTGATTCTGATTGAGTTAAGAACAATACAATAAGACCAAATGGTAAAAACATAGGCCCTGTGCTTACCAGGGGGCGCGATAGGGAAGGACTGGGACGGTCCCCCGTAGTGCCCATAAAGAGGCTGCATGGGGTTTCCCCCAAGGCCGGAGGGGTACCCCACCATCCCAGGCTGGGCCTGAGAATAAGGAGGTGTGGCAACATAACCCTGATGACTCATTCTGTCTGCTCTCCTGTTAGCCTCTTCTCATTCCAGGCTGGGTGGAATTCAAACAACCTGCAGACAGAGAGCAAAGTTAACTGCATTAATTGTTCCAAAAAGTCAATGGAGAAAGTTGGCTAATGTTGACAACGGAATCCTGTATTCACATATGAGCAGGCCATTCTACCCATCCAGGCTCTTCAGTTGCATACAGACTGGCGTGCACAAAAAAAGAGCCGATCCGTTTCAGGATTTTGTGCCAACTTCTGCACTGAATTATCTAATTAGCTCAATCATATCTTGATCTAACATTTGTATAAGCAGCAGTTACAGCCGAAGACTGTTAGTGTTTCCCCACATATTTTACCTGCTCAGGTAGAGGAGTGAACCAGCCCAGTTTGTAGGGCTGTCAGAAAACAAAAACTAAGAAAATTGGGTTGGAACAAAAACCAGCATGCAGACCTCACCTCCAGGACCGGAGTTGTGCACCCTTGGACTAGAGGGTATCCAGCACTGGACTCGCACAATCTAAATTAATGTTTTATCACGTCTCCCTCTGATGAAAAGGTATAAAAGATGTGGTCTAGGTATTTGGTAGATGGCATACTGATGATGGTAGAACCTTATTTACAGAAGTTTCACAAGAGTGCTAGTTGATTCACTGTGTATTATAAGAGGAAACCCAAGCAGTCTCCTGAAGACTTCCAAAGCTCTCATACACATCACAAACATTTCCTTGTTTTGAAATTGAACATTCAGACAATTTCTGAACCAAACCAACGTGATGAAACGGCATATAAGCCCATGTTGACTTTTAGGAAGTATTATACAGATTAGTCTATACCATCATCATTGTGCTGTCTGCCAAATGCCTAGGCTACACCAAAGACATGCGTTTCATCGCAGGGAGATGTGAAGAAACGGATTCATGTAGCCTAGTCCAGTAGTACCATTGTCATTAGCAACTCCTCAGCTGACACTAACCTTTAGCCTACCTTCCTGTTCACATCACCCATGGAGACACATTAGAAACATTTAATCAATGCTATTGATCGATGCTATGGGTCCACAATCCATAACAAAGCAGCTGTATATCCCTGAGTGATACCTTATTGCAGCAGTAAGATCCAAATTGCATGCACTGTAGGAGTGAACTGCTTTGATCGGGAAGTTTGCACTGAATGATCTTGCAAACTGACCAATTTCACCCAACAATCACAGCAAATGATGGTACTGGGATAGTATGACTAGCCAGCTGGGTCTCTCCTCTGAGATATCTCAGTGCAGTTAGGCTTAACATGCATATAGCATGTGTAATGGCCTATCAAATGGAATAGTGGGTCTTGAAAACTGATTTATTTATTTATTTATTTGCCAGCAAACTAAATGTAGGCCTAACCTCCATTTCCTTTTAGCTTAAAGTATAACCAGAGTATGTGAATCTGTATTTATCTATAGCCTACTCGTTCTCTAGGTACTTTTTTTTAGTTAGGCTACAATACAAATAGTTGTTTGTTAGGTTCATTTAGTTGATTATTAATGGGCCCTGTGCCTTTTTTGTGATATCACATTTTTGTATTCCTGATAGTTACACTGATGTTCTCCATTTCTGTATGTCTCTCTGGATAGGACCGTCTGCTAAGTAATTGTAATGTAGGCCTACTTCAATTTCTAGCCCTGTGTAATCCCCATAACATTTTAACTGACTCTGGGCCCACCTTATTATGGTTTGTAAACGTCTGGCACTTATGACACTTTTTTGGTCTGAGAAAAAAACAAACAGTCTGACATCAGAAAAGCAAAGAATCTGGTGCTATTCAGGATATTTTGTAGCCCTATGCGTTGTCTTAAGAAATCATTAACTTCAATCATTCATGTTCAGTAATCCATTCAGTCAATAAACAAGACCTGGACGTGTAACCGAAATACTGATAGCCTAATTATACGTGTTATTATTGCTTTATAATAGAATCGTTTAGACCAGCTAAATCTTGATTTAACAGATATATATTAACGTTAAGTCCTTTTATATAAGATTGCCGTTGTTGATTACACCCGTTAACAAGTTTGCATCCAGATGCCTCAACAGTCTATGGCCTCAACACACAGCTGGTTTAAGAACCCGTAACCCGTTATACATCAGGCGCAATATATCACGTTATTTAAAGAAGATGTTATTTTACAAAAGAGCATTTTGGTCCGAACAAAAAAAAACTAACGTGAGTCGAATATTTTCACATAATGTGCGGGAAACACCCTGTTACTCAGAAACTACTGTAACGTAGCTAGCTGACATTCCCCTTACTTGCCACGTCAAATACCGTTATGATGGCTGCAAAATTAAGCATCACGACCAACAATTCATCTGCAGTTATAGGCATACCTATTTCTACTAATGCACGCTATTGATACACTCAGAACCACAAACATGCATATCGGAAAATATACTGTATTTTAATGTTGATACCATAACGTTACGTTAGCCGTTAGCTAGAACGGAAATCAACCCACATTTAAAACAAAGTTTCATAGCAGATGGAATCACCATTACAGACCTAGCCTATCTGTCTATTCAATGTGGTAGAACACTAGCGCACCATCTTGTTATAAGTGTGTCCAGTGTTTATTCTGTTATTACCTGTGTGGCTGGAAGAATGAGCTGAAAGCGTTTGTATGTGAATCTCCTTTGCTAAATGTGCATCACTGCGAAGTGCCACGTCAAACTCCAGCAGCACCGGCTCCTACGCCTACCTTTACTGCTGCTTTTGCGCATGCGCAAAATGATGGGAATTCCTAACACGTCAGCATGGCGAGGACAGCATCACACCGTAGCCTACGCAGAACTGTTCTGTGGTAGCCTACCAGTTCCAGCGGTAGAGCGTGCACATATGTGATGTCTCACTGTGAAAACGTAGTCGGAGATGGAAATACATATTTTTCACCAACTTCGGTTTCACAGTAAACCGATGCAAAGTGCTTCTAGTTAAGAACAGCTGAAACGTAGGATACAACAATGAAAGTCTTGTCTACATAGGCTACTATTTTGACGCGTGGGACCCAACTGTTTTATGCACTTGAGTGAGCAAAAAATAGGGGACACAACCGACAGCATTATAAATTGATGCTTCACGTGCGTTAAAAACATGTGAAACTAAAGTAAATAACCCACAGCAGCCTAAGTCATTTAAAAAACGGAATCACATTATGTGAGCTTCATGATACAGTGAAAGTCATAATAAAAACAGTTGCGCTTTCATTATGAAACATGAAGCTGGAGTAGGCATATATTATACTATTTTATTCATATTTGCTTTATAGGCCCCATCTCATTAGCCTACATTACAGGCATTTTAGCTGTATATAACTGTACATGTAACTATAATGTATAAGTCGCTCTGGATAACTTACACATAATGAAAGCGCAACTGTTTTTTATCATGCCTTTATCACTGTATCATGAATGCACCCCTAAATTAAGATGTTACCTATAAGAGTGGATGCCAGTAAGTCAGTAGCCTACTTTAATAGGCTATTTGACTAAAAGGCTTAGCCTACTTTACGCATGTAAACACAATTTTCCATAAACAAATTTAAATGCGCACGCTCAAATTTAAGTATAAAAAGGAAGTTATGGGTAAATTAACTCAAACATGACAACAGCAACAAACAGATGTTCAGAATAGTTTGATCATTCTCATCGGGCGGGTCTTTCCACAGTGACGTTTTAAAACGGGCTGGACCTCAGTTTGTTAGCGCGTGATGCCAATTGTGCAGGCGCGCTCAGTTTCACAGTTCGTACTCCGCACAGTTGATGGTAAAGTTCTTGGTGGGCGACCGCGGATGAGGTCCGCCAGCATGGTAACTGCGGACTATATATGCATTACAGTGCGCGGAGGAGCGCCGTGGGGCTTCTGCCTGCAAGGGGATGGAGGGGACCTTCATCAGCCTCTGCGTGTCTCCAGGGTAGGATTGCAATAATGCATCATCACTTATTTATTTGCAAAAAAGCAAACAAATTCAAACGGTTATTTTTATTATGTTTATTCTTTGTGGCAGCTACACATATTAACATCAGCAGCAGTAGTAGTAGTTTAATAAGTGGAAGAAGCAGTAGTAGCCTATTAGGCGTTCTATTGATTAATTTATTCGAGATTAATTTAACCACATGCCCATCCACAAATTAACCTTTGTCGCTGTCGTTTGCGTCAATAATCCCGCCAATTGTTTTATTATGGATAATAATAAAACAATTGGGGAATGCTAGAAATGTCATTGTTAAAAATAGATGCCAACAATAATTCAGATTATAGTATACGAGCGCGTCGTTTTTTTCTGTGTGGGTGATAACTTTGACAGACACTGTAGGACGTGCAGCATCACGTTAAATCAAGACGGTATAACCATTAGCAACCTGTAAGAAAAAGTTGCGTGAGGCAGGCTAACTAGGCGAGTAAAATTGTGCTTTTGAAACTGTTATTTGACTGAGTTAGGGCAGGTGATGTGGCCAACTATTTAAAACCGAAATGATTATGTTTTTTATTGGTTACATTTCCTGTCCAAATATTAACAGCGAATCTTTTCGCTACAGACCAACCCAAATATTCTCATAGATTTTTTTTTTTTATAGAATGCGCACATAAATTATTAATAGTCTGTGATCTTGATCCAACAGTGGATGCTTAAATTTTCTGCTTGGAAAATATATTTGCCTTGATGGAGCAAAGACCTTATATGGTAAGGGCAGCGCGGTCTTGCATTGGAGCGGTGCTGTTGTGTGCCTGAGCGATCTGTTATCAATCACATTAATTTAACTTAGAACATAAACACTTCTCTTGAGATTTGAGGACGGGGCGCCGTTATTATTGGACTATGTGTTTTTCGGTTCTTTAAAGTGTGTTTGATTTTGTTTGCTGTTATCTTATGTAATGGCACATTGCAGGATCACTAATTCTGATCCTTAAAATTACATAAATTTAATGTAAACTTGCAGTTGTGTCTCCATACAGTAAAATGTTCAGCATGAAGTAAACTCTAATTGGGTGCATTTTACAATGGTAGTGTACATCTCTATTGGATTTATAAACTCTGTGAGAGTTGAATTAAGACTGGATATTTTACTGTGTATCGTCTGTGACAGATAAGCCTAACCCCAATTTGGAACCCCAACTCACACTTATAGGCTAAATCAACAGCTTAACTTATACCAGTACAGTGTTTTGTCAGTTTGTCAGTCAGTTGGCACATTTTATGATGTCATCATAGCACAGCTGAAATGAGGACGTAAAAATGTGTGATAAGCTGCTTCGAGCTGAGCCAAAAGGGAACCATTTTTCTGTTGTCTTTATAACTTACATCCCCCAAGTAGGCTATTTCACTCAAGCCTTCAGCATATCCAAATATAAAAAAACTTCCATTAACTAGTTTGAAAAAAGGTGGCTGTCCTCCAAATTGTTTATTTTTCAAATTTTTAACATTTATTTTCTGCTCAAATAGATATTCTTAAATTACTTCTCCAGAATGGCCTGTTTAGAGTAAATTCCAGTCAAAAACTTTATAAGGCCTCATCTATTACAGGGCTTGAGACAGATAATGTTGTTCAACAATAATGTTAAGGGGTAGAGCAACAATAAGAGGATGTGAATGCTGATTGGTGCTGCCCAGGGTGACCGGAAAGGGCATTTATTTAAACTTATAAAGATAATGGCAGGGCAATAAGAAGTTTTTTGTCATGATATATCTTACGATTCCTTCACTGGTGGACCCAAAGGCAGGACTCGGAGACAGACTCAGTAAACGTTCTGAGGAACACTTTATTAGCCGTGGGGCAGCCTCACCACACGCTGCACCAGGAGCTCCGTGGTCTCTGATGCGGAGGAAAGCTTCGGCAGGGGGACGAAGTGAACCGCCTTGGAGAAACGGTCCACGACTGTCAGTATGGCGGTGTTTCCATCAGAGGGGGGGGGAAGGCCGGTCACGAAATCCACCCCAATGTGGCTCCAAGGGCGGCCCGGGGCAGAAAGGGGGTGAAGGAGACCAGCGGGAGGTTGATGGAGCACTTTTCCGCTTTGACATATAACTTGTTCTCCAGCAGCCTCTGGAGAACCTGTCGGATGTGCAGCGCATGGTCCTGGGGGGTCTTGGAAAAGATGAGTATATTGTCAATGTAGATGAATACTGACTGGTTGAGCAGATCACAGAGCACATCATTCACCAATGCCTGGAAGACTGCTGGGGCATTAGAGAGCCCAAACGGGACCACCCAGTACTCAAAGTGTCCCAGGGGGGTGTTAAATGCGTTCTTCCACTCGTCCCCCTCCCTGATCCAGACCAGGTGGTAGGCATTCCGGAGGTCGAGCTTGGTAAAGATGGTTGCACCATGGAGGGGTTTGAAAGCAGAGTTGATTAATGGCAGGGGATATTTATTACGAATGGTGATGGCGTTGAGGCCGCGGTAGTCGATGCAGGGATGGAGGGAGGGAACCATCCTTCTTACCCACAAAAAACCCCCCAGCTCCCACAGGTGATGAGGAGGGTCGGATTATGCCAGCCGCCAGGGAGTCATGGATATTGGTCTCCATGGAGGCCTTCTCTGGAGCAAACAGGTTGTAAAGGCGGCTTGACGGCAACGGAGCTCCAGGCAGCAGGTCAATGGAACAGTCATAGAGTTTGTGAGGTGGCAAGGACAGGGCAAGAGACTTGTTAAATACTTGCGCCAGGTCATGATAATAGTGAGGGACAGTGGTTAGATCGGGCTGGGGGATGCTGGAAAGCATCCTGGCTCCTCCAGAAGAAGGCTGAGCAGAACGAAGACAAGTGGCATGACATCTGGGGCTCCATCCCTGGATAGGAGAGGTCTCCCAGTTAAGGTGAGGGTTGTGGAGACAGCCAGGGTTGCCCTAAGACCATGGAGGACAAAGAAGACGGAATCATGAGAAGCTGGATGGTCTTGTGGTGGTTACCGGACAGAATGAGTTGAGAGTCCAGAGTGAGGGCGTTGAGCGGGTTGGTGAGTGGAATGGTGGGAACTCCGGACTAGGCAGCGAACTCTGTGTCAATAAAATTGGCGTTAGCTCCGGACTCCACCAGCACTGACAGGGTGGCGGAAGCAGAATCCCACAGGAGGGTTTCCTCCAGTAGGAACCGGGACTGGGCAGAAGAAGCAGTGGTGATAGGGCTCGCCAGAATGCCCAGGTCTACCGGCGAGTCATCCCTTTTGGGCGAACAGGACAAAAGGCCATGCGGTGGCTCGGTGTACCGCTGTAGAAGCAGGCCCCGGGTCCATGTTTATGGCCAGTTCGTTCTATTACGATTCCTTCACTGGTGGACCCAAATGCAGAACTCAGAGACAGACTCAGTAAAAGCTCAGAGGAGCACTTTATTAGCCAAGAGTAGCACAGGGAGTGGTAAGGAGCGGGACTGGGGCTTGCAGGGGATAGGCGAATGCAGCAGAGTGGGAGAGGGGCTGGAGAGTGGTGATCAGGCCGGGGAGTGCTGGCCGAGGGAGCTGGGTGAGCGATGGCAGGAACAGACAAGCAGGCTGGCGGGAACAGGGAGACAAAACTGGACACGGTTAGATAAACAAGCGGACTAGACACGGAATTCTAAGACCAGAATACAAAGTACAAACTAGACGGACGAGAACGTATGAACTGGTGACGGGACATCAAACAAAGAATATATAGTGAGGTAAATGATTGAATGAGTGAGTGCAGCATGAGAATGTATGCGAGAGTGATTGAACGCTAATTAGCAGCGTGTGGAATGCAAGCGGGAAATGCTGGTGATAGGCTGAAGGATAATGAGGGAAACGAGCAGGGGAACCAAACCCAACCTGCACAACACGGAAGACAAACACGAAACATGAAAACATGACATGGGACAAGAAGAAAGGGGGAAAACAAGGAGAACGAAAGGGAGGGTGAACTGGAAGGGTGGAGGCGAACGTTACAATATAGGTAGCTACTACTTTAATTGTGGACTTATTAGGATGTAGTCGTAAGGCTTTGTTAAAAATTTTAACAGCAGTGTGCCATAGGACTTCCTGGTGATGTTAATATTTCATTCATGAGGTCACTAGTAGTCTGTGTTCATTAATTTCCTCCCTCTGAGGAAAGTTATTAACAGGAAGATGTCCATTCTGGGAGATCATTCCTCACTTAAGCTAGTGACATGTCATTTTGGGCTACCATTATCTCTTCATAACCCCCCCGTGCCCCAACAAGATTACAACCTGTTTAAAATAATTGGTCACATTCATTTTTCTTAAAGGTTCCATAGGTTTGTTGTATAGATGATGTCACCACCAATATCAGGGAGGGAAACATTGGTGAGAAATGTTGAATGCACTTCTTCAAGTACAGTTCACTCAATTCAGTTCAAGCTATTTTCTTATATTTATCTATATAGGATAGTTTATTTTATTAACAGCTTGACACTCAAATTGTTGGCCCAACAAAAGAACCAAATTAAGGGAGCAAACGGGACATTATGCTTATGACAATTTTTTGTAACATTTTTAGTAACACTTTTACACTCCAAATGAGCACTTGTGACCAAACCCTACAAATCAGATCAGAAAAAGTAATTTGATTCAAATGGATTAAAAACAGTTTCACAGGGGAGGGATGGATGGATGGAGGGTGGGAGAGAGGGAGGGAGGGGTGGATTATTTTACTGGCATGGGCCCATGGTTCCACTCTCTAACTCACTGCACTAAGAACATTGAATGCTATAGGCCACAGTGATCTGGTTGTGTTAGCCAGAGCTATGTCACATGACAATTTTTTCCTTCTTTTATTTATGATTGAAAAAGCCCAAGCCCTTAATGGCGTATCTTCGGCAGGTACACTTGGGATTGATTCAGACCTTAGCCTGAAAAACCAGGAAGTAAAACATTTATAATTTATGCAAAAATGATCTAAAAATGATTTAAGTAAGGAGGCTACAGTGCAATTAGCCTGATAAAGGTCTATTGTTTAAATCAGATTTGCAGTAAATTAAGATTTAAATAGATTCTCACATCGATTGCTGAGAATCTGTTTAATCGAGTCTAAGACATTTAATCAGCCAAAGTGAATTAACGTTCAATTGAATCTGTGGAACAAGTTAGCCTTGTCTGGGGAACTGCAGTGCACTGCATATCATGACTTTATTGAATAAATCAGTAACAATTTCAAAGTATCGCCATTCGTTTGAACCACAAGTGAGATGAGGAATGTGCTATTATCTCTGCTTAAATGGCCATGTTTTGAGAATGTGCTTTTCGTTTGATGAATATTTTCCTGTTTTGTGTACAGCTGTACTGAAGTAGCCATAGATGCCTTACTTTACTAAAAATGTATCTCAGATGACAGAGCACTGTTTCTAGTCATCTGGAAGATATCGCTTTTACAACATGCAGGTTAGGCTAATTGGGGGGGGGGGGGGGTTAACAAGGCATTGCTGTAAAAGAGCATACATGCTCGGTCACTCTACCCTGTATAAATAAAAAAATAAATAAATAAATAAAAAAATAAAATAACATGTTGAGAGAGAAAAGAAAAGCTGACAGAAAAAATGGCACAGTGAGAAAAATGAAGCAGCGCGCGATATTTACACTCTTGAGCGTGGATTGTGGACGGCTGTCACTAACTTGCATGGATAAAGCTTTTCCCTTTTTGATAAAAGGTTGTCCTTGAAAAGCTGCTGGAATAGTGTTTCTCCAAACAGAAGGCTGCTTCCCTTAAAAGGAAAGCTGTTTTTTTATTGTGACTTTTGGAAGGCTCGGGGTATGAAGCTTGGATTTTGAACTCATGAGTCACTTAATTTTTAAAGGGGCAGGATCCTTTTTTTTTGGCATTGTATCATGTCATGCAGTTCTGTATCTATTTTTATTGTATTGTTATGTTAATCATCTGTGGTCCTGGGCATCCTCCCTATATATGCGCCTGTATCCAATCAAAACATTTAAAGTGGTCCTGACAGCGAAGGAGAATAATTCAATACACTTTTATAGGATAAAACTGAGGGTCTTTTTCTAGATTATACAGTACATACAAAGCGTAATGATCAAAAATTACATTATCATAAAGTGTGTTCATTGACACGTAAACATTTTCGCAATGAGACTTGTAATGTTGTTGAAGTCTAATATGTGTGAGTTCCTTATGACTGGTGACTTGTGCTTAAAGGGTCTGTGGTGAGAAGCTGATGGAAGTGGACTCAGTCACACATTTTCATGACTGAACACCAGTCAATTTGTTATTGTCTTATGCTTTTGGAGCTAATTCCACCAATATGCCAGCATTTTCAGGTGTGTTTGAATGATAGAATGTGTTACTCTTAATTTTTGCATTCGACCCTTCTTTGTCTAAGCATGTGCACACACTGCACACATACCCTGGAACATACCCTTAACGAGCCAACATATGCACACACAGCTATTATAATGTTCCTGTTCACTCGCAGAATTCACAAAGCCTTTGTACAAGAAACATAAACAGAACACACACGCACGCAAGCACGCACGCACACACACCATCAATCAACAGCTGCCTCATGTCTGTGTTGCGCAAAACCTCTGTATGTACAAAACCCAGAATTCTCAGGAACAGCGAAACACCGATATGGCATTTGGATTGGGTCATGTGGGGATTTGAATCAACTCAACGTAGAATTCGGAAGCTTTTGTTCTTATTGGAGTTGGATCAGAAACTTTTAATCTTTTGTAAAACTTTTTTTTTAAATGACATACAATGGGGGAAATAAGTATTGGACACGTCAACAATTTTATTATCAAACATATTTCCAATGTAGCTATTCACATGAGATTTTGACCAGACATTGGTATTAACTCATTAAAACTACACAGCTAAATAAATTGTAACGTTCCAATTCTTTAAAAAAGTTATGTGCAATAAAGTGAAATGACACAGGAAAAAAGTATTGAACACGCTAAATTAAATGTGGTAGAAAAGTCATATTTTTTATATTTGGTTGCATATCCTTTGCATGCCATGACTTTATGATGTCTGTGACCCAACAACATCAAAAGGCTCTTGATATCTTATTTGCTGGTACTCTTACAAGCGATACTATAACAGCTCTGCATTTGAATGGATCTCTATGGGAATTGGGGGGTGAGACAAGATTTAGCTGTAAATTACACTGGAACAATATAGAACACATGGTTGGCTAAGTGGCTCTAAGTCATCAAGGGTCTGATGTATTAAACAAGCCTTTAACCATCACTCTGCTGCCAGATATGCAGTAGATATGGATGGATAACTTGAAGGGTTTCTTCTCCTGACTTATTTTTCTATAAGTTCCATAGTTCAATAGGAAAATCTGTCAGGAGAAACAACCCTTAAAGTGATCCTTCCATATCTACTGTATTTCTGGCAGCAGAGTGATGGTTAAAGGCTTGTTTAATACATCAGACCCTTGATGACTTAGAGCCACTTAGCCAACCATGTGTTCTATATTGTTCCAGTGTAATTTACAGCAAAATCTTGTCTCACCCCCCAATTCCCATAGAGATCCATTCAAATTCACTATTACAACTCCTAACTCTTATATATCAAACTGTGAACTGAACTCCTCTTTTTTTTTTTTATTATTGTAAATGTCTCTCTCTGTCTGTCTTTTTCTTGTTGTGCGTGCACACTTACTTTTTATGTTTTTTTTTTTCTTTTGAAATGTCCTGTTCTGTCTCTCACCGTCGTAGGTAGGAAGGAGGAATAATTTTTTTTTTTGTTTTTGGTACTGGTAGTGGTTTGACAATAAAACTGACTTTGACTTTTGAAATGCAGAGCTGTTATAGTATCGCTTGTAAGAGTGCCAGCAAATAAGATATCAAGAGCCTTTTGATGTTGTTGGGTCACAGACGTCATAAAGTCACGGCATGCAAAGGATATGCAACCAAATATAAAAAATATGGCTTTTCTACCACATTTAATTTAGCGCGTTCAATACTTTTTTCCTGTGTCATTTCACTTTATTGCACATAACCTTTTTAAAGAATTGGAACATTACAATTTCTTTAGCTGTGTAGTTTTATTGAGTTAATATGAATGTCTGGTCAAAATCTCATGTGAATAGCTACATTGGAAATATGTTTGATAATAAAATGGTTGACATGTCCAATACTTATTTCCCCCATTGTATATGATTGTTAAAAATGAACTAAAATGGAAATAAATATAGGGTTTGTACATGGAACTGACGGCATGCTGAACAATCATTTACATCAGATCCTACAGTGGCTTCTTCAGCTTTTTATGAGTCCTCATTTTACCTCTCAGCTTTCTCTCTGAGTGTAAGCACTCTTTAGAAATGCATCCATAATAATAATAATCATAATTAAAAATAATAATCAATAATTGCTGTCATTTACAGCCAGGGTCTAGCTCATAACAAAAATGGATGTTTGGGCTCGTAGTGCTTTTAAGACTGGTGTCTGCACTCAAAAAAAAAAAAAAAAGATTCAAGTGTTTATTGTATTAATTGATTTTATTAGCATAGCGCAAGTGCCAGAAACACGTTTGAGCATCGAGCATTCTTCAGTGTGTGCATTAGGTTAAGAAAGCACATTCTGATAATTAAAGACATGTTCATAATTTTTGCCTTCTATGCCATTCAGTGCATATAATTAGTACAATCAACACAAAAATGACTATTAAAAAAAGTGGGCTGTTTGGGCAAGCAGGTCCCCTAGAGCAAAGAACAGAGGTGTCAAACTCAATCATAATGAGGGACTTTCTTTTTTTGTTTGTTGAAAAGTCTCCCTTTTTTTGTAAAGTCCTGTTCAATCATAATGAGGGCCATGGGGGGCGCTCCCTTTCCTACACCAATGTTGCGTAGTGCGTCCACAAACCTGCATTGCAAATGAATATATCCAGAGACTTAAACATCAGCACTATTTAACGGGCAAGATTTAATTTATTATCTGGATTGATATGCGGGCCATATAAAAATTATTGGGGAGCCCTAAAAGTGCCCTAAAGAATCCTGCCATTAGTAATGAAAGCTACCTTCAGTCCATCGCTCATCAATACAGGGATCACATACTCTGAGCCCCACTAGAAAAGGTCTGCACTATAACTTTAAAGGGATGGTGAAGTTACTTAGCCTTGGCTGTCTGGTGCAATAAAAAATAAGTTTATCGGATAAACTCGGTTTCGGGTCCATGTGATGTTTTTCACTTCCTGTGTTATTGTGGGCAGAGAAGATGTCCGTAATCCTGGGATGCATGAAAATATATATTTTTTAAAGATATCCAGTCCGGGGACCCCTAAATCATTTCCACTTTTCACCACATTAGTGGATCAGTGCATCCCTGATTGTGGGATTCTTTGTATTTTACATATTAGACATCCCCTCTAAAGCATCTTAATTATCACTATGATGCAAAATGGCTTTGCAGATTGCTGTAGTTTTACTTTTACTTTGCTTTTTATGTGAGTGACTTTCTTTTTTGTTTGTTGAAAAGTCTCCCTTTTTTTGTAAAGTCCTGTTCAGTGGAGAAGAAATTCTATTGGCTGTACATCGCCACCTAGTGAGAATAGTGAGAATCTCAACACAGGCTTCCAAAAGAGATGGCATTCAATGCCTTTTTTAAAGATATAACATTAGGGTTTTTATCTAAATAAGAAATATTTGCTCATTAACAGGTTTAGTACAGTTAAAAACATAAAATACAGTAGTTATGCATTTATGTATGCAGGCATTGTACTATTATGGTTATTTGTTTACATCATACACATCTGAGATACTGTCATCTGCCTTAATAAACAATAAAGTACTAAATAAGTTAAAGTATTTTTGTAATCTGTTCCATTTTTTCTATTTTTAATAAACTAGATTGACAATGAATGGTTAAAATATATTTGATTTCAGCCAATGAGGCATTTTAAGTGTTGCTTGGCTGTGTGCACCAAACAGCTGAGCAATAAAACCATTTGAAATACCATCCACTAGCAGTCTTTGAAAGACAGATAGCTCTTAGAGGTCCTATTTGTAATTGACAGTGCATTAATGGCCAAATGTTACGCTTGGAGGGACACTAATGAACGATCCAGGTAGTTTCAAGTAATCAAATGCCAAGTGGAATGTCGGGTATATGAAGATCATATTGCTGATGCCAGGGTGAAAATAATGGTGGTACCGCGATGTGAAGTGTTTATTTTATTGCGACTATGGCAGCTAGAGGGCGGAAAAGAGCAGCAAGCGTGTGAAAGACTCAGCATTACAGAAATACGCTCTCATTCAAGGTCAAGGAAAGGCCTGATTTACTAAGACCTTTAGGGTGTGCAAAACCGTTTAGTACACGCAAAACCAATAAAATGACAAATGATTGGTCATGGTATATATTTTTTTGCAGCAATCATTGGTTGTGCGTGTAGTTTTGCATGTGCTAAAAGGTTTTGCACACATTAATGGTCTTAGTAAATCAGGCCCATACTGTACATAGTAGCACATTAGGATCCACAAAAATGCAAATCATTCCTTGGTGACAGGGCTGAATTTATTTCCCTCAAAACTGCAGGAAGACCACGTTCATGTTCCTGTATAGCACATGGTTATTTCGTAGCAATGTTCAATTTACTCCAAGCAGAAAAGGCTACTAAAGACCTTTTTGGCTGTCTGTTAATAAGGCAGATTCTGTATTATCTTAGCGAATTGGCATCAGTTCAGATCAAGGTAATCTTTTTCATGGGTCTGTGCATTTAACCTTTTACGGTGTAAGAGAGTGTTCTTAACTGAACATTCTAATGCTGATGTAACAAAGGAGTTCTAGAATATTGACTTAGAATTTTGAAGAAAAAAAAACATTCCAAAAAACCTACTCTTCAATTGGTTATTATGTAATTAAATGGGTTTGTATTAAAGCATGGGCGACTGGCGTTAGTATTTTGCCGTGAACACGTCCACCCTGGGAAGAAAATACAAACAATTAAAACCAGTGTAACACTTGAAAGGGCCGTAAATGCCACAAACGTATTTACACCACTGTGCCACTGTTACTGACCTGTGGGTGGCTTGGGACAACATGACCACCAGCATTGACAGTTCTCCAGACTGCCACCTGTTGCAGTACGATCTCTTAAAGAACCTAAGATAACTGAGTCTCACTGAACAGACCTACTTCTGTAAGAGTGAATAAGCTTAGAAATGCCCAGAAGGTGTTTCTGGGGGGCGAGTCGGTCCGAGCCTAAATAATGGATGTAACATGACTATCAGCACTCCATAATTGTAATGAAATATATTTTAGAAATATAATAATTTTATTGAAGTCAGAACAACTATGAAATAATCATTTTTAAAATGCTAGTAGTTTTTTTTAAATCTAGCTTGATACCTATAGGTTTAACTATCTGGAGAGTTGGCTTAAATCCTCTTGATAAATTCAACATGGAATTAATCCAGTGGAAGGACACCAATTCTGATTCAAACAGTGTATTCTTACAATGCATCATGCCACCCCCCATCTCTCCTCCTTCAATGGTGATTGGCACTGGATTCAAATTGACTACAGGTTTGAGTGAGAGAGAGAAAGAGAGAGAGAGAGCAAAAGAGAGAGAAAACGAGAGAGAGAGCAAGAAATATGAAACAGCCCTGTCACACTGATACTTATGTGCTCCCTGTGTTGTTCTGGTCTTCTTAGAGACCAAACACTCTGTCCCTTGCAGGCCCTTCAGGCCCCAACACTGGGCTCATACCATTCCATATACAACACTCTCCAGCCCATTAGACGGGATAAAGCCAGGTTCTGTGCCATATACAGCGCTCTCCAGCACATTAGACGGGATAAAGCCAGGTTCTGTGCCATATACAGCGCTCTCCAGCCCATTAGACGGGATAAAGCCAGGTTTTGTACCATATACAGTGCTCTCCAGCACCTTAGACAGGATAAAGCCAGGTTCTGTGCCATATACAGTGCTCTCCAGCCCATTAGACGGGATAAAGCCAGGTTCTGTGCCATATACAGCGCTCTCCAGCACATTAGACGGGATAAAGCCAGGTTCTGTGCCATATACAGCGCTCTCCAGCCCATTAGACGGGATAAAGCCAGGTTCTGTGCCATATACAGTGCTCTCCAGCACCTTAGACGGGATAAAGCCAGGTTCTGTGCCATATACAGGGCTCTCTAACACATTAGACTCAGTTTTGTGCTCCAAACCGAGGGGGAAGATTGATAGAAGGGGTCAGAGTCTAGCCGGAGGCAGAATCCGCTCACAGTGAGAACCCGTCCCGCTGCTGTTGTCCTGCAGGTGGATAAGGGGGGCCATGCCGCCCTGGTGGGGCTCGTCACGGGGGACGAGCTGGTGTCCCTGAACGGGGAGACCTGTGCGGACCTCACGCTCCTGGACGCTATCGCTCTGATGGACGCAGACGCTGACCGCCTATGTCTGCTCGTAAAAAGGTAAAGACCATTCGCTGTCTCAGTGATATACTGTATGTGTGTATTGCATTTTTTGAAGTTACTGTATCTTATTATTCTTATTAGTATTAGTTTTGTTTGTTAACTTTTTTTATATGGTTAATTCATATTTCACCTGCTCTGACATTCACACTGCAAGCCTCTATCTTTAACATCATCTCTGTTTGCTGCAGCAGCTTTGAGAGTACTCTACAGCAGTTAATGTATACAGTACGACACACAGACAGTTTGTTTGGGAGAACTCGTATAAACATTGCGTATGTGACTATGCAAATGCATAGTCGTATTCCAATTAGTTATTTGACTGACTCTGTCCTCTAGGGAGAGCAAAGGTCAGCTGGCTGAATATTTTGCACTCCCAACTTGGAAGGAGTAGTAGGCACAGTAGTATATCGTGTTAGCATTGTGAGGTAAAATTAACAGACCCATGTTACCATTTTATGACAAACATACCTGGTTTCAAATGACTGATTAAACAGTGTGATTAATGTTTAAAATTGTGTTACTCCATTTTTTATAATAATGTATAAACTACGAATATCATTTCAGCAAGAAAAAATGGCTGTAAACGCCATAGTTTAGGATGTTACTCATAGAATTATACAGGAACAAACATTAAACCACCATGGAGCTTCTTCCTGGAAGGCTCTGCACCCAGTGCTGTAGCCCAGGGTCTGAGGCTTCCGGTATGATTTGCATTTAGATAACATGGTTTATGACCTTGTATTATTGGGTTTGGCAAGTGAAGGGGATTATGGGTAATGGGTGGAGAGATGTTTCGTTTACAGTTTAGCTGACCTTTGCTTGCCCTGACATATGTCTAAACAGCTGCTGAAGGTTTGTGTCCTTTTCGGAAGGTGGCTGCTTTGCTGTTAATTGGCTCGGGTGGTGCTGTAAATCTGAACTACATCCTTCAGCCTTTATTCTACCTTTAATATTATTTATACCGCTGCTCCTGGAAGAAAATTACTTTGCTAAAATTATTTTGGCAGAATATGTCCCATTATCTTCCCATTATATTTACAGGGTCAAATAATGAAGGACCCTTATGGAAATGTAATATACTGCAGTATATTTTAAATATACTGTGACGATAATTTTGATATATTTGCAATATACTGCATTATATATATTTTTTATAAGGGGAGTGTTGATATGTACCAATCACAACTGTTGCGTTTCAGTATTTTCCCAGAATGACAGACTGCTTTCTTGAAAATGTAGTCTAATTTGCAGATTAACAGATTTTTTCCCCTAACATATGAAGCAATTACTTTCCCTGGCTTAGTTGTGTGTTAAGAGACAGAGCACTGCACACCATTAGAGGGACTTGAACAAGCCCTGCCTTGTATTCAGGACATTGACTCTGTTTACATAATGCTGGGAGCAATAGTGTGGCTCCTGCCAGCCAATTCCTGGTTTATTTGTAAAGCCAAAGGGACAGAGATGGTTAGAAAGTAAATACAGGCGACAGATATAAACATTTCCATTTCTGCTCCCACTCCAGATCTGTTCAGAAGGCCGGTTTACTTTTTAGGCTTTTTTCTGCCAGCACCTGACTCTCGCACTGCTCATAATTATCTTCCCCAATGCTCACTGTTTGCTCACCGGTGTCTCCTTCCTCTCTCACTGAATAAGAATAAGTCTCACCTGCAGTTGTCAAGGTTGGGAGGGACTGGCTTTTTTCTCAAGAAATGTTTGTGCTTCCTGTTTTTTTCCCCTGCACCTCTGGTGGTGTCTTTCAGAGAATAAGTTTGTCCCGTGGTCTTGATCTTGCCTGCTATATTTGGAGCACAATGCTCAGTCAACATCCATTGAGTTGTTATTATAATTGTTGCAAATATTCTGTACTGTTGATGATCATTTTTGAAGGGTGGGATTTATCTTTAACAAGGCCTGAAAACCCTTTGTTTTTGTTTAGCTACTTAGCCAGCTAACCCCATAATTTTGTTTGGGTGTTTACCTACGAATTAGAAAAATCTGAATGAGGCGAATGTGCTCGCCACTCAGCAGGTTACGTTAAACACAAATTTGGTATTGGATGTGGCTATTGAGCCTTTTAATTTGTGTTAATTTTACTTTGTGCTTATTGCTTATTAGTGGTGAGGAGAAGCTGTTAGCCAAGATGCTATTGCATTTAGCCAGTAACTTCTCTGAAGTTTTCAGAAGCATCAGAAAATGAATGGGAGACGGTAGACATTAATCCTGTGGAGTTACTGTGTTTTGCCGACCCATGTGGTAAATTGATAAATAGCCTACTTCACAGAAAAAATACCAAAGGCTTGGCTTTAAAATAATATTTTATACGTGTTTATATGTTTATATGTTCTTGTTTGTATATAATGGGCTGATGGGCTACTTGCTTACTTTTTTACAAAAAAGCAGCCATTGTGGCTCTAACTGTTAGTGCACTGGGAGTGTTATTTCCAGAATTGTATCCCTGGAATGTGAAAAAACACTCTCAGGGTTTATCACTGTATCTTTGTGGTCTCTCTGTTCTCTGTCCTGTGGCAGGTACAAGGCCACTGATCCTCTGGGCCCAGATGGGGAGCAGCGTAATTTTGGGGTGCAGGAGCCTGTCGATGAGGGTCTAGAAAGCACCACCCTCCAGATCTGGCCCCAGAGGGAGCTCTACATCTCAGAGTCCCAGGACGAGGCCTACTACGGCGAGTCAGAGAGTGACCCAGAGATTTCAGGAAAAGCCCCGCCAGCCCCCGCCAATGCCGGCAGCGGATTTGGGGCCCCCTGCCAAGGAGGCCCCCAGGGGCCCTTCACCACAGGGGCCTTGGTCAAGCTGCAGCTGTCCCTCCCTGGCAAGACCCCGGAGGAGTGCGGCGGCCCCACGGCGAGGGACGGGCGGAGAGGGACGCCGGTCACCGTGACAATGGAGAACGGCAGCAAGGTGGCCCCCGGGGACCCCGAGACCGGGTTCAGCAGTGCCCCGACAGCCGACCCCGCCGTGACGAGCAGCCAGTCCCTGTACATCCCCATCCGCTGCAGAGAACCCCTGGGTCAAAGGGGTGAAGTGGAGGTCACCCTGCAGGGCTTTGGGAGGGGCTGGCAGAAAGAGGAGGAGGAGGGAGAGGAGGTCAGGGTGAGGGGGTGTGTTGATTCTGAAGCTGCACCTCCCGCTCAAGTCTCCTTTTCAGTCTCTTCCTCAGAGGGGGCCCAGACTGCCGACCAGTGGGACTCCGAGCCCGAGGAGGACCCCAGCAAGCCCAACAAGCACCGGGCGAGGCACGCGAGTAAGTACCGTGCCCTTCCACCCCAAAACCACACGCCCCTCTCATCCCATTCACCACTTTGCTGCTCCGGGACTGTCCCATGGTACCTTCAGGTTTCACCTGGGTCTTTATGATTCTCTGTGCTAAGGGCGCAGCTGTGCAGCTTGTCGATTCTAGAAAACGTGCGGGCGAACGTGCATTTGCATGCGTTTCTTCCCTGCTGTGTAGCCTTGTACACACAGGGGGACGCTCACAATAGTGAAGGCATTTCTCTCCCTTGTGGGGGGGTTGTGGAGGCGGCAGGGAGGGGGGTGGTGGTTAGGGGGTGTTCCTATTATAATTGCGATTGTGATTTAACAACCTATCACGGTGGGTTCCGGAACGTGAATGGTTACTTGTTAACGAGGGGAACCGAGGCGTCTGAAAATGTAATTAGCGGTCGGTCGATGTCGGTCTTATTCCCCGGCGTGTAGGTTTTGGCTTGAACGGGTGCGCCGGGCTGCAGCCCCGATTGCTTTGCGTTGTAATGGGATAATAATAAAATTGGAGCGCGCTGATGATGCCTGCAGAAGTGCGTTTGACGGACACCAGCATGTGTGCGGCTGGCCGTTACCCGATCCTTTAAAACTGCAAGTCTTCACTGCGCTGAAAAGTGAACTGCCCACATCTCCAGCCGGCGACACCCCGAGGTTAGTTGGAATAAAAAAAAAAGAAACTGTTAGAATTGCTTTTATTGTTGTTTTTTATTGTCATGTTCTTATAATGAAGGTGGGGAAAAGGTCACGTCTTTGTGAATGTCCCTAGCCAAGGTTTGTGGAGTTAAAATGTACTGCGAACGAGCTGGGCTTCACACAGCTAAAGGGGTTTTAAGTTTAGACCATGTAGAGCTACAGATAAGGGCTTGTTCTGTTTGCATGTGGCGCTCTGGTTCTAACCTATTCTGACTTCCAAGGCTATTTATACCAGTTTTGTGCCTTTGCCATTTGCGCCGTTTTAAAGGCCACTTTATGGTTATTCTCTGACAGTTTTTAATAGATTTTTTAAAATCAGTATTTAAAAAAATAAAATAAATGAATATGGTAGAATATTGTGTTTAGGTTAAAAAAATTTACTAATTACCTTGGAGCTGACACATCCTATGTTTTTAAGGAAGAAAATGTGAGCAGTGTATTCACAGAAGTTAGGTTTATAAGGATGCTTTCTCTTAAATATCGTCTCTTAAAGTCTTGATTAATTTAATTTATCTTTGAATAGGAACAATGACAGCGTTGGGAGATATTTAGAAATTGTGTATCTACATGAGAACACCCATCGTTTAATTATAAAATGTTCTTTATGTTTAATTTCGGCTTCAGCACATTTACATGGTTGTTTTGTGTACGGTGTACTGCGTTAGGCAAGGAAGACTGGCTGTAGGGTCTGGGTTTGATTTATGGGCATTGGATGTAATTGCCAAATTAACTGGAGATACTACAGCCATGTTATTTCATGATACATTGGCATAAGCACTAAGGACAGAGTCAGACTGGATTTTAATAAGCATATAAAGACATATTGAATGTTTTACCTGTATTACATGTATTATTTAATTTCTAATCTACGTTTGCTTATGTAACACTAGTTTATAAAGTATAATCATGTAATCAAATATAATGATTAGATTTGTTCTGTCGATGACATAGTTTAGGGATAAAACCATTCAATGTTTTTATATCTTTTTTAATTTCAGATGTTCCCAGAGAAAGGCAAAATATTAACTGATCTATAATTGTATTGAAATGCAAAGCCTTCAGAGCAGGATATGGTAAAGCACATGTATTATAAAGCCAACAATGGAATTTAGATCCACTATAGAATAGATTGATATTCTATGACATGAATCCAGAACCATTTGTGAAATGGTTAGTATGGGTCTCAGATTCTCAGTACTATTAATAAGCATAACTTCATGTGTAGCAAAAGAGGTTGACCACAAGGAGAAACTATTTAAAATGATCTCTCTCTCCCTGTCTCTATCTCTGTCTCTCTATTTCTCTTTCTATCTCATCCTGGAATATCATCAGGCACTATTATTCCTGAAAAGAATAGTATCGTAATGAATAGCAATGTGGTGTTTTCAGTGGAAGGTCATGCTTAACAAACTTGGAATTATTTTTAACAAAGTGATTTGACTTAAACCAGACCTATTATATTACATGGCCGGACATCCAAAAAGCTTCTGGCAAACTACCAAATGAGAAACTCATTAGTAGGAATTACAAGAGTAATATCAGTGGGTTTGAAATTGGCTACAAGGTAGAATTAAAAAAACAACTTTTGGGGATCTATATCTGAGCAAGTGGCTGTGGCGAGTGGAGTCTCACACGGATCAGTGATGAAACCTTTGCATTATATTATTTATATGACTGATCTTGATGAGCACATTAGTAGAAAAATGTCTACATTTGCAGATGCCACAAAATGTAGAATGGAGCAAATGGTTTGGAATCAAGTAAGGTAATTCAAAATAATTTAAACAGGCGTTCATGGAAACCTGGCAAACGACACTGATATCCGGAAGTAGTTTGAACACATAAAGTTATCAGAGTGTGTAACAGCTTGATATAGTAGAGGCAGAGACCCTCTGGGTATTGAAGTCCAGGTGATCCGTGATGCAGTACCGAATGCTACACAGTCTGTAGGCGTTGACAACACTTGATGAGTTGTACAGCCTGTACAGCCTCATTTTGTATCCTTAGGTTCTTTTGTTGTAGATAAGTTGTGAATAAGTTGTGTTCTTGTCATAATTTTTTCTTGTGTTTTTATGGTTTCTCTTTCTCTCTCTCTCTCTCTCTCTCTCTCTCTCTCTCTCTCTCTCTTTCTCTCTCTCTATCTCCCCCCACCTCCCACTCACTCAGGGCTCAGGCGCAGTGAGAGCCAATCAGAGAAGCAGGTGAAGGAGGCCAAGTCTAAATGTAAGCGCATTGCTCTGCTGCTGACCGCCGCCCCAAACCCCAACAACAAAGGGGTGTTGATGTTCAAGAGGCGCCGGCAGAGGGCCAAAAAGTATACGCTCGTGAGCTACGGGACGGGGGAGATCGAAGCCGAGGAATCGGACGAGGAAGACGAGGCCCAGGCCGTCGTATTCACCCTCCTGGACACAAGCGAGTCCGAACTTGACGAAGACTTTCTGGCTAATGCTAAAGGCCGCGGCCACATCTTGACCTTGGACTGGGACACCGGGCTGCTCGAGATCGAGAAGAAGCTTGAAGACGGCGAGGACATGGAGTGTCTGCCCGAGACCAAGGGCAAAGGGGCACTGATGTTTGCCCAGAGGCGACAGAGAGTCGACGAAATCACGGCCGAGCACGAAGAGATGAGGAGGAAGGGCTTACCTGTGGAAGCTGTCCCGCTGGAGGCCGAGACTCCTCAGATCTCAAAACAGACATCCTACCAAGTGGAGGAACACACCTATATGCAGTCTCCAGGTGGCCAGGCCAACATGGACCTGAACATTCAGCAGCAACAGCAACAGCAACAGCAGTATCACCAGTATCAACAGCAGCAACAGCTTCATGAGGAACAAAGGCAGCAGCAACAATACCAGCAGCAACAATACCAACAACAGCAACAATATGAGCAACAGCAACAATACCAACAACAGCAGCAACAATATCAGCAACAACACTACCAGCAACAGCAACATTATGAGCAACACCAACAGTACCAGCAACAGCAACATTATGAGCAACAGCAACATTACGAGCAACAACAGTACTCTCATAGTATGAATGGTATAGTTAGCCACCAAGTAGACACACAAAGATCTGCCGCCTCTAATATAACGGCCAAGCCCTATTCAGGGGTCCACAACAGAGTGCCTGCTCCTTTTACGGCTTCGCAAGCACACTCACAAGACTGGACAGCGATAGGAGAGGAGATAGCCTCAAGAGACGAGCGCATCTCAGTACCGGCAATCAAAACCGGGATTCTGCAGGAGACCAGGAGGAAAAACGCGTCCAAGCCCATGTTCACTTTTAAAGACGCTCCAAAGGTTTCCCCCAACCCAGAGCTTCTGAGTCTTCTCAACAGACATGAGAGGAAACCCGGCTTCGAGTCAGGCCCAGAGGAGGACTACCTCAGTCTAGGTGCTGAGGCCTGTAACTTTCTGCAAGCTGCAAAGAAAAAGGTTCCCCCACCTGTTGCTCCAAAGCCCACTATCAACCCAGCCTCGCCGCCATGGTCCCCTCAACCTGAAAACACCAGCCAGGCACCCTCCCAACCTGCACAAATTGCTCCTGCTGAAGCCCCTCCCCCTGAAACTCCTCTTTCTACCAGTGAAGCTGCTCCCATTGATGGACCTGCTTTGCGTGAAGCTCCACCCACTGCTCCTGAGAAGTCTCCGTCTCCACAGCAACAAGCTATAGTAAGTTCCTGGAGCCCACCAGAACCTCAAGCTCAACCCTTGCAGCCAAATACTCAGAGTCTATCCCAGAATCATGAGCCCTCCCAGCAGTTTGTGAGTTCCTGGGGCCCAGCTCAGAGCGAGTCACAGCCACAGGCTTCTGTGGCTGCCTGGGCCCCAGCTCAGAGCGAGTCACAACCACCTGCCCCTGTGACTGCCTGGGCCACAGCTCAGAGCGAGTCACAGCCACCTGCCCCAGTGGCTGCCTGGGCCCCAGCTCAGAGCGAGTCACAACCACCTGCCCCCATGATTGCCTGGGCCACAGCTCAGAGCGAGTCACAGCCATCTGCCCCAGTGGCTGCCTGGGCCCCAGCTCAAGGCGAGTCACAGGTACAGGTCCCCATCACTGCCTGGGCCCCAGCTCAGAGCGAGTTACAGCCACAGGCCCCTGTGACTGCCTGGGCCTCAGCTCAGAGTGAGTCACAGCCACAGGCCCCTGTGACTGCCTGGGCCCCAGCTCAGAGCGAGTCACAGCCGCAGGTCCCTGTCACTGCCTGGGCTCCAGCTCAGAGCGAGTCACAGCCACAGGTCCCAGTGACTGCCTGGGACCCAGCACAAAGCGAGTCACAGCCACAGGTCCCAGTGACTGCCTGGGACCCAGCACAAAGCGAGTCACAGCCACAGGTCCCAGTGGCTGCCTGGGCCCCAGCTCAGAGCGAGTCACAGCCACAGGTCCCAGTGGCTACCTGGGCCCCAGCTCAGAGCGAGTCACAGCCACAGGTCCCAGTGGCTGCCTGGGCTCCAGCTCAGAGTGAGTCACAGTCAACCTGGGTTTCACCACCCCAACCACAACAACAGCCCCAACCACCTCCACCGCAACAGCCCCAACCACCTCCACGCCAACAGCCCCAACCCCCTCCATGCCAACAGCCCCAACCACCTCCACGGCGACAGCCCCAACCACCTCCACAGCAACAGCCCCAACCTCAGTCACCCATGACCTCTTGGGCCCCTCCTGAGCCCCACACACAGCAGCCCTGGGCCCCACCACCACAGCCCCAAGTACAGGCTTATCCTCAGCCCCAGCCCCCCGCCACCGCTTGGTCTCCCGGAGACACCCAGGTACAGCCCCCCTGGCCTCAGTCCCCTCAATCTGAGGCACAGCTGGAGGCTCAACCTCGCTGGCCTTCCCCACCCCAGCCCCAGACACAACCACCCACTGCCACTTGGGCCCCCCAGCCCACCACAGCTCCAGCTAGCGCTGTGGCCCCAGCCCAAAATCATCACGTGGTGGCTCAGCAGCCCGCAAAATCATGGCATCCACCAGAGCGTTCTGCAGATCCTCCACCTCCCTCGCAAAGAATTAACTCCTACATGCACGCATCAAAGGCCCTATCCGAATCTCCGGTGGGCGCGGGCCCGGCTTTCGAGATGCCCGCCCTGAGAGGCAAAGGGGCAGAGCTGTTCGCCAAGAGACAGTCCCGCATGGAGAAGTTTGTGGTGGACTCCGCTACCGTGGAGGCTAACAAAGCTAAAAATCAGTCCCCCACCCCTTCTTTGCCGAGCTCTTGGAAGTATTCTTCTAATATCCGAGCTCCTCCGCCCCTCTCCTACAACCCCATTCAGTCTCCCTCTTATCCCCCCGGAGCAGTCAAGCAGGCGCCTTCATCCGGCCCTCCCACAAAGGCTAAGGGCAAGGGGAAAGGAAAACCGGCTCGCAAACCTCTCCATGCCCTCGATGTCATGAAATATCAATCTTACCAGCTGAACTCGTCCCTCTTCACATACGGCCCAGCTGTGGAAGCAAAACAAAGTCCCACACCATCCCCTGCCCCCGCCCCTGCCCCTGCCCCCGCCCCCGCCCCCGCCCCTGCACCTGTCAACCAAAATCAACCAATCCGATATGAGAATGTTGCTGCAGTCCAGCCTTCTGGACCAATGAGCGCTTCTTATCCTGTCTCACCACAGCATCCCCAACAGCCTCAGCATCCCTCTTATGGCTTACAAGATGGTACTTCCTACCAAATGGCGACTAATTCCTCCCAACTATCTTCTGTCCCTATCTATCCACAAGGTCCTAGCCCTCCCTACCAACAAGCTCCAAGCCCTCCATACCAACATGTTCTTACCCCAGCGTACCAACCTGGCCCTAACCCTGCCTACCAGCCAGGCCCTAACCCTGCCTACCACCAAGCCCCTAGCCCTTCCTATCCAGCTGCTTCTTCAGCAGCCTACCAATCAGTTCCTAACCCTTCATACCAGCCAGCTCCTGGCGCACCCTACCCTCCAGGTCCGAACCCTCTCCCTCCCAGTTCCTATGTGGTTCCCAGGTTCCCCGTGCCCTCAAAGGCTGAGCCTGCAGCCGGGACGGCCATTCTCGCTGCTCCACGGCCCAAGTTTGCTGCAAAAAAGTCAGCAGCTCAGGTGTGGAAACCAGCCGCCGTGGAGCAGGAGTAACCAGAGCTGTACAGCAGTAATCATACGGTCGACACGTTGCTTGACATAACAGCCGTAGGTTGGTTGTGTGGTCATTTTAGGTTGTCCTCCACTGAAACCCTTTTATCTGGCACGCCCAGAACAAAACAATAATTATACAGATCGATTAAGCATACTGCCAAACCGTTTAAAACGCTTACAATTTCACCAACCTTCATTTTCTTGTTCAGCAAATTGCAAAAATAGTTTATTTTGCGATATTACTGCTTTGAATAACATTAGCATAATATTAATTCAAGACTAGTTGAAGAGCATTTCTTAATATCTGAATAATGTATGGTTTTTGGAAATGAGCTTCATGTAGTTATGTTGTCTGGCAAAGACAAAGTTTTTCTTTGTTTTTCAAGCAAAATTGTCGCTTTTCATATTAACATTCTCTTTCCCTTTCTTTGGAACAGGCTTTTTCGTTCTTCTGTGTCGTTATTTAGGTAACTATAAAGCGGAGCTGGAAATTCACAGTATTGTACAATAAGTTAACAAAGACAAAACAGTTTCCGATTAATATTTATATCAAATAGAAAAAACTCAGTATCACCTTTTTTGGTGATATAGTTGGGAAAGACAAGAAGCTGTTTTTAATGTATTTTTTTAATTCTACATAAAATGCAACGTGTTGGTTGCACTGTGCACACATTTAGAGCGAAAAAGAGAGAGAAAAAGAGAGTGAAGCAATACAATGAATGTTTAAGAAAGATGTTAATAAAGGGAAAGTTAAATTTGACTGAAAGTGGTAAAAGCTAAAATGATCTGCAAAAGGCTGATTCAATCTAAACGCAGAGTGCTTTATCGTTAACTTCAAGTCGCATATTTAAGCAAGTGTTTAAAGACAATACTGGGAAACATTTATTTAAAGGTTTCCGCACGTGCAAAAATGTTTGTGCACCCACAAACCATTAAGTTCACCAATTGAATCAGTGATTGGTTTTGCTGGACCTAGCATTTTTGTACATGCTAAAACGTTTAGTAAATCTGACCTGTGCACAGTGGTTGCTGAAACCATCTGAAAATATATTTAAAAAATAAAAATCATTTAACTTTCTTGGTTTGAAACCGAATATTGCCCTCTGAATCCATACTGACTGATTGGATAACATAAGTATTTTTAATAAAAATGATAAGCGCACACACATACAGTACCTTTCAAGAACATTTTGCTCACAAATATTTTGTTCCATTAGTGAAACTGCATTTGACACATTCAAAGTTTACACATACTGTATGTCTCGTTAAGAAACTGCTGTTAAATATATCATTTTATGAAAGAACATCCTGTTTGGAAGCATGGATTTGATGGAAAATTGTTTGGAAACAAAGTCATATGTAAATAGTGAGTCAAAGCAAAAACACAACAGTACTACAGAAAAAAGATTATGTTTTTATTAATGTTACTGTATAAGCAACTAATCTGATGATCTGTGTATTGCTTTTTATGTGAGGCGTACACTCTCCGGCTTTAGGTTAGAAATGATGTGCGTACGTAAGTTTCACACACACATATTATTCTGACTTTTGAAGGTGGAGAGAATGTATGAAGAAATCTGGAGTGCTAGCAATGCTATTTTGCTCAACTTCGTATTTCATACGATTGAAAAGGAAAGAAGTGTTTTATTGGTGCGCTCATGTTAGGGTTATAACTGGTTATAAGCTGGAATACGCCGAGATGAATACGCTCCTGTAGATCTTGTAAAATTTTATTCAGACCTTTTTTGAACTGTGTGGTGTTACTTTCAACGTATTTTTCTTTTCGCCGATGTTGTTTGCGACCCCAAAGTTTCGACTGCGCCTCGTTATTGGCCTTTTCTCTGTTTGGAGGTCGATCGTCCCTAGATGAGAAGTGGTTTGCGTTTATGTTCTGATATGTATCAGAGCAGCTATCACTGTAGTTTCTTTTTTGTATAAGCCTTGCCATTGCTTTCCATCTTTTATTGTTTTGTTTTCCCACCTATGTGTCATTTTCGCAAATTTCAACCTGCTTTGATGAAAAGACAACAGAATTATCCAGTGCAGAAAGGCTTTGCTGAATCTAAATCGGCCCTTTGTATGAGAATGTCTCATAAAATGTAGATATAGTGCGGTATTGAAAAGAGGTGGTTTGGCGAAGCCTTGAAGACATTCTGTAAAATCTGTTGTCTTGTTCCTCTTGTTATGTTTTTTCCTCTTGTTTATGTTTTTTCCCCATGGTGAACTTTCTGTATGCTTCACCTCTATTATTAAAAGTTGGCTCTTATTCCTTTGTTTTGGTTTTTCTTTGGCTGTTTGCTTTTGCATGCGTTTTGGAGGAATTCTTTTTTTTTTAGGTTTTACTGCTTTTGAATGATGTGCTCACCCTCACAAACATTTCTTTTCATTTATATTTGCTCACGTACATCACAGTTTTATTACATATTTATGTCATGTGCCTTGGCAGCCATTTTTCACAGCTTTCTGGTGAGTTTCTCTGCTATACAGAAGAATCAAAATTGCCTCAATCTGCATGTTTCTTTCTTCCCTTGATAATATCATCTTAAATAACAGAGTTCTGTTATATTCACGTATTCACTGAATCACATCAAAACACTCTAAATACTAAATACTTTAAAAGAAACAGGTAACAACATTACTGTGGTATCAGTATTTGGAACAAGATGCTCAAAACCTGAGTGAGGAATCATTGCATTACCAAACACTTGTGGACAGGGGAAACATGTTCCTATGTAGTTTTCTGTTTTAAAAGCCGGCGTGTGGTTATATTTTTAGCAATAATGCTAGTCAATTCTAGGAGTCTGTCTCAGTCTTGAACTCCGCATTGCTCCATCTGTGGATCTTGTGACTAATGATCATAAATACGATTCGTCTGCTATTTTTATTTAATCTAATCAACAACAGAATATGTGCCTAGACCATTTTTTTTCCCTCCCAGGGACCAGGTGGCAACAGTGGCCAACCAATCAAGGCAGCACGGCGGACAGAATCTCTGTGGTCTAATGCCCTTGTGATGTCACAGACTCAGAGAGAATGCAGTGATGTCATGCTGAATCAGTGGGGCAGGGGTTAGAACACCCAGCTTGGATGTCACCTCATCACCTTTCTCTCCTTTCTCCCTTTGCATTGACATGTCATCATCAGTAGCCCTCGCTCTATTTTAAGCGTCCGCGGGGATTAAGGCGCGTAAATCTAGCTAATCTGACCTGTGACACTGATGTGCCGTACGCAGCGTGAGACAAAACATCTGTCTCACGCAGAAACGCCCCATCTCGCCACTTGGGTAGAGAGGTGTCAGACCTCTCTACCCAACATGACCTCAGGTTTGAGAGTGGCCTGGGATGTCCCATGGTGCATTGCACAATAGCAAATTAGAATTGCTAAAAAAAAAAAATTCTGTCACCTTGCAGTCTATCAAATTTTTTAATTTTGTATTACTTTCCACTTAAAATTTTAATATGTGAAGTATTTTAGAATTATGATTCATTATGACACTGCAGTCAGTGGACAGTCTTATCCAGTGACTTAATTGGAGAACATCAGTGTTCGTCTCAGAAACATAACTGCAGTATCAGCACAAAGGCACAGGAGGCCCATTTATAATCCATAAGTGTACTTAACCAAACAATCCAACAATTAGTATTGGTACAACAGTATGTATGTGTATACTTATAAAACAGCATAGATTATGATTCCCATTTTCAGCAGTATAAATATTCTATTTAAATCAAACAATATTTATTATTTCTATTTCTACTAGTACTTGCCAGCCGTTTTTCCTACTACGTTCTCTTACTATTCTACTGCAGTCTCATGCAATCAAGGCAAGGAATTTAAAATGTCTTCTGGTATGAGTAATGAGTGCGTGTGAAAGATGAGATTTGAAGCGCGCAGTAATTAAGGCCTGTGCCAGGGTTCAGCACGTCACAGCGTTTGCTTGCTATATTTTGTCACTTCTCTCTCCCTGAGTGACGCTGTAGCGGCCATTACACGTGTCCACCAGATGGTGGCAGCAAACGCCTATTGTTTGACTTCTGCAGTCTTGCTATGGTAACACTGTAACAGACCTGCAGATAAATCCTGCTAAATCACTCTCGTAAATGCACTTCCAATCCTGCTGCTCCTATCAGGGTGTCATTACATGTGAAATGTAAAAAAAAAAAAAGTTAAATAATGGTACCATATTTGGGGATTGGGACACCTTGATAGTGTTGCCTTTAATCCTTTAAAGCCAATCAGATTCAATTTAAAGCAGCTAAATGTGGCATACACTGAAAGACCCCTTTCCCCCGTAGACACCAGTTACTCTGAGATATTTTTGTTTCAGTTGCACGGTTGGTGATATGGGTGCTTTTGATTGGCTTTTGATTGCATTTTCATTTTCCGTTCCCCTCAAAATACATTACTGGAAAATCAATTTCCAAATGTATAAAATGATGGGACTGTTAACAGAGTTCATAGTGCTGGTTAGCTGATGTAAAGTATCTGCCTGTTTTATGAGGTACATTAATTCTGTCATCGCTGACTGCTATATTATTATTGCAGGTAATTATATCATATTGAAATCTATAATTGTGAGTAGGATATGGTAATTGGTTGCTTTGTTTTAAGGTGATTATTGGATACACCCCAGTCCAAAATTGACACTCCCCAGTGTTAAAAATGCACGTACTTTCAGAAAACAATGTCGCCACATCACATCTCACAAATTTTGGACCCGGTTAAATTTCAATTAACCATTAATGAGTACTTTTTAAAATATGTACACTTTATATTCTGGTATATTTTATATTCTATAGTACAGTGCTTTTCAACCTTTTTTGAGCCAAGGCACATTTTTTACATTAAAAGAAATCCTGAGTCACACCACCAACCAAAAGTGTTACTAATTAAGTGAAGTTGGATCATTTCCCACGGCACACCTGACGATCTCTCACGGCACACTAGTGTGCCGCGGCACAGTGGTTGAAAATCACTGCTATAGTAAATATGTTTTACTTTAGTACATTTTTTTAATTAAAGATGAAACATACTATGATAATTAGCATAGTTTCTTAAATACTTATCCACAAATCATATGTAAAAAGTGTAATTAGCTGAGGACATAATATGTATGAGGACATAATATGTATGACCATGTGTTTCATAACTTTGTGTCATTCTTGTGAACTGGCCATTATTTTTGTGTAAGTGTACATTTATAGTTTGAAACGCCCGTTAAATAGAGTTGATACTGGGGTCATGAAAACTCACTTCAAATAAAGAGTTTTTGTTTATCATGGGTCGTAGTGGGACTGCAGGATGAACCAATGGTGTCCTTTGTATTTTCTATCAGTGTGGGACATAGGGGAGTAGGGGAGGGACATAAGGGAGTAGGGGTGGAACATAGAGGAGTAGGGGTGGGACGTAGAGGAGTAGGGGTGGGACGTAGGGGAGTAGAGAGGAGTAGGGGTGGGACGTAGAGGAGTAAGAGAGGAGTAGGGGTGGGACATAGAGGAGTAGGGGTGGGACATAGGCGAGTAGAGGGGAGTAGGGGTGGGACATAGAGGAGTAGGGGAGGGACATAGGGGAGTAGGGGTGGGACATAGGGGAGTAGGGGTGGGACATAGAGGAGTAGGGGTGGGACGTAGGGGAGTAGGGGTGAGATGTAGGGGAGTAGGGGTGGGACGTAGGGGAGTAGGGGTGAGATGTAGGGGAGTAGTGGTGGGAGATGTAGGGGAGTAGGGGTGGGAGTAGGGTAGGGACGTAGGGGAGTAGGGGTGGGATGTAGGGGAGTAGGGGAGGGACGTAGGGGAGTAGGGGTGAGATGTAGGGGAGTAGGGGTGGGACGTAGGGGAGTAGGGGTGAGATGTAGGGGAGTAGGGGTGAGATTTAGGGGAGTAGGGGTGAGATGTAGGGGAGTAGGGGTGGGAGGTAGGGGAGTAGGGGTGAGATGTAGGGGAGTAGGGGTGGGACGTAGGGGAGTAGGGGTGAGATGTAGGGGAGTAGGGGTGGGACGTAGCGGAGTAGGGGTGAGATGTAGGGGAGTAGGGGTGGGATGTAGGGGAGTAGGGGAGGGACATAGGGGAGTAGGGGTGAGATGTAGGGGAGTAGAGAGGAGTAGGGGTGTGATGTAGGGGAGTAAGGGTGGGACATAGGGGAGTAGGGGTGGGACGTAGGGGAGTAGGGGTGGGACGTAGGGGAGTAGGGGTGAGACATAGGGGAGTAAGGGTGAGATGTAGGGGAGGAGGGGTGGGATGTAGGGGAGTAGGGGAGGGACGTAGGGGAGTAGGGGTGAGATGTAGGGGAGTAGGGGTGGGACGTAGGGGTGAGATGTAGGGGAGTAGGGGTGAGATGTAGGGGAGTAGAGAGGGGTAGGGGTGGGACATAAAGGAGTAGGGGTGGGACATAGGGGAGTAGGGGTGAGGTGTAGGGGAGTTGGGGTGGGACGTAGGGGAGTAGGGGTGAGATGTAGGGGAGTAGAGAGGAGTAGGGGTGGGACATAGGGGAGTAGGGGTGGGACGTAGGGGAGTAGGGGTGAGATGTAGGGGAGTAGGGGTGGGACATAGAGGAGTAGGGTTCAGCTGTGTGTCGAGAAGTGGCTGACTGGAGTCATTTATTATTTATGAATTATTTATTTATTAATAAAAAATTATTTATTAATTTTAAATGAATAAATAAAACAAAACACTGCTGGAAGTAAACATGTACAATGCTTGTCTTTTTAGGGACTGGGCAGGAGTTACATTCAGTCCCTGCCCAGGCGACCGCAGCACACATTCCATCTGTCGGCGCCGGGACCCCGGCCTTTCGGAGGGACGAGGCAGGTGTCCTGGCTGGAGAAGGGGTACAAGCCCCCCACGCCCTGGGAGGCGGCCTGCAAGAGTCCCTTCGGCCTGGTGGACGAGGCCTTCTCCCTCCGAAACCTCCAGCAGTCCATCGCCTACACTGTGAAGTCCGCCGCACACCGCAAGGCCCTGCCGGAGCCCCCAGAGGAGTGGAAGGCCAGGGTGTCCTACCAACCACCGCCGGAGAACCAGACCCGCTTCTGCTCCTCCCTGGCGTTCATGTCCCCGACCAAGAGCACGGCGTCGGCTCCGCCCGCCCCCGTTTCGCGCCTGCCGCCCCTCAGTATGAGACTGCCCCAGCGGGCCAAGACGGAGTCCAGCGTCAGATACATAGGGGCGGGCTCTGTGGGTTACGGCACGCAGCCCAGATACAGACCCGCGTACAACACGGCCTGGAGACGGTAATGCCGCACACGCAAGAGCTGGGTTTTCAAATTTTATTTTAATGCCTTAAACTGAAGTAAAGAGCACTCTGTCTGAATATATGCCAAAAAACATAGAGATAATCTAGATTTGAAAATCTAGATAATTTACTGTCTACCATATTGTGGCTGCACGTATATAGGTTACTTTAGCGGAGTTGACTATAACGAATGTAAAATACACATCAACCGGAGAGCTAAAGCCATACTGAGAGGAAGGGAATCCCCAGGAAATTGTCGGTGAAGAAATTCTTTAAGGTCCAAGTGAAATTACTTTAGAGGCATTCCAGGAAAGCTGTGAAAATACCAGTTAATTTGTGGCAAAAGGTTAAATATTTGTCAACAATTTCCATATGTTCAAACAAATTAATTTGGATACTTTTTTCCACTACATCGTTTATCTCGTTTTATTTGTTTAGAAGTGTGGTTCACGTGGAGTCAAACTATAAAACTATGTTTAATGTCTTCATAAATCTCTGGAAGTGTGCTGTTGGCAGAATATTGTTCTTTGTGGTCCACAGTAATAAAGCTGTAGACCATATTAATAAGCACATATAACCGGAAGGATTGAATGATCACATGGGTCTGGGATTTGGCTTTAAGAAAGACCTCAGAGAGCCTGTTAGAATGAGGTTCAGTTCCATATCTTGGTGAAGGATTCTATCCTCATTACTTTGGTCTCATAGGATCCAGGGAATACACCTCAAAGCTCAGACTCACTAACCTGTGCACTGCTTTCAGGTCTAGCTATTGCACTGTCCATATAAAATATAACATTTTGGCGAATATAACAAATTCCACAGACTGAAAATTAATTTTAATAAAATGTTTTTTTTTTCTTCTTCACATTATGGGCTCTTTGCTATGGCTTTTATATATATATATTTCATTCCATATTTTGCCCACTGCCACAAAATTATGCTGGAGTGTGTATGTGTTTGTGTGTGTGTGTGTGTGTTTTTTCTGTGTATGTGCATTACTGAAAAATTTGAATATGACAGACACTCGAATTAAAGTTGAATTAAAGTTTATACAGTGAGCACTATAATTCATTGGACAGTGACACATTTTTTGTTATTTTGGTTCTGTACTCTAGCACTTTGAGTTTGACAGTCCCCCCCATTTTCAGGCATCAAAAAATATTGGACAGTTTCACATAATGTAGAATAAAGTAATCATTTTTTATATTTGGTCGCATATCCTTTGCATGCCATGACTTCCTGATGTCTGTGAAAGACTCTTGACATCTTATTTTCTGGTACTCTCTGCATTTGAATGGATTTCTTTAAGGGTTGGTTCTCCTAACAAATTTTTCTATTGAACTCTATGGAAAAATAGAGTGGAAAAAAATAGATATGGAAATAATAATAAGTCAGGAGAAGAAACCCTTCAAGTTATCCATCCATATCTACTGCATATCTGGCAGCAGAGTAATGGTTTAAGGCTTGTTTGATACGTCAGACCCTTGATGACTTACAGCCATTTAGCCAACCATATGTGTTCCAGTGTAATTTACAGCTAAATCTAGTCCCACCCCCAAATTCCCATAGAGATCCATTCAAATGCAGAGAGGTTATAGTATCACTTGTAGGAGTACCAGAAAATAAGATATCAAGAGTTTTTTTATATTGTTGGGTCACAGACATCAGAAAGTCATGGCATGCAAAGGATATGCGACCAAATATTAAAAATGATTACTTTATTCTACATTATGTTAAACTTTTGTATCCTTTCAAACTCAAAGTGCTAGAGTACAGAACCAAAATAACAACAAAATCACTGTCTAATAAATGCTCACTGTATATGGTGTCACTGAATGATGGTATTAATATGATAATGTATTGGAATTTTATTATGCATGTTGCAGAGATGTGGAAATACTGTGAAGCTGTGGGAACTATAAAAAGACAGAGGACCATTGGATAATGTATAGAGGGACACAGATTAAGACACTGATATCAAAGGGAATAAAAAAGTTGATACAGATGGACAATGGATCATTCCCTGGGTTAGGGACCAACGTCTTTTGTTTCATTAGTTAAAGTTGAAAAAAGGATGACTGAGGAAAGAAGAATGTCGTTTGAGGGATGTTTGAGTTTCAGTGAAGTCGTCTGTAACTAGTTGGGATTGTGAGGTCTTTCAATTCACGACTGGCTGTACAGTGTAGCCTCTTTATAAATTTTTTGAGGCCTGACAAGGAGCCTCACTTGCTCTAGCCGAAGAAGGGAGACAGCTGGTCATTACGTGTCAACATTCTTTTTTGTCGAAACCCGAAAGGATGCTGGGAAATATGGGGTCAGGACCCTTTATCTCTTAGAGGACAATTACTCATGCACCACAACTGCTATAGAAACAAACCAAGAGAGCAGAGCTGGGAGTTTGAGATGATGTTAAATAAGCCCTGTCGAGCAGTTTTAGTTGCTCTCCCTAGTACAAATATGAGCTAGGTTGTGGTTGCAGGTACAGCCTCGTCATTTAAAGGCTTGATTTTCAGATTTTAACATCTGGTAGAATCCATGAATCAAAATCAAATCCACGTTACTGACGAGTCAGGAGTCTAAGAGTCTGACTTCTGAATAATTTAATACATAATTCATGGGATTAGAGAAATGTTTGTTATGCAAGAACCACTTAAAAAAATGTCATCATTCTTTATCTGACAGACTTTATTTACATTACATGAGTGTGTGGTGGGGGGGGGGGGGGAACCCAACATGATAGACTGATAGAGGAAGTTGTATTTAATAATAATAATGCCTTGCATTTATATAGCGCCTTTCTCATCAACCGGTGACTCAAAGCGCCTTACAACGATGAGGGCGAAACTCGCCTCTACCACCACCAATTTGTAGCACCCACCTGGGTGATGCAACAGCAGCCATTTTGCGCCAGAATGCTCACCATTCATCAGCTGAGGTGGAGAGGGAGAGAATGATACGTAGAACTGTGAACTACAGTTTATGAGCTACATAGCCTTCTTTTTCCCTCCCTCTGCCATAACAATGACACCTGTTGAAATGAACCTTGTTATGTAAGTCTATCAGCACAATGGGCCAATTGGAATGATCAGCAGGGATTTGAACCCGGAACACAAGACCAGTAGAATCTGTTACAGCGGGAACGGCGGTTTGTTATCTGGGAGATTAGCACAACATGGGTTTTGAGTGGCGTAATGGATCATTCAAGACACCCTTTTTGCAGGGAAAAGAGAAATGTGAAAACAGCTCAGTGGAATCAGTGGTTTACATGATAGGATCAAACACATGATAAGGTCATTACAGTGGGTATTGTGTGCATTTGTTTCACAATGAATATAGATCGCTCCAGAGTTGTAGTTAACAGCTTCAACTGTGTGAATTACTTTGTTTATAATTTTTTTCTGTTATATCTGTAATTGCTATTAGCATGCCATACAATAAAACTGTACACGTCTTGAAATCTTAATGCTTCTATTGAGTGATGTAACCATTTCCAAAGTACACGTGTACACTGTATTTGCACACAATGGATTGTAGCTACACAAAAAGTTTTGATAAACCTATATTGTGACATTTGTATATGTACCAATTGTGTGTGTGTGTGTGTGTGTGTGTGTGTGTGTGTGTGTGTGTGTGTGTGTGTGTGTGTGTGTGTGTTTTTTTGTGTGTGTATAGACAAATTGTATTTTCATTTCAGCCTTTTGCTTATAATGGTTTTTACTTCATGACAATTAAACATTGTAACATATGCTAGTTTATACAGTAAAAATCTATTTAAAACACATAGCTACTGTGAGTCCTGCTATTGGTACAAAGCCAACAAAACTTCATGTCCTACTTAAGAAAGCATGTGAAATGTTGAGTTAAGGGCTTAAGTGTATTTGTATAAGAACATTTGGAGTAGAAAATAATTCAAAACGGTTTCCGATAAAGTTTATTTAAGTAGCCATGAAGAAACAAATGTGAATTTAAAACACCATTTGTCCAATGTCTGTTCTTAACCATTTTTATACTATACATATACACGACACATGCACAGAGTTATGCAGAACTATTTCATATTTACTGTATATTTATATTTTAAAAACTGTGCTCATTGAGCATACAAATATATAGCTATATATTTAAATGTGTATATAAATAAATAGTAAATAAAAATAAAGTAACATGATAACATAGCTAAAGACCGTGTTAGTAAAAATGACATGTGTTTCAGCAGCTACTGCTTGGTCCTGTTTCTCCCAGTTTAAACTGGCCACTGAACGAATGACATCACTCCTTACAATTTATAGAAGACACAAGAAATATAATATTCAGAAATTAATCTCTCTTTCTCCCTCCCTCTCTCTCTCTCTCTTTCTCCCTCCCTCTCTTTCTCTCTCTCTTTCTCTCCCTCTGTCTCTTTCTCACTCTCTCTTTCAGTGAAATCACTGTGTGAGAAGAAGCACAGGCTTTAGACTAAAGCCAGGGGATAAAATAATGTATACAGTATGATATACAGTATATATATATATAAATAAATGGCCTTAGGTAAGTATTTAGTCGACAGAGCACATTGCAATCTGCTTAGGCTCATGTTTACTTATAGTAATGTTTATGCATTAGCAGCAGGGATATATGTGCACTCTTCTAAGAATAGGGTGCATGTACCACCCTTGCTATAGAGTCACCCTTAATGAGCCTGATTTATGAAGCTATTCCTCAGCTACTTTTCAGTCTCTCTCTCTCGCTCTCTCTCTCTCTCTCTTTCTCTCTATCACTCTCTCTCTCTCTCTCTCTCTCTCTCTCTCTCTCTCTCTCTCTCTCTATCTCTCTCTCTCTCTCTCTCTCTCTCTCTCTCTATCTCTCTCTCTCTTTCTCTCTATCACTCTTAGCAACAGGGCAGTCTAACATATGCTGGTAAACCAAATGAAATAAAAAACAGATGGTTTATGCATTTAAAGACAATATATGTAAATTTATATAAACGTAATTCACCCTGGAGAACATGTAACATGTAATACACATGTATATCATGAATTCTAAATATTAAATGTAAAAAGTTAAAAGTGCAAAGGCAAAACATAAAATGAACTGATTCATGAATGACTCATTCATTAAAAGGTTATGTTAAATGTCTTTAGCCGTCAGCTAAAAATAACTGCAGCTAGCACTAACAGTGAATAAAATGAAGCATGCTTATGGACTTTGACATGCATTCATTTGTTTTAATGTGTTTAATGTGTTAGTGTATTGAGCTTATGTTACACAACAACATGCTCTCCACATAGTTATGATCAATATATCAGTCAGTCAATCAATAGACCTTTATTGCCCCCAAGGGGCAATTTGGTTGCATCCATGCTGAAAGACACACTCAGAAATACACAAGCTACAAGAACAAGAACAACTCATAATGGGATGGAAAAAAATACTAAAGTAAAAATACATGAAAATATTTATAAAATATACGTACAAATATACAATTTTCACAGCATCATGTAAATTAAGTCCAGTGAATTAATAAATAAATAGATACCTAGATAGATAAATATATAAATGCCAAATCAGTGTAAATTGGTGTTTTCAGAATTTCAGAACCAAATGCTCAGTGGCCTAAACCCATTTGAGGTGGTGGACGAGGAAGAAGAGTATGTGTAAGAGGTGGTGGACGAGGAGGAAGAGTACGTGTAAGAGGTGGTGGACGAGGAGGAAGAGTACGTGTAAGAGGTGGTGGACGAGGAGGAAGAGTACGTGTAAGAGGTGGTGGACGAGGAGGAAGAGTACGTGTAAGAGGTGGTGGACGAGGAGGAAGAGTACGTGTAAGAGGTGGTGGACGAGGAGGAAGAGTACGTGTAAGAGGTGGTGGACGAGGAGGAAGAGTACGTGTAAGAGGTGGTGGACGAGGAGGAAGAGTACGTGTAAGAGGTGGTGGACGAGGAGGAAGAGTACGTGTAAGAGGTGGTGGACGAGGAGGAAGAGTACGTGTAAGAGGTGGTGGACGAGGAGGAAGAGTACGTGTAAGAGGTGGTGGACGAGGAGGAAGAGTACGTGTAAGAGGTGGTGGACGAGGAGGAAGAGTACGTGTAAGAGGTGGTGGACGAGGAGGAAGAGTATGTGTAAGAGGTGGTGGACGAGGAGGAAGAGTACGTGTAAGAGGTGGTGGACGAGGAGGAAGAGTACGTGTAAGAGGTGGTGGACGAGGAGGAAGAGTACGTGTAAGAGGTGGTGGACGAGGAGGAAGAGTACGTGTAAGAGGTGGTGGACGAGGAGGAAGAGTACGTGTAAGAGGTGGTGGACGAGGAGGAAGAGTACGTGTAAGAGGTGGTGGATGAGGAGGAAGAGTACGAGGACGAGCAAGACCAAGAACAGTCATTTCAGATGAAATTCGGGCAACTGTGATAGACCATGTTCTTGGTCATGGAATGACAATGAGGGAAGCAGGACAAAGAGTACAACCCAATTTGAACAGATTCTCTGTAGCCACCATAATCGGGACATTCAGAGAAGAGAACAGGTCATTGTTACTTTTTACAGTTTTTCTCAATTGTTTACACACTCAAACTGGAACTTGAGGCACAACTGAAATTAAATGTGAAACTCCTGTACCTACCCCCCAAACCAAGTCTGCAGACATACAAGCACATTTCCTGCTTTACACTGCGTTTGCTATTTTAAATCACACTTTTTGCAAAACACTACACACAATTATCTACATTTGGCACAATTTTTATAGATAAAATGTATTGTGCTCACATGGAAAACACTGCCATTCAGAATGCTAAACCTAAATGCTAAATTAACCACACAAATTCTCACATGGGCAAACACCTGTTGCTTATAATAATTGTTCACTTATGGCCCTGTCACACTATTGCGTATGAGAGAAACGTATGAGTTGCGTATGTAAATTCATAAAATAACTGTACGGTACACCTTCATGTCAGCGTATGACCAGCGTACTCGACCTATGAGTAACGTACCTCTAGCGTAATTCTAGCGTATTCAGCGTATGCCGAGCGTATGCTTAGTGTATAAACCATACGTCCGAAAACGTTTTAAAGCATGCTTTAAAAACTTTTTGTGCCTCGCCGTATGCCAGCGTATGCCACCGTATGCGACCGTGCTTGAAACGTATACAACCTATGCCTAACGTACCCCTAGCGTATGTCAGCGTATATCAGCGTATGAGTGATATTTTTCATACGTTGGCATACGCTAGTACGATACGCAATAGTGTGACAGGGCCATTAGCAATCGAAGCTTCAGCAATAAAAGGGCTGAAGTTGAGCTCTCCTGTTTTGGAGGACAATGGATGCCAATATTGCAGAAAGAGGTGGAGCAAGAGGACTGAGAATGAGATGAGGAGGAGGACGAGGAGGAGGAGGAGGAGGACGAGGAGGAGGACGAGGAGGAGGAGGACGAGAAGGAGGAGGAGGAGGACGAGGACGAGGATGAGGATGAGGACGAGGAGGACGAGGAGGAGAACGAGGACGAGGAAGAGCAAGACCAATGAGAGCAACTATCTCTGATGAGATTCGGGCCGCTTTGGTTGACCACGTGGTCAGCAGAAACATAATTGGCCAACGTGCCATTGTGGAAGTCTCTGGCCAGCGTGGTCAACGTCACCCTTTGTGCAGCCATAAGTAATCGGAGGGTCCTTCACCGTCATGCAGCCCTGGGGTTAACACCAGTGGCGGCCGGCCTATAGAGGGCGCTGGGGCGCCGCCCCCCCCCACCCACCACAACAAAAAAAAAAAAAAAAAAAAAAAAAAAAAAATTTTTTTTTATTATTATTTTTTTTTTTTTAGTATAAAATTATTATTTTTTTATTTTTTTATTTTTATTATTTTTTTTTTTTTTTTTTTTAGTATATTGTTATTTTGTGTTTGGCCTGTGTTTGTCTAGTTTAATATTACATATGCATTGCATGGGGGGGGGCGGGGGGGGCGTGAATCGGAGCATGGTGTCATTTCAGCTTTCATCATTTTTCAGCGAGCCCCCCGCCTGATGCGCCCTGAAAAAAAAAAAAAAAAAAGAAGTCCCCGGGCGCAGGCTGCGCCCCCCCTGATTAGTTTACCCTTTTCTGATTTATTATGATATTTTATTGATTTTTTTTATTTAAGTTTAATTTTATTTATCAGCGGGCATCTCATCTATCAGGATATCGCTGCGCAAGAGTGCAGTACTCATCACGGGCAGTCATTCAGCATCATTTCATTCTCCAAGACCATAGAAGAGAGAGAGAGAGAGAGATGAAAGAGAAGAGATCTTCAAATGGAAGGGAAAGCAAAGAAAAGAAAATTAAAAAAAAAAAAAAAATTTCTTCTTCCAAAGAAACTCATTCAAAAAAAGGGGGCATTGGGGTGGCCGGGGCGCGGGAACAACTAAAACAACATTAACATTTAAACTTTTGTAAACTTTGAAACTTTACGAGCACTAACTTACGAGGTAACTTCCGCAATTTCTTTTTTCCTTTCTTTTACGAGCAGCCTAGCGAGCGAAGAGACGAGTAATTAGAGCCCATGCGATGCGCGCATTCAATTTCAAAAAATTCATTCAAGGAAAAAAAAAAAAGAAAAAAAGGGAAGGAAAAAAAAAAAAAAACAAACTTTTTTTTTGGATTTTTTATCGAAAAAAAAAGAAAAGAAAAAAAAAAAAAAAAAAAAAAAAAAAAAAAAAAAAAAAAAAAAAAAAAAGAAAAAAAATTGATTAGTGAAGAAAAGTGTAAGTGAAGATTATATAATTAGTTTTTTTATATTTATATTATTTATTTTTTTTATAATTTTTTTATTATATTTTTATTATTTCTTTTTTTATAAATTTAAATTATTTTTTATATTTATAATTTTTTTATTTTATAAACATTTTTTTTTAGGGGTTTTTTTAATTTTAAATGGATAAATTTAATTAAATTTAATTTAAATGGGGAAAATTAAATTGATTTGAGTAATTAAGTATACGAGTATCGGTTAATACCGAAATGTCAAAACTTACTGTACTATATTGGGTGGGATTTAGTTGTTTTGGGTTGGCTTACTGCAGTGTTTGGTTAAAAAAATCTGTTGTGTAAAAAAAAATAAAATAAAAAAAATGTGTGTGAAATTTAGTGTTGTGTGTGTTGTCTACCAATAAAAAATCCCACAATGACGGTCATGACCTAGCCAGTGAACCACAAAAACAATGGTAACAAAACACAAGCCCACAAACACAGCACACACACAACTGGACAACACAAACCCTTCACAGCCATAACTGGGTCGGGCTCGGTTCGGGTCGGGGGTCGGGTTCGGCGGGTTCGTCGGGGGCGGGTCGGGGGTCGGGTCGTCGGGGTTCGGGTATCCGATCTAGTGAAAAGATGTCTTATGATGTCTGTCTTAAAACTAAAAAAATGTCTCACTGTCTTCCAAACTGTGTGCAATCAACAACTGAGTTTTTTTTTTTTTTTTTTTTAAGTTTTTTTTTTTTTTTTTTTTTTTTGTTTTTTTTTTTTTTAATTTGTTTTTTTTTTTTTTTTTAGCCGCCACTTTTTAGGTTAACACTGAACATCTTCTTACATTTCTGGGAGGTCTTCGGGATTTTTTGTTTGAGCGTGAGCAGCAGGAGCATCAGCAGGCAGTGCATCCTGTCTATGTCGTGGTTTGGGACAACGTCAGCTTTCACCGTGGTGTCCGGATACGCGAGTGCTTCAACATCAACCAGCGATTCATAAATGTTTGCCTTCCACCATACAACCCTTTCCTCAACCCAATAGAAGAGCTTTTCTCTGCGTGGCGGTGGAAGGTCTATGACCGAAACTCATATACCAGGGAAAATCTCTTACAGGCAATAGAATTGGCCTGTGGTGACATAGGTGTGGAGTGTTGTCAAGGCTGGATCCGGCACACCGGAGGGTTTTTCCCCCGTTGCCTGGCAACGTTGTATGTGATGTGGACAAAGTCCTCTGGCCGGACCCGGCACACAGACGTGATGCTGAGGCGGAATGAATCTCTCTCTCATTGACTTTGATTTTGCAGTTGCACAACATTTTTGAGTGTACTGTAATGTGCTTTTCATTTAGAGTTTTTTTTTGTGCTTTGGGCTTACTGTATTTTTATGCACACTGAGTATACAGACATTCAATACTGTATTACTTACAGTACTTACAGTATACAACATATTCACTGTACTAAGTTACTCACAGTACTTACTGTATACAACATATTCACTGTACTAAGTTACTCACAGTACTTACTGTATACAACATATTCACTGTACTAAGTTACTCACAGTACTTACTGTATACAACATATTCACTGTACTAAGTTACTCACAGTACTTACTGTATACAACATATTCACTGTACTATGTTGTGATTACTATACTTTTAAAATGCGTTTATATACAATAAACATTTTTTTCTGTAACTACATACCCTGGATGCTGTGCTCTCAATTTTTTGATGTAGTGTCTAATGAATGCTCTGTAGTGTTTATATATTGACTGGCTGTGTGTATGATCTGAAAGCATTGTTTGATTTTGAGCACAGGTTAAATGGTTTTGAGGCGATTGTCTGAAGATATGATTTTGTGTTTAAAGTTTTGAGAAAATGGGTGAAGGGTTCAAGAAATGTTTCTTAACAATTGTGAAAAACTGTAATTGCTGCAATAGCTCTAGAGATAGATATAGGTATAGCATTTTTTGCTATTCTCCAGTGACAGATTTTTCATTAAAACTCTACAGTAAAAGTAATAATAGATATTGGTGAAAATACTTCATGAACAGTACATTTAGTATAATTTAGTTTAAAGTATAGTGTTGTTCACCTTGTAGTAATGCACCAAATGTATAAGGTACAAATTTAGCAATACAGTATAATAAGAAAAATGAAATGGTATTATGGTTATACAGTATATGTATTTTAATTTTTAAATTACATTTTTAATTTAATTTAAATTACATCCTATAAACATATTGAGCAGTTAAACACTCTTAAGACAAAGCAGGCTACATGCTTCCCTTTAGCCAAACACTTTGTCTTGCATGCTCTCTGCTCAGAGTCAGACTGCCACAGAGTGTAACCACCATGGACTAGTTACCAAGGAGATTGTTACATAATCACAGAGGGGCAGGGCTATGTTGTGGAGACTGGTAGCGGCCGATAACAAAGCAACATTCCTTTGATATTACTTGGTGTACCGTCAGGGCGGTATGCAGAGCAGATCTCTGCGCCAAAATGTCATAACATACTGGAGGTTGTTTATCCAGAACCACAGCCACATATTGTCCCAGACCAGTGGCAAAAGGGGTGATGATTTTAATACAATGCACAGTTTAATGACATTCTGGCAGATCAGGTTCAGCTTTAGGTACAGGCGATATAAGCGAACGTCTATGGTGCCATCTGTCTAGAGGGGTGCAACTGTATGGAGGAGCACCAAACAAAGGTTGCAAATAAAAATAAAATAATAAAATGATGTCCTTTATATATATATATTGCATGGTACTTGCTAACCCCATTTCTACAATGCAATACATTTTATTATATCTTTGCAAAAACCTATATTTGAATTGGCCATGATCTAACCTCTTTTTTAAATTTCTATATTTAATCTGTACAAACAGTTTACGGATTTGAATCATGGGTAGTATTACTGCTGCGCACAACGTGTTTCCAGACAGGGATGGAAAGAAATGCAGTAAAATGTGTTTTGTTGTAGATGACACTCAAATGGTGTAGATTGCAGACGGCACAGAGGTATGACCCATACAAAAAACAGTTCTGCTATTAATACATATGTAAATACATATTTCAGAGACATGTATGAACTGCTGCCCATCCTTGTGTCCAGACTCTCCACCCCACAAAGAGAGAAAGAAAGAGAAAGAAAGAGAGAGAGAGAGAGAGAGAGAGAGAGAGCGAGAGAGAGAACACTGCAAAAACCCCAAAACAAGTCAATCTTAAGCATAGGCGCCGATTTATGTTTCTGCCGGTGGGTGCTCAAAACAGTTGAATGCCCCATCCCTATACAGTAGGCATATCAAGTGCATTTTTCCCATGGGTGCTCGGCCTTCTCCGTGGGTGCTCGGGCCCCGAAGCACCCACGGAATCGACGCCTATGATCTTACGAAGCATTTTAATCTTATATTTAGACTTTAGAATCTTATTTCTGTTACTTAATGTATTTTCAATATGTATTTACATGTGCTGTTCATCTCTACTAATCAAGTTATGTACTCATTCTTCTTAGAAAAATACTTTTGTGTAACAGTGCTGGGTTAAAACAAAAACCTGCACTGGCATATCCATATCCAGCCGTTTTCCGATAAGATTGGACACCCCTGCCATAATCCCTCGCACGCAGGTCCCCAATAAACACTACACGCCCTTCCTGGATCACCCCTTTAGGATTTGTAATATAGCCTTTGGCTTATGGCCGGCGTTCACTGTAGGTGTTAACATGAGAAATTGGAAGGGGGGGGTTAAGTCTCGGGAGGTGTATTCCAGGGCGCGGGTGGAGAGGTGCATTTCCTGTGAAAGATCCGGTGGGACAGGCCCTGTCCCGCTTGCCCCATGCGTGCAGCCTGTGGGAGTGGCAGGTATGTTTTTTGGGGGGAGATCTATATTTAACCCGCTGATGTAAGCTGCATACCAATGACAGCAGATGCATCGATGCCCTCCGCTTTGCCTCAGTACTGGGGACTGTGAAGACCTGGCTGCATTGGACTACCCCAGGTTGACCCCCTAAGCTCTTTCGCTTCCTCCACCTGAGCACACAGGTAGAACCCGGAGAGAGAACCCCGCCACAGGTACGGAACCCGCCCGTCCAGGTCTACCCTGTCCTGAGGTATGGCATAGTGATATCATCCTTTTGGCTTTCGCCATACAAAGCAATGCTCTGTGTTGCAGCCAGATTGAACTATCTCCTGATAGCAGAATATGATTAAAATTCAGGTATAGCTCATGATATTCAAATATCACTGTCTTGATTGTGTTTGATTACTTTGATTACTGATCATAATACACCGTTTGATTAAGCGTCGGTTAGGGAAGTGGTCCATTGCAAAACAAGGTTTATTCATTTTAGTGCGAGTACAATACGAGTGAACGCATTAGATTTTTGTGTTTTCTCTGCATTGTGTGAAAGGGGAAATGATCAATTTAGTCATTGTTAAAGAACTGGATTTTGTTCTCTTTAATTGAAGTTCAATGTTTGGGCAAGCATTCATAATTTTGTGGCTTGATGCAAGCGGCACGGAGTTATTTTTATTTTTGATGCAATGCTCTCAAATCTGCTATGGAGCATTCGATGACTTGACTTTTGGGTCAGGTTATTAAAATAAAATGAGGAAACCTTTGGATCCTGTGAAAATATGTTCCAGTGAACATCTCTGGGACTCGCACATTAATAATGGAAAATTACTTAGTCAAAATCTAAACCCTTAAAGGCTGAGAGTTCAGAAAGATGGATGGGATATTACTGTAGCATGTCGTTAGAAGATAATTTAATTTCTGTCCTGTTTAATTACCAGTTATCTGGGGAATGCAATTTAACACATCTAATACTGAAGTTATTGTTGGCTGGAAGACTCACTTGATTTGTGAACATTCTAATTTTTCCTTTTCCCCAAAGTGAACATCTGTCTCACTAGATTCTTCTTCTTCATCATCTTCTTCTTCTTCTTCTCTCACTCTGTAGACTTTTCAACATTGCCAGTATCCCCAAGTAGAACTGTCACCTCTAGCCTCCTTATGCATAATTACCAAGGGATTATAGATCACCAGTGATTAATTAAATAACCCAAGACCCCTCATTACATGAACAGTCATACATATTAATCATTTGGTATAAAGGATCTTTACTGCACTTTATTAATATATGATAATAAGATCTTCTGCTGGCAAGACATTCAGGAAGTAACTGTCAAACATGGAGGACAACGAGAGTCTGAGAAATCCCTGTAGAAAGAATCGCATGGGAGTGAAAAACATGTGGCGTCACTGAGTAGAGGTTTTTTTGCAAGGACGCCATTCTGAATCTCAAGGGACGCTCTGTTTTGTGGAGTTCAGCAGTCCAAACAAAAAGGGCTCAGAAAAGGCTGACGGCGTATGTTGCGTCGACCTGCTCCACTTCAGCTCACTTCAGCACCCCCCCAAGGTTATTTAAAGGGAAGTCCTAACTTTGCCCTTTCCACAAATCCAATAAATTGTACCTGCTGAATGAACTGAGACGTTTTGCGTGTGGATGCGCGCGCGGCTGCATAGTTCACCTGTACAGAACGTTTTATGCGTGTCTGTATGTCCCTTCGTGGGTGGAACAAAGTGTACTATGAGATTCTGTGCCCTTTTGATTCTAGATTCCCTGCGATCACTATGTCGCTGCACTCTACAATGTCGACTAGCGAGAGAAAGCTGCAGGCAGCGGCCATTTGCAAAGAAGTCCAAGGTTCCAGCGGTATGATGGGATTGAGCATCCTTAGCAATGTCACACACACACACACACACACACACACACACACACACACACGCATACACTAAAACATAACACACACGCAAAAACAAATTCTGACACAAACCAAACTGTACCCCATATAACCCCCTCCCCACCAAACACATACACACATGCGCGTGCACACGCTCCTCTCTGAGAGACAACTTTTAATTTGCCGCTCAGTGTCCCAATGATACACACACACACACACGCTCTGACGCTCGCCATAAACGCGTCAATGGAGTGTTTTACTACCCAAGGTAACTAATCCTTTTGTAGTTGTCCTTTTTAAAAATCTATTTCTGGGCAGAGGAACAACTGTGTGAATGACTGTTGCAGTGGCATGAAGCTCTTTAACAGCTGAGGAACATTCCATCAGGGTAACCTTTCAGTCTCATTGAACTTTCACTCCATAAGTAGCACCATATGCTAATGCTAAGCCTATGAACAGAGAAACAGCAATAATACACCAAGGTCTCATATGAAATATATTTGCAAAGAAACTCAACTTTAGATTTTTTTCAAAAACCAACCTTTTGATTAATCCGTTCTCACATTTGTGAAATGAATCACTTACCGACGTGATTGACACACCCCATAGAACACACAGTGTTTTGTAATATTGACGCATTTCAGGCCAGCTGTGAATCTCTTATATGTGTTTGTAGTATAAGCAGATTTGGGTTTGGGCTGATATGGTAATTACTTCATGTGAATGCCATGTTGCTAGGGAACAGCAGTTTTCAGGTTTGAATCCTACTGTTGTGGCTCTTATTTAGACACCATCACTATTATCTCATGGCAGAAAAAGCTTTATGGGTCATCCTGGGTGTCACAGTATTAGAAATAGAAACTGTAGAAACCGTGTTATTGCATTGCAATAGTATCATAGTATAAATTTTTAGTTTTGCAATATTTCTCTTCAGAAAAAAACAAAAAAAGACAAATTTTTTTATTTCAAATATTCTTCAGTTTTGTAAAGACGGAAAGTGCTAGCTATGTTTTGGCTACTGAGCTGCTCTTTCTTCTTCGACAGATGCTGAGATAGATCTGGGGAAGAAGATGAACACCCCCAAAGACATCATGCTGGAGGAGCTCTCCCTGTCCTCAAACAGGGGATCCCGCCTCTTCAAAAAGCGCCAGATCCGCTCGGAGAAGTACACCTTCGAGAACATCCAGAACGTCAAGAACGACGCCAACCTACAGATGAACGTATGTAGTGAGAAAGTGCAGATGAATGTACGTACAGAGAAAGTGCAGATGAACGTACGTACTGAGAAAGTGCAGATGAACGTACGTAGTGAGAAAGTGCAGATGAACGTACGTAGTGAGAAGGTGCAGATGAACGTACGTAGTGAGAAAGTGCAGATGAACGTACGTAGTGAGAAAGTGCAGATGAACGTACGTAGTGAGAAAGTGCAGATGAACGTACGTAGTGAGAAAGTGCAGATGAACGTACGTACTGAGAAAGTGCAGATGAACGTACGTAGTGAGAAAGTGCAGATGAACGTACGTACTGAGAAGGTGCAGATGAACGTACGTACAGAGAAAGTGCAGATGAACGTACGTAGTGAGAGTGCAGTCAGAATCATTTACAGTATACATTTCAGGCATTTAGCAGACGCTCTTATCCAGAGCGACTTACACAGCTTTTGCATTATTTTGTATCCATTTATACAGCTGGACATACTGTATACTCATTCAGGTTAAGTACCTTGCTTGATGGTACAATGGCAATGTCTTCCCTGAGAATTGAACCTGCAACCTTTTGTTTTTAATTAATTTTAATATTAATCTACCATACACTCAGGGTGACATAGAGGGTAAGATAAAAAAAAAAAAACTGCATTCACTTTATGACAATGAGCAATAGCACCCGACCTGGCTAACACACATACTCAGACTAGCGAATAAAGACGCACCGTCACTAAAAGTCTAGTGTCAGTTAACTATAGCAGCCAGGAACCAAAATACAAAATCTAAATGTGTACATGTCACAAGAATAACAAGCCACACGGAAAGAAACATACCGTAAAACCATAAAAATGCAACCTGAAACCATAAATAAATACCCTATCCATGAGGTAGTAAAAAAGGTGGGAGTGCTTGGGCACTTGGTTTAACTGAGATCTTCAAGGACAGCCTTTGCCCGGGGAGGGAGGGAGGGGGAGCAAATGCAAGCTGGTGACACACAGGACCTGCGGACACGCATTCGCTCTGTGTCCTTTCGCTGTCCCCCCCTGCTGTCTCACAGTGCTCAGGGCTCCAGATCCCTCTGTTCTGCAGCTATCAGTGGCTGCAGATGGCCTGTGCCCCGGAGGGAGCTCACTATCCGGTCCTGGAGGGTGCCTGAGGGGTCTGGAGCCGGTTTAGACCTTGGATTCAGACTCCCTCTCCTTGGTATCATTTTAGAAATAAAATATGGGAAGCATGCCATTACAGGCAAACAGAACTGTAGTACATGAATGACATTTTTCTCATCTAATAGCTGAAACTCTCCCAACACACCCCCCCCCCCCCCCACTCCAGTTCCAGTTCTGCAAGACTATATCTCTTGCATTATTGGTGTTACTGACACATTTATGTGTATAGGTGAGAACTTTCAGTGGCAGAATGTGTTTATATTTTAGTTTGAATCTGATTACTTGCATAATGGTTAGAATTTTTCAGGATTAGGGTGAATCATCTGGGCCTAATGGTTGCTAACCGCCGTCATTCTTCCTAGAATGGCGAAGCTCCCAGTGGTGAAGCGGCAGAGGAAAAAGGTGATGATAGTGCGGATGTGGATCAGCCCCCAGAAACGCCACCGAACACGCCGGACCCAAAGTCCCCGAACCCGGAGAGCATCGCCCCAGGTTTGTGTGAACAGTAGCCTATAGCCTGCAGTGCGTATGAGAATCCGAGTCAGCAGAGTCGCGAAGGGACTTGACAGCCCCGTTTATTAACGAGGTGTGACTCATGAGGGACATACCCGTCACTTTTACGGCTCGCGGGGCTTCTGTGGATTGATTGTCGTGGGGAACGGAGGCACGTAACAGTCCGCACATAAAAATCTTACAGTTGGGGAAATCGTAAAAAAAAAATATTCCGAATTTTGGGAGAAAAAAATAAATGAATCTGCCAGCCAAAGTTTCCGTTGTTTTCGGTTCAGCCTAGCTTCCGCCACCACTGGCGCATTCCACAGCGCAATGTGCATGCTTCCCGCTAGCCAGGGACATCCTGCATTGTGCCCAGCCATCGGAATGCAGTTTGAAAACTCAGGATCGGAGCGAGTGAACGGCGGAAACCCAGCCTCTCAGGATAGAGCGGTGTTTTGTGTAGAACGCCGTGGCATTCCAAGGGGATGCGAGCCAGGCATTTCCTACGCCTGCAGGGTTCTATTTGTCATATCATCTGCGAGAGATCACAGCCCGGCTCCCTTTTAAACTGATACAGATATCTGCCGTCAGCATTGCCAACTCCTCTTGCACACATAAGAAAGATCCCTCTTACGACGTAGGCTACAGTTACATCTCACCATCCCCATAGGCCTGTGTGTGCCAGAGAGGTTAATTAAACACAACCGCAAAACGAGCATTCAATATTTTTCATTCTACTACAGCAGCCAGCAGCACTAATTATTTATTGCACAATTTTACAATGTGTTTTTTTTTTGTCGTGCTTTGTGTTCATAGCTATGATCCTTTTGGAGAGAATGTGTGAATGTAATCCATTTCTTGAAGCACTACTTGAGTTTAGGCCCATATCAGCGTATCGTTTCTGTTAAACTCCTGATCGGTCCCTGTGTCCTGAGAATTAATGACGAGTCCTATCTTGTCTGTGATCGGGCCTTCCAACAGTGCTGTCACATGCAAAGGAATCCACCCTTTGTCTCATAAATCCCCAACATGTTCTGAAGCTGCGCAGTCATAACACATTCCTGTACGCTGTGAGCTATATATACAGGGAGGATGGATGGGCGTCCAGAGGAAACGTGTGTTTTGTGGAAAGCTTTCCCGGTGTCTCGTCCATTTTTGAAAAAACACAAATCTGGACCCTGAGGGGTGTTCTCTTTTTTTGGTTCCTTCCATTTCTATGGGAGCAGTCAGACAGGCTATAAAGGCCCTGTTACATAAAATGTTTGAAAGCCTTTAGCAACACACACACACACACACACACACACACACACACACACACACACACACACACACACACACACACACACACACACACACACACACACACACACACACACACTTGTGAACATGCACACGCAAAAACACACGCACACATGCATGCAGGCACGCACCCACTTCCCTAAATTTCCACGTATGGTGCATCTGAACGGCTCGGCCCATCTGTACTGTTTCTATCCTAATACAGCCGGTTCTGAATGAGCTCAATTCTGCAGGTAATGTGTGTTTTTCACCCGAATGGACTGAGGGATTCTGTGGTCTGAGCTCATTAATCTCCCTCTAGCAAAAGAAGTTGGCCACAAGAACAAATCTAAAATGTTCTCTCTCTCATTCTCCCTTTCCCCACTTCTCTCTCTCTTTCTCTCTCTCTCCCTTGCTCTCTCTCTCTCCCTCTACCTCTCTCACTCCCTCTCTGCCTCCCTCCCTCTCTCTCTCCCCCTTTCTCTCATCTTTTCCCGAAGAGCAAGACTCAGATTCACAAAAAATATCCCGGATGACGCAAATGTTTAGTTTAATTACAATTGGCCAGTATCTCGTTTTGCTGTGGGTTTTATGTTACAAAAAGCACCAATATAAACTGAGAAATGTCTCTTGATACGGGTTGGATACGTGCTAAATGACATCACAGTCCAGACGACCACTGTGACCGAGCGTGGGCGAGAATGTCTGACATTTAACGGGTTTAATGGTGTTTCTCCCAGGTTACGGGGGGCCCCTAAAGGATGTTCCTCCGGAGAAGTTTAACAGCACTGCCGTGCCCAGGTCCTATCACAGCCCATGGGAACAAGCCGCCAACGACCCCTCCCTGTCTGAAACGTTGAGTCCTAAAACGCCCAGCCCAGAGCCCAAGCCAGAGAGCCCAGAATACAAAAGCTTCAACAGGTCAGTTGCACAGCTGGTAGTACGGTGGCCACGAAGTCCAAAAAAATAACAAATAGGAAACACACTAGCAATTACATCAGAAAAAATGCAAACAGAAATTTAGCAAAGCGCAAAAAAACTAAACAAAAAACCAATATTGTGTTCTCACAAACCTAAGTGGCCATATACACTTTTTGTTTCTTATATCTCCTTTTGTATTTGACACTTCAGGGCCAGCAAACATAAGCAGCCATAATGAGAGGTTTTACATGCTAGCTCCTGTCCTGCAGGAAGACTGTATAATGGTTGTATACACATTTATCACCCTGTTGAACATCTGCTGAAATGCAGATATCGTTTAATAATAAGTGTACACTGGGAGGTTTGCATGTAGCTATGACACATTTTACTATCAATTTCATACATTGAACATGAAAGAATATCCGTGAGATCAGGGTAATCTTTTTCAATCTTCAGGGTTGCCACTCCATTCGGTGGCTTTGACAACACCTCCTTGCTGACCATATTCAAAGCGCTGGAGTTGGACCAGTTCCCCGCCGTCAGCCCTACCCCAGAACAACAGGAAACCATGGTGAAGAGGCCTACCTTCAACAGAACGGCCTCAGGCTGGGTTACGGAGAGTACCCCTCTCATCCTGCCCATCGTGGACCTGGACGGCACGGTGATCCCAGAGTCGGATGACCTCTGAACTTCTGTTTGTGACACAGGGCGTGGCCACACCGGGACGGGTGAAGCAAACGAAAATCGCATAAGCGCTCACCGCCATCTGTTTTGTTCAGTCTAGCATGGCCGTTGGAGGTGAGATGCTTTGGGGGATAAAAAGCTAGTTTTCCAGTTTTATCCTGGTAAATAAGGGAAAGGAATCAGGAAGTGAATATTGGCTGGAGAATGTTAAACGGAAGATTAATGTGGTCTATCAAAGGTTTAACTCCTTTTAACTTTTGTCGTGTGTGAAAAAATGAAGGATAGCCTGTCGCTCTCTCCTTCGTCTGTCTGTATATCAGCCCCGCAGAAGAGGCATTAGTTAAATATTTTGACAGATATTAAATCTTTTTGTGGCTGCTCCTAATTCTATCCTACAGATGTCATTCACCCACCTTGTCAATGCATAAGACTCTTGCTGTTCCTTATGCAACAAAAATATATTTTCCCATTCGTGGAGATCCCAATGCATTTGGCATTTTGAAGGCTTTTCTGATATTTCCGGCATTTAATGAGACAGTGATATAAAGACATAAAATGGACCTATTTGTCAAACGTGAAACAACATATTGTACTTGAAAATTTGCAAGATATTGTCATTTTTATTTAGAAATGTGTTCAATAATATATCAAATATAATGCAAAATATAACAAACAGTATGTAATAAGATAGAAAATTAACAATATATTGCCACATATTGGAAAATGGAGTGCATCCATATATTCAATTGTACTATTCAATGTATTACAGCATATTTTTCAATATATGTAAATATATTGTGTTCCATAAGGGTGATTTGGTCAGAGTATTATTGATATGTATCATAGAAGCACACACACACACACACACACACACACACACACACACACACACACACACACACACACACACATAGAGTATGTCCTGTAAATATAAGTATATAAGTGTCTGATAGCGTCTGACTTGTGTTATTAGTGGACAGTATTTTCAGTTTTTGTCATGATAAAAAGGCACATTTAAAGCGTTGAAAGAAATGCTATTTAATGTTAAAAAGGCACATTTAAAATGTTAAAAGAAATGCTATTTAATGTTAAAAAGGCACATTTAAAGCGTTGAAAGAAATGCTATTTAATGTTAAAAAGGCACATTTAAAACGTTAAAAGGATGCTATTTAATGTTAAAAAGGCACATTTAAAACGTTAAAAGGAATGCTATTTAATGTTAAGAAGGCACATTTAAAACGTTAAAAGGAATGCTATTTAATGTTAAAAAGGCACATTTAAAATGTTAAAAGGAATGCTATTTAATGTTAAAAAGGCACATTTCAAATGTTAAAAGGATGCTATTTAATGTTAAAAAGGCACATTTAAAACGTTAAAAGGAATGCTATTTAATGTTAAAAAGGCACATTTAAAACGTTAAAAGGAATGCTATTTAATGTTAAAAAGGCACATTTAAAACGTTAAAAGGAATGCTATTTAATGTTAAAAAGGCACATTTCAAATGTTAAAAGGATGCTATTTAATGTTAAAAAGGCACATTTAAAATGTTAAAAGGAATGCTATTTAATGTTAAGAAGGCACATTTAAAACGTTAAAAGGAATGCTATTTAATGTTAAAAAGGCACATTTCAAATGTTAAAAGGAATGCTATTTAATGTTAAAAAGGCACATTTCAAATGTTAAAAGGATGCTATTTAATGTTAAAAAGGCACATTTAAAACGTTAAAAGGAATGCTATTTAATGTTAAAAAGGCACATTTCAAATGTTAAAAGGAATGCTATTTAATGTTAAAAAGGCACATTTAAAACGTTAAAAGGAATGCTATTTAATGTTAAAAAGGCACATTTCAAATGTTAAAAGGATGCTATTTAATGTTAAAAAGGCACATTTAAAACGTTAAAAGGAATGCTATTTAATGTTAAAAAGGCACATTTAAAACGTTAAAAGGAATGCTATTTAATGTTAAAAAGGCACATTTCAAATGTTAAAAGGAATGCTATTTAATGTTAAAAAGGCACATTTCAAATGTTAAAAGGATGCTATTTAATGTTAAAAAGGCACATTTAAAACGTTAAAAGGAATGCAATTTAATGTTAAAAAGGCACATTTCAAATGTTAAAAGGAATGCTATTTAATGTTAAAAAGGCACATTTAAAACGTTAAAAGGAATGCTATTTAATGTTAAAAAGGCACATTTAAAACATTAAAAGGATGATATTTAATGTTAAAAAGGAACATTTGTGTGCATGCAGGTGCTGTATGCTCAGACACAAGGCGGCTTCAATTTTTGCATCGGGCTGAACATGAGATGAGTGTATATGTATGCGGACTGGGCCTAACTACACTGCTACTGAAGGTTATTGAGCTTTTACAAGAATTTGAATCAGACACTCATTTCAACTGATATTTCAGATTCATATATTCAGCTGCAGAGGAATTTAGTGATGGGAGTATATGTATTTAAGTGCATTATTAGACAAAATATTGTGTATTACATAAATACAAAATTCCCAAATGAAGTAAAAGTGAGATAAATAATCAGTGATGATATATGAGTAATTAGAATACACACTAATTGCAAACATTTAGAATGAATAATATGGTTACATTTCAATCAAGCTTCATGCATTCACATGCAGAGAAGAGAGGATATCCATGCTGGTTTTAATTAAAAGTGTTGGAAGCATTCTGTAATTCATCAAAGTGCCTGGTGAGAATCTAACATTGTTGGTAATAAATAGTTTCCTGTCATACCCACGTGCGGGCTTGTGTAATCTGTAGCTCGTTGACCCCGCTCAGTGACCTGACACACTGAAAATGTTCTGAAAGAGATGACAGAAGAGTGGTCTTCCTTGTGCTTCCTGCCGTCAGCAACATTAGTGCTCCTTAAAAAAAAGGAACGAGGATTATGGCCCTTTCATCACATCCCCTGAACTCTCCTTGCCCCTTAAAGCCAAAAGAGCCCAGAACAGCTTTGTCCTTACAGCTGTTAGACTGCCTAATGACACTGGACATCTCAAGACAATAAAGGCAGATGAGGAACTGTTATTGCTTTCAATGCTCAATTTTTAATCATAATTAATAATTAATAAATTTAATATTATATAATTTCCATCATAATACTAATAATAATAATAGTAATTTTAATCATAATCATAATCATAATGTATTCCACTCCACTCATACCTTCACTTTAATGTGAAACATCTGATTCATTTGAACGTTTTTATTTAACATGTTTGTTAGTGTTTTATGGGTCTGCCCCACTGTCTGTCTTTTTTATTGTTGGCTACACTTCCCTCACGAGAAAATAAAAGTGATTCTATTCTATTTTATACATGAGTTACACACGGTGTGTTACTGGATAGATCTACTTTCTGCAAACGGTCCATTCAGTTCAGTGATGATAGTTCAGCTGTAGATACACATGTAATGCTGGTCTTCTGGAGACCAACACTAAAAATGAGGGGAACCAAGCCTGTCATGTGACCATGGTGAACAACATGAGGGCAGATCCCGGTTAGTTTGTGGCAGAACTTTTGAAGCACAGAAGTTAAGAGTATGATGAGAATTCAATGTGTAACCAATTTTTCCTCCTGTGAGTAGCAATTGTCAGCATGTCTTTTGCTTTTTGTCAAGTTTTATCCCGTGTTTGTGAGTTTGTTTTATTACTACATTGTCTTCCATTTGCATTCAATCCCAGACCACAGCGCAAGTTACTTTACTGAGAAAATATACTTTAAATTAGAAAGATGAACCACCCAATAGTGATTATGGGTGTCCAGACTTGACAATGCTGGATATTATCTAAACCAAGGGTGTCCAATCTTATCCGAAAAAGGGCCGGTGTGGGTGCAGGTTTTTGTTTTAGCCCAGCACTAAGACACTATGATTCTACTTATAAAGGTCTTGATTGAAGACCATGATTAGTTCATTAGTTGAATCAGGTGTCATAGTGCCGGGCTAAAACAAAAACCTGCACCCACAACGACCCTATTAGGATGAGATTGGACACCCCCTGCTCTAGACTGTGAGCATAACCCTCAATGGACTGAGCGGCCTGTTGTATATGTATGCCATGATGTAGTCTTGTGTTCTCAATTGTTAGTATTTTACGGTTTAAAATTTTTTCATGGGGTCAGTGTCTCGTATTTGTTGGAGTGTTAGTCATGGCCAAACTTTCATCCGGAGTGGAAAAAAACCTGTGATGGTGTAAAACTGAATTGTTGAGTGGAAAAATTGAACACAGGCTCAAATTCGTAACGTTAAAGTCAAAGGTGGCTCTACTAAATTCTGCCCCAACAACGACCCTCTCTGCTCGCCCTCGTGAAACTGTAGACGAGCTGTCTGAGACTAAAGTACGAACATTCACAAGGCTTGGATATGTGAGCGGCTCGACATAGGATGGCATAGAAAAGCTGAACTCATATGAGGTGCGGAGATTCAGTTTACCGCCGAGCCGCTCCCACAAAGACTGGCATGCTACAGAGGCACCTGATACACGGCGGCTCCACCAACACAGGCTAAATTTAATGCAGGTCGGGACGGCTTAGCGGCAGATGTGCGCCGCCTTAAAGAAACGAGGGGTCTGGCACATGCCAATGAGATCACAGCCAAGGCATGTTTTTTCGCCCTTTATGTGTTTATATTTGACCATGTGTTTGGAAAGTGAGTAAAATGGTATCAATAACATATGTAGACTGTCATGCGAAAGAGTGCTATTGCTGGGCGGTTTCCCCTTGGAAGTGGAATATGCGCGGCAATATTTTGAAATTAAATGTCGGAAAAATATATTGCAGCACTTCACAATACGTGGGAGTATATTATTAGGCCTACATATTGATGCTTTCAGATACTAATATTATATATATTGTTTTATGAATAAAATTTGTATTTATTATGTATTTATGTATTCACATTGCTCTAAAATATATTCATCATTACATCGTCCAAAAAGTCCATGCATTTACAATACATTGCAATATATTTTAATTTCTGTAGTTTGTCAGGGACATGGAACTTCATTTTCTGACTTACTTTTTTGAATGTTCCTCGCATTAGAATATGGTAAATGGTAAATGGTAAATGGACTGCACTTATATAGCACCTTTATCCAAAGCGCTTTACAATGGCCTCTCACACACACATTCACACGCCAATGGCGGCAGCCGCCATGCAAGGTGCTAGCCTGCTCATTGGGAACAATTTTGGGTTCAGTGTCTTGCCCAAGGACACTTCGACATGTGGACAGGAGGAGCCGGGGATCGAACCGCCAACCCTGCGATCATCGGACTCGCTCTACCTCCTGAGCCACAGCCACCCATGATCCATTGCTATGATGGCCTAGTCTTGTAACCCTTTAGGGATTATTGGCCACATCCTGTCTTTTCTTTCCTAAAACTCCTCTGCCATAAGGGTTCATATTTTCCACAATACTCCACAATAGCCTCCAATCAGCACTATTATTGTCTTTATCTGGTGCTTCATCGAGGGTGTGTTCACTCAACCTTCTCTGACTCCCTAAAAAGGAAATGTTTTGGCCTACAATTATGCCTTGTATCACTACCTGTTTCCCCCTCTTGGGATATTTTTCTTTGCCAAGATATCTCACTCAGTAATAAAACAAAGCCATTGAAGCTCAATGGCTTAGATAAGTGTACACTACTAGTCCAGGGTGAGAGCTGAACTCTGCTGTCCTATACAGACAAGGATGCAATTGTTCTGTATAAACGCAGGACCCATGACAGCATCTTTTATGGAAAGGGAGTACGCAATGCAAGTACGGGTGCTTTATTTTGAAAATATAATCATAAATACACTTCTCAGCAGGGCGTTATTTTATCAATTAATAATTTCTCCATTTTTTATAGTTGCTATATATTTCTATATTTTTTATATATTGTGAAGTGCTAGCGCAATGTATTCATAATATATTTAATGTCAATATATTTTCAGCATATACGTATTTAATTCGCATGGTATTATTCCTTCAGTAAAATCCCAATATATCCTCCCCTGGAGGGCAACGATGTCTGCAGGTTATTTATTTTATTATTTTTCAATCAGCAGCCATTTTAGCCCTTTGAAACAAGGTGTGTGGGTGGAACACCTATACCCGAGGAGGGGGTAGGGAGGGGGTGGGGGTCAGATGCTCTTGTTTTTGACCCGTCTAAATGAGTCTCCCCCCGAGAAGATCTGTTTCACTGGGCCCGTTTGCTCACGATCTCCCGACCTGCCCCAGCTGTCCACCTTGCCCCCCCCCTAAAAAAAGCGCAGCACCGTGTCATAAAATCCATCCCTGGATAGCACTCCCTGTGACAGTTACTTCAATAGTCCAACTTTACTTAGACATGCTGATAGATATAAACTAAACTACACACAACTAAGTATATCAAGTGTTTGTGATCGTTATTCCATCAAGCCATTCACCTGATTAAATAATAGCACAAAAAGAAAATGACAAAACCCACCTTAGGTATGCAATAAAAAAAACTATTATTAATCATTTGCCCCTATCTTAGGTTATAAAATGTAAATGCTTTCCAAAAAGGTTGGGTATGGTTACACTTGAATGATTACAATCCTTGGCTGCCAGTTCAGTTACGAATAAATTTTTCTGAGAAATGTTTGTACGCAGTTCAAGTTGTTCTTATCGCATAACAGAAATTCAGTAAAACTGTAAGATTTGTAAATTTATCCAAGGAGAACTACGGATCAGCCTTATGGAAAAACAGATAAGCCGCCAAATACTTTTGTGGCTGAATTTAAATGGAAAAAGGCTTTCTGGAGAATCTTGGAACAGCATCATTGGAAACAATGCAACATTCTGGCCAGATCTTTCTGACACAATATGCACGTAACACGTAAAATACTCTTACTTAGAAACATGAATCACCACCTCTATTAGATGCAGACAGCAAAGCCCCGGAAATAAATGCGTCACTTATCAAGAATGCTTTTCCACCCCAAAATGTTGCCCTAAAATTATTTATATTTATAAAAGAATAATTTTATTATTTTAACCACAAATAATGTGAAATTAGATTCAAATTGTCACCAGGAAGCAGTGGTTGGTGTTGTTTGGATGATCTTTTTGCAAGTGTGTGACAGTAAAAAAACAGGTAAGGTGTGTCCCTAGTTGGAAAAGCAGGTGGAATATCGGGGACAGACAAAATTATAACCAAAAACACCCAATCCAAAACTTTTTCTAAATAAATGGACAGAAACGTACTCTCTTTCCTAATAATAGGTGAATCACTCTGAATGCAAATAGCTTTACAGCCACAGGTACAGAAAACAACCCCGCTTTAGTACGTGTAACAGTCAGGACATAGCAGCTGACCTGCAATACAGATTCTCTCTCATAAGCACACACATAATAACAGGAGCTCATACTATGGATGTAGGCATTCAAAAAAACTATTGCTTGCTCTGTGTTCAGAGCTGTACTGAGCCTTGCTTAGCGATTTAATATCTTTTCTCATTTTTTATGAAATGAGCTCAAACATAACTTTTACTTGATTAAAAAAAAATCTAAATTAAGTAGTTATTTAAAAAAAACCTGTTTTGTGAGTTAATTTTGATGACTGCAGGACTTCCAAACTGTGCTTGGAAAGAAAATTAAATGAAATAAAATTCTTGCATTTATTTCAGAGTCAAGGTTAAAGGCATAGGGACTGATTTACTAAGACCTTTAGCGTGTGCAAAACCTTTTAGCACACTCAAAACTAATAACCCAACCAATGATTGGTGCAAAAAAAGTATCACGACCAATTATTGATCGTGTTATTGGTTTTGCATGTGCTAAAAGGTTTGCACATGTTCACAGAATCCCAGTGCCAGGTCACTCATTTTTTTGTTTGGCAAAACTTCAAAAATATTACATAGTCGCTTTTCTTCACATGTAATCACTGTAGAATCAGATGGTTTGGATCATTCACAAAATGCACTATGTACTTAATTCATGAACAATTTTCTTGTTCAGCAGTAGTTCAGTACACTAACAAAGGTTTTTTTATCTTGTTATTCTCTTTAGGGCAACCTGATTATTTGCTTGTGTTCCGTAATGATTGTAATTAACAGATTATAATTTTCAGATCAATATAACGCTTGTACTCAGTCTCCATGACAGCAAGTTGTGAGTAATTACCTTCTTACGCAACTGAGAGCACTTACATTTTTAGCAGCTCGTAATGCGTAATTCGATCTCTGAAGACTGATAATAAGACCCGGAGAGACCATGCCAGTGCCGTACGTACATTTTTCATATTTCTGGATATCTGGATTTTGTGACAGTGAAAACAATGTCCGGTCTTGTCATTTGTTAATCTCACTTTTCATGATCGATGAAAATAATGATCAAAAATGTGCCATCGCCCCAGATGAACAGGAAGAGCTGGTTTAGCGTAACAGCAGCGTAAAGCCTGGAAGGGAAGGGGTTGGGCATAGCACCCATTGCCATGGTTTTGGGGAAAAGGTAGAGGTCATTATCTTGCTCCACAGGTAACAGGTGCAATGATCACCTCCCCCCTTTTCACCTCTACTTTTGGCAAGGTAGAGGTATTTAAACCAATCACCCCTTATGGAAAAACTGGTGTATACAAAAATAAATATTCAGGTTTTCAAATGAACTTTATTAGTAATTGACTAATTAGACAACATTACACAGGATGAGAGGGAATCTGTCAATATATGTAAAAAAGTTTTTAAAAATAACAGGCATGCCAGGTTTTCTCATAATGCAATGAAACCCAATATATGGACGTGGTTAGATTTTATTTGCAATACATTACACATATTTACATGTAGGCCTACTGGTATTATTTAGCCTCCAGTGCTGTCTAAGGCATAAGGACATACATATTGATTTTCCTTTACCTTGGCCGGATATAAATTAGAAAACATTTGTACAGAATTATAAACGTATTGATCTATCTTTAATTTATGGAGACAAGAGTCAACGAAAGGGCGTCCAGCACTTTTTTGAAATAAACTGAATCATATTGTATTGACTGCCACTGTTATTTTTTCACTCTTCACAAAAATGAGTGGTAATTTATAATCCAAACTGGCAGTTTGAGAAGGTTAAAACAACAGAACACGCTTTGTTAAGATGACAAGGTGATGCACTTACTAACGGGACAGCAGTGCCATTTGGAAGCATGAAAGTCACGTCCAATAGGAGCAAGCAGCAGAGCTCTGCAGTGGTAGTATTAGCAATGTAAATATTCTGAGAATATCCTATGCTGCTTAAATGGATAACATGGTAAAGATGTCAGGATATGATGCAAGGGTGTGAGAAGAGGTGGCAAGGGAGGCGCAGGGCATCACTGTGTCACCTAACGCCACACATTTCAGCGTACACAAAATATTAACACAAGGGTACCAGTCAAAGCCAGCCAGTGAAAGAAACTGATAGGAAGACACAGGACTTCTCTGCCTTTAGAATGCGTCTTAGCCAATGGCTTCCAAACCTCATCTCACTGTATGATACTGGCTGTGATATCCCCATGAAATGTGTACAGAACGCCCCATGGAAATTAATGTTCATGAAATGTGTACAGAACGCCCCATGGAAATTAATGTTCATGAAATGTGTACAGAACGCCCCATGGAAATGAATGTTCATGAAATGAAAAATGAAAAATGAAAAATGGTTTAACTATTTTATTTTTGTTTAATTTTCACAGGGCAGGAGGTGCCAGCTCGTATCTACCCTGACCACACATGCCCGGTATGAGGTGAAAGACAATCCAGATTTGGGGTACCTTGTACACTGGCAGCAAAGGAAAAGGGAATTTTTTTGCAGCTAAAATTGAGACGGATGTGTGCGGGTTGGACGCGTAATGCACGACTCAGAACACTGACGTAGTAATAAATGCCCGCAAGGGCTTTATTATGGGGAAATCCAAAAACGTAGTCACACAAGCAAAGTCCAAAAACCAATTAATCCAGCCAGACCAAAGATACAGTACCGAGGGAGAAGGCAGTCTCAAAATCGGTATCCATGCAAGAGTTCGTTAACCAGAGTAGCTCTCAGCGGAGCAGAAGTACAAAACAGGGAAAAAGCAAAGTTCGTAGTCATGGGGCATAGCAGGAGTCAGACCGAAGTCCTATCCTCGGGGCAGAGGTACAAACAGACAGCAAGCAAAACTCGTGGTCAAAAAACAGGCAGTGGAAACAATAGGCAGGCAGTAACGATGGTCAATAAACAGGCTAGATCAATAACGGTAGTCAAAACAATGGAAAACGCTCAAAAGTGACAATAGTAAACTAAGGCAACAATTTCACAAAGACATGACATGAACACTGATCTTATATGCAGGTGTAGACAGGTGCAGACATTAGCTTGAGAGCAGCAGGAAATTCACAACAGCTTGAGAAAATGAGACACGCAACGAGGCAATTAGTAAATCGTTAGTAGTTAACCTATCCTGACCTAGCGTTAGTAAATTAGTAATTAACATGTACAAGAAACGTAAGGTAAACATGACCACATGGTTAGATAGTTAGTATTACCCAATCCTGATCTAATGTTAGTATATTAGTAACTAGACAAGGCAGAATGAAACAATTAGGGAAGCGTGAGTGACAGCAAGAGAAGAAACAGCATGAACGCAAGGCTGCGGAAAAACATGGAAATATGTATGCAAACAATGAACTGCATCGTAACATAAACAGAAAATAAACTGTGACAAACACAAAACATGAAACGTGACATAAATATGACAGAAACGTAACAGTACCCCCCCCCCCCCTAACGACTGACTCCTGATGGTCTACACAGTTTATCAGGGTAATCGCGATGAAAGTCACTTATCAGGGTAGGGTCCAGAATCAGACTTGGAGCGACCCAGGAACGCTCCTCCGGGCCACCAGATACTGAAACCCCTGACCTCGCTTGCGAATGTCTAGTAGCTTCTTGACCGTGAAGGCCGGGTGGTTATCTATGATACAGGGAGGAGGGGGTGGGGGATCAGGGGGGCAAAGGGGGTCAGTGGAATAGGGCTTAATGCAGGAAACATGAAACGTGGGGTGAATCTTCAGGGAAGGGGGCAATGACAGCTTGACTGAGGTGGGGTTGATGATGCTGTGAATCTTGTAGGGGCCGATGAAGCGGGGCTGGAGTTTGCGGGAAGTGGATTGGAGGGGAATGTCCTTTGAAGAGAGCCAAACTGAGTCGCCAGGCTTGTACTCAGGGGCTGGAGTGCGGTGGCGATCAGCGACTCGACGATTCCGTTCGGCCGTGCTCAATAGCGCGGCCCGGGCGTCCTTCCAGATCTTAAGGCAGCGGTGCATGTGGGTGGCGAGGGAGGGGACAGCAATCTCGGCCTCTTGGTCGGGAAACAGTGGGGGTAGGCAGCTGAGGGAAACTTCGAATGGGGACTTTCCAGTAGCGGCGCAGGGCAGGGCGTTGTGCGCATACTCGACCCAGATGAGCATCTTGCTCCATGAGGTGGGGTTCTTGGCTGACACACAGCGTAAAGCAGCTCCGAGGTCTTGGTTGGCCCTTTCGGTCTGACCGTTAGACTGGGTGTGGTAACCTGACGTGAGGCTGGAGGTGGCTCCGAGAGCCGAACAGAAGGCCTTCCAGACCTGGGAGATGAACTGGGGGCCACGGTCAGAGACAATGTCCGCGGGAATGCCATGGATACGGAACATTTCTTTGACCAATAAATCCGCGGTCTCTTGGGCAGTGGGCAATCCAGGCAGGGGGATGAAGTGCGCCGCCTTGCTGAACCTGTCGACCACAGTCAGGATGGTGGTGTTGCCCTCAGAAGGGGGAGTCCGGTCACGAAATCCACCCCGATGTGGTTCCAAGGGCGACTGGGCACTGGCAAAGGTTGAAGCAGACCAGCTGGGGCCTGGTGAGAGGCCTTGCTCCTGGCACAGGTAGTACAGGCCTTGACAAAACGCCTGGTGTCGGGGATCATGGAGTTCCACCAGAACCTTCTTTTGAGAACAGCCAGGGTGCGGGTAAAGCCGGGATGGCAGGACATGAGGGAGGAGTGAGCCCATTGGAGGACATGTGTCCGGGCGGCGGAGGGAACGTAAAGGCGTGTACCGGGATTGGACCTGGGATCGGGCTCATCATGTAGCGCCTTCTTGATGATGGCCTCAATCCTCCAGGACACCGAAGCAATGGTACAGGGAGGATGTTCTCCGGCGTCTCTCTCTCGGAACTGGTCATGAACTGTCGCGACAGGGCATCTGGCTTGACATTCTTGGAACCAGGGCGGTAGGTCAGTGTAAAATTGAACCGGCTAAAGAACAGGGCCCATCTGGCTTGGCGGGAATTCAACCTCTTGGCTGTCTGTAGGTACGCCAGATTCTTATGGTCGGTCCAGACCACAAATGGTTTCTCGGCGCCCTCCAGCCAATGCCTCCACTCCTCCAGTGCTAGCTTGACAGCGAGTAGCTCACAGTTTCCCACGTCATAATTCCTCTCCGCCGGAGACAGCTTACGGGAGAAGAATGCGCAGGGGTGTAGAAGGTTGTCAGTGGGGGAAACCTGAGAGAGCACAGCCCCTACTCCAGTGTCGGATGCATCAGTCTCCACGACAAACTGACGAGTGGGGTCGGGGTGCACCAGAATCGGAGCGGAGGAGAACAGTCTCTTGATCTTTTTGAAGGCGTTTTCAGCCTCAGGGTTCCAGCGGAACGGCATGGCAGTAGATGTGAGCTTGGTGAGAGGGGCGACGACCTGGCTGTAGCTCCGGATGAATCTCCGGTAAAAGTTAGCGAATCCCAAGAAGCGTTGCAGATGTTTCCGAGTAGCAGGCGTGGGCCAATCTGTGACCGCCTGGATCTTCTTGGGATCCGCCCTGATTGTCCCCCTCTCCAAGATAAAAGCCCAGGAACTCGACCGTGTCGTGTGGAACACACACACTTCTCAGCCACATAGTCGTTGGAGAGACCTGCATGACGTGGCCTTCGTGTTTCTTGATGTTGGGGGAGTAAATCAGAATGTCGTCCAGTCACACAAATACACAGTGGCCCATAGGTCCCCGTAGGTATTCATCATTATGCCTGAAAAAAAAACGGGGGGGGGCGTTAAGGCGGAGAAAGGAATAGAGACTACTCGAAGTGTAACGAGGTGGGTGAAGGCGGTCTTCCATTCGTCCCCCCCCCAATGCGCACCAGGTGGTAGGTGGTGCGGGTTTGTCCAAGTTGGTGAATGGTGTGGGTTATGCTTCGTGAAATGGGAAAATCATCAATCATCAGGGGGGTCATGGGTTGATCGTTGATCGTGATATTGTTTAGTTCTCTGTACAATCAACGAAGCAGCGAGCTTTTTTTTTTTTTTTCGAAAGAATTAAGAATCAGAGGTGATGAAGGGAGGGAAAGGGACGAATCACGGCGTTCATCACGCAATTTATTAATATCCATCTTTTCCTTTTCCTTTTTGGAGGACGTTGTAGAGTCAGCTTGAAGGAAGAGTGGAACCGGGTAGAAGCTCGATCGTGCAATCATAGGGTCTGTGAGGGGGAAGTGTCTGTGCTTGCGTCTTGGAGAAAACGATGCCCAGGTCGTGATAAGGGGCTGGCACGTTTTCAAGAGATGGCTTGGTGTCTTGAGGTGAGGTAGGTGCGCCCTCGGCAGGTGCAGGCATTAGCTTGAGAGCAGCAGGAAATTCACAACAGCTTGAGAAAATGAGACACGTAACGAGGCAATTAGTAAATCGTTAGTAGTTAACCTATCCTGACCTAGCGTTAGTAAATGAGTAATTAACATGTACAAGAAACGTAAGGTAAACATGAACGCATGGTTAGATAGTTAGTATTACCCAATCCTGATCTAATGTTAGTATATTAGTAACTAGATAAGGAAGGGAGAATGAAACAATTAGGGAAGCGTGAGTGACAGCAAGAGAAGAAACAGCATGAACGCAAGGCTGCGGAAAAACATGGAAATATGTATGCAAACAATGAACTGCATCGTAACATAAACAGAAAATAAACTGTGACAAACACAAAACATGAAACGTGACATAAATATGACAGAAACGTAACATAAATATAAAGCACTTTGAATTCAGAACAGACTATAGGCCAAAGCATGGATTACTCAGAACATGCATGGATTTGTATAGATCAAAATTAAAAGCCTTTAGATACCCAAAACAAAAAAACAACAATAATTTAAAAAACACAAATCCTGAATAGGTATATTCATAGGTGAGTTGGCTTTGGTTTGGTCATTCAAATAATGGCAAAGTTGTTCCCTATACCAAATGTGATTGTTAATTACAGCTGGCTGTACAACCCTGCTCAATACAAAACAATACAGAAAAATCTATATATGAATATAGGCCAGTGCCTCAGAGGATCAAAGCCATACCTGACCTTCTGATCAGATGATCTAAAAAAAGCACAAAGACTTTGACCTTGAACCTGACCTTGATATGACATCATCGATGTTTCTCGTGTTCCCAAAGACCAAAGAATTATCCAATCACAAAACATTTGTGCAAAACTTAAGGCCAGGCCATTAAATCATATTTTTCCCTATCTGCACAGAAATCCAGAAGGACATATCTAATCATGAAGGGAATTCCAGTTCAATGGCACCTTTACACAGTTCTGAATATATCATGCAAAATTATAGTTCTCAAGATAGCATTAAAATATTCTTATGCATGGCCCACAACCTTATTATGTATTCAAAATTCATCTTTGTCCATAGTGGTAATATCCTATACCTGATCCAGGCATGCTGAGATGGAAAAATACCATGTGTGCTTCATTACTGAGAACAAGGTGATCTTCATCTTTTTCAGAAATGTCAACTCAGCTGTGCAAACAGCGATCGCTGGAAAAAAAAACCTGTTGGACACACGACGGTTGAAGTGCTTCCATCTTCATAAGTCACTTCCAGGAGCCTGTCCAGCTTTCTTTTTCAGTATGCACTTTTACAAGGGAACTAAGTGTACATGTACAGTACATACTGTATCTTCAGTGCATTCATTTGCTAACGTTGTCCCTGTAAAATGGACACTGGCATAACCGAAAGGAAGACACTACAATACTTTCCATTGACTGTGCTTACTTAAGTCCTGTTAGTTGCAGCAGTGCAAGTATAATTGATTGAATTAATATTTCTAAAAAGTACTTGTCTTAATTTTGATAGACAGTCAGGTCCATAAGTATTTGGACAGTGACACAATTTGTGTTGTTTTGGCTCGGTACTCCAGCACATTGGATTTTAAATGGAACAGTGACTACGAGGTTTAATTTGAGAGTTTTTACGTCCATATCGGATGAACTGTGTAGCAATTGTAACATTTTTATACATGGTTCCCCCCATTTTAGGGGACCAAAAGTATTTGGACAAATTAATATAAACTTTAATAAAGGTATTATATTTAATATTTGGTTGCATATCCTTTGCATGTCATGACGTCCTGATGTCTGTGACCCAACAACATAAAAAAAACTTTTGATATCTTATTTTCAGGTACTCTTACAAGCGATATTATAATCTCTCTGCATTTGAATGGATCCCTATGGGAATTGGGGGGTGGGACTAGATTAAGCTGTAAATTACACGGGAATAGTATGGAACACATGGTTGGCTAAATGTCTGTAAGTCATCAAGGGTCTGACGTATCAAACGAGCCTCAAACCATCACTCTGCTGCCAGATATGCAGTAGATATGGATGGATCACTTTAAGGTTTGTTTTTTCTTACTTATTTTCCTATTGATCTCTGTGGAAAAATGAGTCAGGAGAAACAACCCTTAAAGTTATCCATCTATATCTACTGCATATCTGGCAGCAGAGTGATGGTTTGAGGCTAGTTTGATACCCTTAATATTAACTGTATTCATTAGACAGTCAGTGCCTGGCCAGAGCTAATTATAGAATAAGTATAGACAGGACTACCAGACGTGCTGGTGAAAATGATTCTACTCTGTCCTCCAACAGCATTTTTCCATTTGGGGGGGTGAAGCGCAGTATGAAAATAGCATTTGGCAACGTGCCGTGCGTGTGGGCTAATCAAGGTCACCCATTAATTGGACTTTCAGTTCAAACATACATGAGATAATTGCTGCACATCTGGGAGCGGCCAATGCTGTTAGGGCATTTTAAGAGCATGCAATGGAAACTTAACTGGATTACTGGTGATGTTATGTGAATCCTGGCATGCAGGCATGTGTTTATATTTATTTTTCAGATTAAGCTGTCAGTGCAATATTGTCTTGGCTCCTTGTGTATTGAACTGAATTTGCCAAATTCCAAGCTTACAGTTGCATATTTTGTTGATTATGTGTAATGAGCTCCCCAAAAGCTTTCATTTGCAATTTGCCATTTGATTTGTCTAATTATTTAAAACAATGTTGGATGAAGCCACAGCTTTTCATTTGAGAACTCTTCTCAGGAAGAGAAGCCAAGGCCAATGACACAGAGCCCTGGGGAGCCAATGACACAGAGCCCTGGGGAGCCAATGACACAGAGCCCTGGGGAGCCAATGACACAGAGCCCTGGGGAGCCAATGACACAGAGCCCTGGGGAGCCAATGACACAGAGCCCTGGGGAGCCAACACAAAGGGTCTTCCTTTGGCGTTAGCTGCCCTACTCAATTAATTGTTAATTAAGACCCTACTTTAAAAAAGACACAAGTTAGAGGGTCAGCAGTTTGGTATTGTTCCTAATGTCTTGTTTAATGAAGTGGTCAATTCAATTTGAAAAATACCCTGGAAATAAATAGCTGTGATAATCGGATAAATGAGTGGAGTCCGCGTACAGGGTACCTGGGTCATTGAAAAACAACAAGAAACAAAATGCAATGTACTGTATGTTTGGAATTATAAAAACATTTAATACAGTCAATTTTATAAAATGAGTATGCTTAATTTGCTTGAGTTTGCCTGAGTTTGCTCAAACATCAATTCATCCATGTCAGATGTGCCTGGGGAAATGCATGCATTCCAGATTTATAATACGCAGAATGCTTTCAAGAATTAAATAAAATGTTCTGAGAAGCCTGCCAGTTCAGACAAAATAAAAAAGACATAAATTTGAAGTTGTCTTTCCACTGGCATTCCTGTACGGAGCCAAGCCTGAAACTTCTCTTTTGGATTGTCTTTCAAGGTGGGTTGGCTGAAAACTAAATCTGGTTATTGGGGCTTTTTAGAATCAAACAACATTTTTTCACACCCTTTGCTACTTTTTCTGAACTCAGGAAGAATAATAGAACAGGGATGTTATCACCATACAAGTAGAAAGCATAGATGAGCTCCACAAATAGCAGGCTATGTTGATGACAACTAATAAAGTTGCCTGTGTGATTGGTGGATACTTTCTGGCTGTACTTCCTGGCTTCTTGTGAATATTAACAGAAAGTAGTATCAACCAATCACTGTTGAGAATGTTTTATTAGTTTTTCTCAATGTACTCTATGATTTATAGAGTTCCTCTCTGTAGTCTATCAGTAAGGTTATGTCACGACTGTCGTATGCCCATTTTATTATCTCTAAAACACAGATACTCTTTTCAAAAAGGGCACGTAGAGCAGTAAACCTACATACATCACGTAGGTAATATGGGAGCAACTATTTCATGGGCTAGCTTTAAGATTAGTCTGTTTTTCTGAACCAGAAACATCTGCAGGAGAGACTCGCCTCAGCTGGTGAGGATTGGAAAAAACTTTGTTCTGGAAAGAATGAAAGGGCAGTCAAAGACCTGAGTCTGTCAAACTGAGGTTTTTCCTGGCTTAGCGCTTTTGGGTACTTTGGGAACCAAGCTTGCCCAAGAGCCGACAAAAAGTGACCTGACTTCATTTACCATCGCTGAACAGAAATGGAAAATGCCTTCCGCATACATTATAATACAGCATAGCTTTACAGGTGCTGTACATTGGGAATTGGCTGTCAGTAATGATTGAGTGGACCACATGTGTAGAGGAACAGCTTCTTTTTTATTTTATTTTATCAATTTATCTTTTATTATTTTATTTTATATTATTTCATTTATTTATTTATTTACTATTATTAGATACTTTTTTCTTGTTTTTACTGTAAATCACTTTGAGTTCTGCCCCTGCAAATAAGAAGCACTATATAAATGGAATATTATTATTATTATTATTATTATTATTATTATTATTATTATTATTATTATTCTTAGGGTCAAAATTACTGCCTGTTCTTCAGTTGTAGCTCTTCAGTGGGAAATCGGAGGATGTGAAAAGAGTCTTATCACCTCATCTTCTCCCACCAGACCTTCTGTGTCAACACTTAAAAACAAGAAGTAAGGCAACACCCAAAATGTGTATACATGAGTGTGAGTGTGTGTGTGTGTGTGTGTGTGTGTGTGTGTGTGTGTGTGTGTGTGTGTGTGAGTGAGTGTGGGTGTGTGCACACATGTGTGTGTGTGTGTGCATGTACGTGTGTGTGTATGCATGAGTGTGTGCATAAGTGTGTGTGTGTGTGTGTGTGTGTGTGTGTGTGTGTTGTGCACACGTGTGTGTATTTCACCCCATTTCAAACCCTAGTAATTTCTGCTCTCTGTGAAAGAAAAAACTCGCTGATACAAATCAAAATGTTTTTGTTTATCCTTTTTTACCGGCCAAAGGCACATTCCCATCCACCAGTAGATATGAGGATCATGTTATTGTCGACCATAGCTTTTGCCGTATGTGTGCTCAGCTGAATTACACTGCTTTGTTTCTAAAGCTGCAGACAGTTCTGTTCTTCTGTGAACCCCTGTAGGGATGTCCTTAGCAAGGACCAAGACTATAGACTATATCCTCCTAAAACCAGGCAATTCATTTTTGTCACCTGTAAGGGGACATTGGTCTCTGGTCATAATCTCAATAATCATATATACTAGCATGTTGAAACCTACACTACAAGCCAAGAGACAGTAAATACACATTTAATTATATTTTTAAAAATAGTTTCACTGCAACATGTTTTTGACGTCCAAGGCACTGTCAAAAATATTTTAAATACTTAAAGCTTTTTGTGCCAGGTTTCAGTAGAACAGGGGTGTTACTGCCCATTCTTTGTGTGCTATACCCCACAATAAGACTTTCACCAGCAGCTTTCCTTAAGTATTAGAGAGCAGCTATGAGGTTACTTATTACAGTACTTCATAGAATAAATAGGTACAGTACAAAAATGTCAACGCAGCAAAATTATTGGTGTTAAATCAATTCAAAATGTTTATATGAGTCAAAATGGTGCAATATAAAAGCATTCTTTCGGATTCGATCTTACACTGAGAACTGTGCTTTGTGCAAATATGAATTTGTACCTTGTAGCATTTCTAGGGCAGACGTGCTGTTGCTTCCTTTGAGAATAGCCTCCTGGGGGGAATAGGCATTGTCTTTGCTTTGGTCCTTTCATGTACTTCCTGGGGAAAGCCTGGCCTATTCAGATACACTGCACCCTTTCACTCCATGCTTGGATAACGTGTTTGATTTCCCCCCCTCATTCATTGTGTTTAAAGGCTTTTGATGCAGATGTTTATTTTATGTAAGACCACACAACCTTTTTGCCTGGTATGAAAATGATACCGCATCTTGGCCTCAGCCTTATAAAGCTATAATATTAGCAGCTCTAACTTATAATTATTATTTACAAATCGAGCAGGCAATTAAAGAGAGCGCTTGCAATTGGGAAGGAAAGCTAACCCATGTTTACTTGCAGGCCTGGGTCTAATATATATTTGAAATATTTTAGCTCTTTGGATGCTGATGACATTTTAAAACACTCAGGCATTCTGAATATTGGGGAACATATATTTTATTTATTTTATGAATTAAAAAATCGTCAGTAAGCCTGAGGAATTTTACTGGTGGGTAAAAGGGTTAAAGTATTTCAAATGATGAACATACCCAGGTCTGTTTGCTTGTGTTTGGGAGTGAAAGATACATATTGGGCAGCTTTGAGTTCTTTAATATTTTTGTAACTATTTATTTCATATGGGAATAGTTATTATCATGCCGAGTACGGTACTTGTGAATACAATTCAAGGCCTTTCCGACTGGGTATACAAGAGACACAGATGCCACTGAAGCTAGGTTCATTGACCTCAGCAAATCTCTTGTTCAAAGAGAACATCTGAACGTGAAAAAAGTTATTCAAGCAAGAGGAATATTCTACCAATCACATTTTTATCTTCTTAATTATTCCTTCAGTTTGGGATGTCCGGTTTAGATATGGACAATATACTATGTTCAGCCAGGAAAAGAGAAAAAAGGACACAGTTTGATTTAACTGGACAATTTTAAAAAAAAATCAAATCTGGAATGTTATAGTTGTACAACACTGTAACTTCCATTTGAATACAATAGAGCTAAGAAGTGAAAGATAACAATTAAATTACATTGAATCCAGGTTTGTTACAACAGCAGGGTCATCAGATAGTGTCCTCCTTCTTCCTGGTTTACATGCTTTCAAAAAAAACTTGCAACATAGCCAAGCTTCAGTTTTGAGTATTTCCAATAAATTATTAAAAATGCTTACCTTTTTTTTTTTTACCAGAAGGTCACTATGACATAATGTTGGCACTTTTTTCCCATAAAGTAAATATTATTTTGCTGTATTTTGCTTGGAAACAAGACACTTCAGTTAAACTTATAACTTTAAACTTTTAGTTAAATTTGCTTAGATTTTTTTTCTGCATAGTTAAACTGAGATAGAATCACCTGTAGTGGATGAGCTTCAGGCCATTTTCAGAGAGAAAGAAACAGTATCAATAATGAATATTCATTAAAAGGTCAAATTAAGCAAATATCTTAATTAAATCAGAAATTAAACCAAGCTACCATGCTTATGAGAATAGAATGAGAAAATTAACTTGGTCCTCTCCTGGCACTTCACTGACAATAATCCCTTTAATATGTACACATATACACATACTGAAATAAAATTGCCACAATATAATAATAATAATAATAATAATAATAATAATAATAATAATAATAATAAGGGTGACTGGAGTATCAGCAACCTAGTTTATTTATTTTTTCATCGCATACTGAGCTAGGCAGAGTGAGTGTAATGAGCTTCATTAAAATGAACGTAAACAAGGCCAATGAATGATAACGCTGGTGCAGCTCAATTACATAGGGCTCTATTCGGTTTTGTTGCTCCTTCACACCTGAGACTGGAGCAGTTGTCCCCTCTGGACGGAATGTGCTACCTGTGCGAATGGCGAAATACGCATGGAAACTTACTCGAGTAACCCCTCCCTGATACGTTTGTGACAACATGAGTTGATGTTGGCGTGTGTGTGTGTGTATGTATGTTAGCTAAGGGACTGCATTATACTGTACACTAGAGGCGGGGTTTGACCTCGCAGCTCTGAAAACATCACTAATCCAGTATTTCAGGTGCTTGGAGTTGATCACGGCTCACTACCGCCGCTCATCAACAAATACTACTGGAAGCACACAACCCGAAAAAGCCGGAATACAGCGAGTGAAGCCGATAGTCACTGGCGTATAGGCTACAGGAAAGTCTACAAGGGAAGACGAAAAGGCGGAGAAACGCTGTATTGAATTGGGCTGGCTCCTTTAACCGGTGGTTTATTTTATTTTTTTGCTGTTTTTCTTCGTATTCGAATTGATCATTTTAAGAATTGAAGTAGCACTATTGCTCCACTTTGTGCGGATAAAGGTCGCTATTCCCTTTCTCCAACAAACTCCCTAATTTTTCGAGACAAATGTTTTAAGGAAAGCTTGTCAATCACGAAGTTGTGTTGCATTGCCCGTTACGGAGCGAGTGAAACTCTGGACTACCCTGCTTTTTACAGTTTGACAGGGTGAGTATTGTTATGAATCAGCTTATAAGTTCAACTTTTCCTCGCCATTTTCCCGTTGGCACGAACGCGCATGTGGCGGAAATCTTACCTGAATCACAGGTAAATTATGTTTGCGAGAGGAGGGCTTTTGGTGTTACGACATGTAAAGCTACTAAATATAAGCTCTCCTTTATAAAAAGAAACATCGAGCATAATTGTTGAATGTTTGTGGGCTTGTTGTGTCAATAAAATACAAACAAAGCACCCGTCGGTGTAAGTAAAGGTTTCAAGTCGTAGCTACTTTTTTTAAAGTGACGTTAGCGCACATTTAGCTGATGTAACTAGCTAGCTAATGGCTAACAATCAGTTTGAAGCAGGTGGCAACATATTTACCGAATTAATACAAGTTAAAATTGTATAACTGAGGCAGTTTGATGCTAGAGAGCTCCATAGCCCGCACTATGTAGCCTAATTTGTCTTAAGAAAACCGGAATATTTACGTGGTTAGTGGTGAACAGTTTTTTAATGGACATAAGTGGGTCACTATAAGTCAGAAACCAGAATGTGAAATGCAGGATTTGAACCTACACATTAATTCACTCCATAACACTGGTGTAGCCTATGCTTTAAAAGCAGTAGATAAAATAGCCGTGCATTTTAAATGTTTGTTTTGCGCACACAGAGTTGTTTACACGTCACTGACACAACTGTCCAGACACCTTTATTTCAAACAACTTGGGCCTAACTCATGGCCTCGAGTGATTACCTAATGAACGGTTGTTTAATTGTAGTTTATTAATAGATCCTTTTGTACAAGGCCTAACAGACAATTGAAGTAGTCTACATATTTGACAAGATGACGATAAACAACGCAATTTTGTAGTCTAAGGATTGTTTTCTAAAGACGTTTATTATTCAGGAATATGCTGTTGACACCTATTCTATCGTGCTACAGTTAATATGAAGGGATATATTTTTGAAACGCTGCAATGAACACGACCTTAAAATGATTACAAAACATGTCACTTAATTGCAGTTAAATAGACAATGCTATCAATGTTTAAGTGTAGGCTATGTTGCAATTTTGCTGTCAGAAGCAATGGTAAAAAGAAAATGTCGGAGATTATTTCTTCTGTGGACTTTGAAGACGTCCAATTTGATAAAAGCTGAATTTAAATAATTGTGACTGGTCGTTTAATGGGACGGGGTTTTTGCTTTCTTTGAAAAGTGGCATTTTTTCTGTTATCTTTTCAACTTTGAATATGACACGTGTAAAGAATGTCTTCTGTAAACTGTTAGTTAATTGCTATTGCAGGCATTGCTGCGTGACAGGTAAACGAATAATGGTCAAATAATTGCAATAATGGCTGTAATGTTAGTTAAATCATGCCTAGGATTATCCACTGACGACACACCTGAAACAAACTACATCACAGACATCATCATTTAGTTCCCTAATGATCCACTGTCAAGGGGAATAGCGTACTTTAATGTGAAAGATTAACTCTTCACTATAGATCTCTGCTCATGTCTTTGGGTGTGCTACTCTGCATGCATGCAGATAGGAACTGTCCTTTTGTTGCACCAGCTGGTGGAGGGTCCTCAATTGAAGTCACAAAAGACATAATTGGGGCTTCTGATTGGTCGTGGGACATAGTGAAGTGTTGTGAGTAAGTGCACTTTACAGCGCTTGACACATTGTGTTCTTTTCAGTTGAACTGTAGTAGCCGTGCTTGCGTTCAGTGTCATTTCTTCAGTAGAAGTTGTGTTTTCAGCGGGTTGTGTTGTTTTCAGCGGGTTGTGTTGTTTTCAGCGGGTTGTGTTGTTTTCAGCGGGTTGTGTTGTTTTCCATGTGCTGAGGATGTATGTGAAGTAATATCAGGTTGTGGATCTTTTTTTGTTTTGTTTTTAAATTTCAGAATGGGATTGAACCCATTGCATTTAGTTTGGCCTCTGTTCCTCTTACTGACATTTAGAATATAGCATTTACATAATATAGAAATGAAATTAACTGTGTGTGCGTGCGTCATATAACTGCATAAGCACACTTTTACAGTGCAGTGCATAAGTATTTGGACGGTGACACAATTTTTGTTTTTTTGGCTCTATTCCAGCATAGATTTGAACTGGAATGATGAACATGAGGTTGTAGGAATTACAGCCCTTTTATGCATAGCCCCACACACACGCACACACGCACACACGCACACACGCACACACACGTACACACATACATACACACACACACACATTTTAGGGGAGTAAAAGTAATTGGACAAATGAACAATATCTGAAATGAACTAGTTGCAAATCCTTTGCATTTGATGACTGCCTGAAGTCTGTAACCCATAGACAGCACCAGACGTTGGATATCTTCTCTGGTGATGCTCTGCCAGGCCTGTACTGCAGCCATCTACAGTTCCTGTATGCCTTCAGTCTTGTCTTCAGCAAGTGAAACGCATCTGGACACGTGATTGGCCCTGAAAAACCTCTTGGTTCTTTTAGCACTATGTTTGGGCTCATTCTCCTGCAGCAAGGTGCAGCGCCATCCAATTAATTTTGAGGCTTTTGGTTGGATCTGAGCAGAGCTGTACACTTCAGAGTTAATCCTGCTGCTGCCGTCAGCAGTCGCATCATCGTTGAAGACAAGCGAGCCAGTTCCAGTGGCACAATTGATTTTGACACGCTCAGTGTTTTGGCTATGTCTCTGATTGATTTATTTAGATTTTTCAGCCTCCTCACGGCTTGCTTTAGTGCCATTGACACTTGTTTGGTTCTCATGTTCAGCGACAACAGCAACAGACTCTAAATGCGAATCCAAATTGCATTCTAGAATCAACTCTAGACATGAAAGTGAAAGGCTACTGTTAACCTGCTGTTTTCACGTTAATGATCAATAGATCAATTAAATTGCGCAATCATCATTTGTGAATGTAGGTTTGCATGCTATGATATTACATTACTAACAAATCACAATTTATTAGCATATAGTTATAGTAGTGTGCAAGCACATGCCAATGTATTGTCTTTATAACCCGGGATGGATGCTATTATCAACGGCCTCCTGAAATGATAAACTCCTGGAGCTTCATACAGTACACTGTTTAAAGTGTATATGGAAAAGTTGAGGGTGTTGAGGGAGTCTTACCTGTTCCTGAAGTGGGGTAAAAATGCAGAAAGGCATCTTGAAGTTGCCGAAGCATCTCGGCAGTGCGTGGCATGTTGACTAACCTGCTGCTGTTCTACACGACTGCTAGACTGATACCAAGCGTTGTTGTAGAAACCAGTCCAGTAGTTAGCTTCCGAGGTCTCTCGAATGTGGATTTGCCACTGGATCGAAGGAGTGGTCGTCAGAGCATGAAATTCACTTTTTCACCCAATTGCCAGAGTGGCTTGTGGATTTAAGCAATTTTCAACGTTTTACTAGCCACATTATTTTTTGCAGTATAACACAACCTGGTTACCTGCCAATGTGGCTGCTAGTGCAGAAAATCTTACCAGTCACAATGGAAATTTGACCAGCATTTGGCTGGTGCCTGGTGTTAATTTCACACCCTGGTAGTCATCTCTCTCATGGATGCTTGTGTGGTCCCCACCAGAGGCCTGGCCAGGCAACGTGTTCACACACAGGATATGGACGTTTCGCTTCCTGTACATTGAGACCACTTCCTCTCAGTCTTATGTATTTATTTTCTCAGCTTGGGTAGTGTTGGTCAGTCGTGTCTTATGTCAGAGGATGAAATGAATGGATTGAAGTTAGAATTCGTAAAAGGCCTGTATACTTTTTAATTTTTTTACTTTAATCTAAGAGTACAGAATGGTCCCTGTGCTTTTTATTGCAATTCATAATGTGCGTCTTGCACGTCTTGCACGCTGGAAAAGGTGGCCTTCTTATCCAGCTGAGAGCCCTCGGCAATGTCTCAGCAGTATTACTGGCAGGGTTCAGGACTGCCCTTCAGTTTACTTCATAAGCCAGTGCTCTTGTTTATCTCAAACCCTAATATGGTGCATTTAAAAGTGTCCAACTCAGCAGTTGGAGGTATTTGGCCTAATTTAGATAGAGTTTGACTTAACGGGAGACGTGGTTTAGGATTTCTTCAGAAACCGATCTTGTTAATGTTTTAAAGAGAGGGGGTGGGGGGTGGAGGGTGGTGTGTGTTGCGTGTTGGCAGCTCTTTGGCCCTTACGTTTATTGGCAAGTCTGTGGGGGAAGCCGGGAACAATTTAGGAAGTCGTCTCAATAGGAGAGGTAGGATGTTTTATGTCAAGCCAGTCCCTCAAATTGTGTTGGGGAATGTCCCCCCCCCTACCCCCCCCCCCCCCCATCCCATCCTCTCGACGCTGCAGCGACGTGGGCCGTTCGCGTCATTGTTAGAAAGCGTGTGATTCAGTGTGCTGGTGCTGCCGACCTGTTAAGTTTCACAGGGTTCAAAGTGCTGACCGTGTGCTCGTGGAACACACTGAGCTGTGCCACTGAGTAGCAGCTCGCAGCAGGAAGCTGCTGAGGAAGCCGTCGCTGCATTGTTACGCTGGATGTGCCGGCTCCGCTCTGGTGGGCGTACTGCAGTTTTCTCTTACCCCCCCCCCCCTCCCTCCTCTTACATTAGGGCAGGGCGGCAGTGTAGCATAGCCGTTAGGAAATTGCATTTGTAACTCCACGTTATGGGTTCGATTCCCTGGTGGGGCACTGCGCTGTTGTAGCCATGAGCGAGACACTTAACCTCAAGATGCTCTGGATAAGTGCGTGTGCTAAACCGGCTGAAACTGTATCTAAAAACTTTTAAAATAGTTTAACTGTCAGATTAAGGGGTATACACATACTCTTAAAAAAATAATAAAACAAAATTGTGACTAGATCTTGATCTGTGTCTGAATAATGTCAGGTCCTACGATTAACTGGATTATACGTGTGGTGTTTAATACATTGTTTGTGTGGCTTATATGCACCATGTTTAAATACAATCTGGCCCCCAGGAGGAAGTAATTTAAGAACACTGCTTTAGGGTTTCTTTGCTCTCTCCTGTTCCTGGGGGGGGGGCTGTTCACCTGTGCACTTTTACAGCGAGGATATGTCTTCAGAAATGCTGAATAAAAACTGGGGAAACTGGTTAAGCGTCTAATTAATAGCTGATTGTTATCAGTTTCTGAACTGGCACACACATTTTCTCTCTTCAAAAATCGCTTCATCTTAAGGTATTAACAAATTGGCTAAGCCTTTTGCTTTTCATTTTTTCTTCTTCTCTAATCACTGTTAGAGTGCTTTTGGGTGGAATATCTGGGAGTGACCCGGTGACGTTATGTATCCTGCAGGCTGTGGTAGACTTGAGGAATTAAGTTTCCTGGGAGTTTCTTTCTTTCTGGTCTGTCAGGCATGGCTTTCAGATGACCAATGGAAAGCATGAGCATCAGCCCAGCTCTTTTTATTTATTTTCCTGTTGTCTGGCTAGCAGTTGTGCCACAGGAAGTAGTCTAATATGCCACAGGAAGTAGTCTGATATGGTACATTTCCACTCGGTTGACAATGTTTCCTCTTCCTTTTCAAAGCTGCAGTTAATAAAATTTCAGTTGAGTAGCCTCCTACTGTGTGGCTGCCCTCAATGAAATTATTGAAATTAAACGTGTTTGCAATTGGCAAAACCTCACAATTTATGGGCACATTTACAAATTATTGCCATTGTCAATATTGTAGCACATTATTTAAAAATATATATATATATTTGTTTGAAATGTATTTATCACTATATTTTCCAAGTTCCACATATTTACAATTATAGTTGTATATTCTGTTTCCGTAAGGGTGGGTATTCCAAAACCATCTCTGAGAAGTTTGACAGTCAGTTACAGTTTGAACTGGTTTAAGACTCTGTGTTCTGTTCTTTGAGCAGTTTTTTATTTTTTTTGTGACATGACCCACTTCTGCGCAATAAAACATCACCTGCGCAACCCTTGAATGGGAACTGTTGCGCAGAAGCGACGGAGGTAATTAAACTTGTGAACTCGGTAAGTGTCAACAACGCTGTAGCCATACATTTCCTGTTCACATGTGAACTCTCCCTTGCTTATGAAGTCTGTGGGAAAGACGCTTTGGAAAGTTCTCAACTTTTTTTTGTTGTTGACAAAACAGGTTGAATAGTTGGTATTTGATTAATGTAGTGTTGTCATTATTGATTATGTCAGTCAGTTCAGTCACAAAATAATTTGGTTGTGACTAAACAGGCAATGACAAGTAACATTTTTACCATATGTTTACCCATGTTGTGATGTTATTTTTGAAAATGCCAGGCATGGCTGTTCTTCAGCGTCAGGAGACACTTTGATTTTCAGGAAGCTTCGAATTCAAATGAATCAAGTCTCGTCTTAAAAGGGGAACATGTTTTTTTTCTTTTTGTCTAGACCTATTTCTTTCAGAATTATACTGGAGAATTCAAACCAGAAGCAGATGACTGTACTTTATTTAACCCCCCTATTACTTTATAAGTACTGGAAAAATCTGCAATTGTGTAGGAAAGTGCAGCCTGCCCTGGATATATTTCCAATGAATATAAATCCAACAGAACATATCCAGCAGCCACCGAAAACCTTCCCATGTTTATGTAAGAGAAAATGTTTTTTTTATTAGTGTTAAGGGTGCACTACCATATCTTGACTAATTCTTATACATTATGTAAGGTTTCAAAAATAAATTCAAAACCGTGTCCCAAAGAAGGACACCTGGAATCAGAATTTGTAAGCGTGGATGTGTTAGATAATAATTAAATTATCTTTGTATGTTCTATGGGGTCAGTCCCAGTGCTGTTGATAAAGTATCTTTACTGCAGGTTTAATATATTCCCGGGCAGGCAGGGCAGTTGGTGTATGCTAAGAAATACAGTTTCTTTTGTGTATTTTCGGTGATGTGCTTTCTAGGATTGGGTTTGAAAGAGGCAGTCTGACGACAGGACTGGGGATGTTGGCTGGGAAGTGGTGAGCCTGAAACCTTGAGAGGCCGCAGAAGCCACAGCGTAGCTGTGCTTCCTTACTTTAGCTGGGGCACCGCAGTCGTTCTCCACGTCGCTGGATCGCGAGAACAGAGAGAACTTGCCTATAGATGCAGAACGGCTGCCGGGAGGGTCTGCTGTAGCAGGAACAGAAGGCCGATCCTGTGTACCTAAGGTGTGTCGCTATACATGTGGGTTCTTGTATAGTTCAATTCAGTTCAGTCCAATTCAGTTTTATTTGCATTTTACAGGGAACTGACACAAAGATGCTTTGCAGAGAAACGGCAGGGAAATTGGCCAGAAACCAGGCCTGAACCCCCAAAAAGCAAACGAGTGAGGTTAAAAACTCCAAACTCCCCAGTTGAAAGAAAAAGTGGTATGGTGACCACTCTGGGTGCCGATCATGTCGTCCACCACATTATCATCATGGGGTGGCAGTGTAGCATTATGGGTAGGGACCTGGGCTTGTAACTCAAAAGGTTGTGGGTTTGATTCCACGCTGGGGTGCTGCAGATGTGCCCTTGAGCAAAGGTCCTTAACCTGAATTGCTTCAGTTAATATGTCCAGCCGTGCAACTGGATTGTATGTAATCTGTGTGAGTCACTCTGAATAAGACAGGTTGCTGAATGCAGAAATGCAAACCTGATTTAGTGGGCTCTAGAGAAGATGGGGCAAGCACAGTCTGTGAAAGATGGGCTCTAGAGAAGATGGGGCCAGCGCAGTGGGTGAAAGATGGGCTCTAGAGAAGATGGGGCCAGCGCAGTGGGTGAAAGATGGGCTCTAGAGAAGATGGGGCAAGCGCAGTGGGTGAAAGATGCGCTCTACAGAAGATGGGGCCAGCGCAGTGGGTGAAAGATGGGCTCTAGAGAAGATGGGGCAAGCGCAGTCAGTGAAAGGTGGCCCCTGTTCATTCAGTAGAGAAGAACATGAACTGAAGGAGCACGTGAATCTCCTCAGTCTTCTAATGATAGGGCTCAGTCACTTCAGTAAACGGACTAAATGTACCTCTCCCAAACCTGGGAGTGCTTTTGACTATAGCCACACGACATGCCAGAGGGGAGTGTGTGTGTCTATAACCGCGTTTTAATTTACCGCTTTATAAACCAAGTCGTTCTTTCGATACCTCTCTTTTACTCTGCTAGACCTAAACAAACCACAGTGAAAATTCAAGACGAGGTAGCATTTCTGGTGCTGTGACAACTGTAGTTTTCTGTTTTGGCACAAGGTTTGTGTCGCTCAAATTTTATTGAGAAATAAGAGAAATAAGTAAGCCATTCACAAATAATCTTATGCTTCTGATATAGAACATGGAGACTTGTATCATCTCCTTAGGAGGGGAATGGCCATCCATCAACATGGTGTGTAGACAAAGCAAAAGAATGCAGTATGTGGTCCAGGCTGGTGATGACTGGCCTTTTGATGGTCGAATCAGAGAGATCAGTGCCCTAACCCCCCCCCACCCAGGCTAGCATTTCTATGACTAATTAGTGGCATATTGCTTGAGTAGCATGAGGTTGCAGTTACTAGCCTTGTGCTTAGCACTGCAGCTTTAAATGCATGATGATTGTCCGAAATAAACGGAAGGCAAGGAGATGCCTTCCCCAATTCCCAGAGGCCCATGCACATTATTGTAGTTCTTGGCTGGTTTTCAGTACGCATAAAGAGCAGCAGCTTTGTTATTTTGCATTGTTCTGACAAATTATTAATTACAGTAACAAGTGTGGAGGTCGCGCTACGCCATCAGAAGGGCATCCTTTGTTTAATATGAGATACAGGAATGAGTCCAAGAGGTGTGGGGGGAGGAAAGCGCGTGCGCTACTGGAGCTGATAAGCTGGCGGTCGACTCCATTAATCTGGTTATTAACCACCCACTAACTCATCAATTTTGGTTGGAAAAGTTTGTGTGTCTGTGTGTCTGTGTGTCTGTGTGTCTGTGAAGTTGGAAAATTACATTTACATGTGCTCTGATAAGCGGTCAGTACTAATCCAAGGCAGGCTTGCTTTGGCTGCCCAAGCAACACCCCGAGTTCTATTATTTTGCCACGTGCCCAACAAATCACTCCTCTTTTCTGTACGGAAGTATGGAAGCATCCATAGAGATGTCTTTTTTTCCTCTAGGTCAATGATCAGCAGAAATGAAATGTCATTAGTAATGTGAAATTCATGAAGGATATGATGTCACCTGCTCCCCCAGGGTTTTAGGGTCGGGTGGAACAGATGTCTTTTGTGTCACTCAATGATTGGCTGACATCATTGCTGCAGTGGTGATCTTCCTTTCATCTGACAAACTTGTATGAGCAAGTCAGAGGATTTAAAACTCATATTTTACTCTTCTAGACCAAAAGAAAATCTAAATGTGTGTGTGTGTATATGTGTGTGTATATATAATGAATCAATTAATCTTAATCTTAATGAATTGCTAAGACTCTGAATACCGTTATGTCATGTCTTGAAGTGTTATGTCTTGAACTTTGGTTCCTTCATGTTGAAAAATACACAATTCATTGTACCCATGTATATCGAGAGCTGATTTCTAACACTAGGGCGCTTATTGGATGGTAAAAGTTGATCTAAAAAAACAGGAACGATTGCATTATATAAATTAAACTGAATAATGTAATTGTGATATTAACAGGTATCTTAATTTCTTGTAACAAGTAGCTTTATAGCAGTGGTCTCAACCTGTTCCTGAACATCTACCGCCCTGTAGGTTTTCTATCCAACCCTAACAAAGCACACCTTATTCAACAGCTAGAGATCTCCTAGACCTGCTAATTCGTGGAATCAGGTGTGCCACATTAGGGTTGAAATGAAAACCTACAAGATGGTAGATCTCCAGGAACAGGGTTGGGGACCACTGATTTATAAAATAAACATTTTTCTGTCGTACCCATGTCTCTCCTCTCTTTCCCTTCCTTTACTGGGTGGCAGTTGCAACTCGCTTAAAATGAACTAAAATTAACATTCTCTAAAATTCAAGACCATGGAACTCGCCTACCAGACTGTCTGGGATACTGGTTTTTACAGTGCCTTAAACCTGTCATCACACCTTACACCCTCGCAAAAGTTCTCCACTTGGTGATCACTGGTCATAGAATAGATCCATCCATGGCCACACATCCCAAAATCACCAGTGCCCCCCCCCCTCTCTTCCCAATGCCTGCCCAGTAGTGGAATGAGCTACCTGTTTTTGACCAAACCCTGGAATGTGTCAGCTACCTGTAATCCAATGAGTTTTGGAATCTGCGAGCTACCTGTAATCCAATGAGCTTTGGAATCTGCGAGCTACCTGTAATCGATAGAACCCCTGGAATGTCTCACCATTCTGACTAAAAACACATTTGTTCAGATCTGAGCACTACGCGTTTAAATCTGATATAATATAATTAACCTTTTAAAATCTTAAATCAATATTGTTGTATTATCCGGATGTGTTTGCTTCAAAATATTTGAATATGACCCAAGTCCCAAGTGCATGGAGGACATTCTGCTATTTACTGTGGTGACACACATTCTGTTTACATGGCTAGACTGTATTTAACTCGAGTGGCAGTATTCAAGACTGTATATAGATGAGAATTATTGTTTTGGAACTGAACGTTGGAACAGATTACCGCGTGTGTCGCCGAGCACTGTGAATTGGGAGGATGTTTCAGAGTAGTGTTCAAAGTAACATGGAGATATTAAAACGGGACATCTGAGACGTTACAGCCGATTTTGTTTTCCGAGATTTGCAGGGTATGGGTTTGCTTGCCCAGATATGCGGATTAAGTAACCAGCTACCGCAGTAGAATATTCCATCTGTAAAGTCCGCGGTTAAATGCATTTAAAGTACATATGTTTGCTGCTGAATTGAGAGGTTTTTTGTCTGGATCGGGCCAGGCTTGCAGAGCCCTTGCAGGACATGGATGCCCTGTGGATGTCGGACTATGAGGAGTTAGAGAAAACGGGTTTGCAGAGTGAACCTCTTTTTTTCCCCATTGCTCTTCAGGAGTGCTGCTTTAATCCCAGAGACCAGAGCCCACTTTTTTTAACAGGGGGCAGACCTGAGTTACTGCTTTGGAATGCTGTTGCCATGGAGGGCAGTGGCAAAGCTACAAATGTGCGGAGAGTCGTTGGAAGGGTGTTTTGCAGAACGTTGTTTTTTTTTTCTCCTCCTCCTTCCCCAGGAGAAAGCCTCGTCAGACAAAGGACTCGTCGCATAGTACAGAACCGGTTATGCCGCAACGTTGCTCTAGAACATGCCAAAGTCCTATTGCAGCATCCGCTGAGAATTTATAGAATGATAAAGAACAAAAAGTATGTAATCTTGTTTTTGACGTGCATTTAGGATAGTCTTAAATGCCCTAAAGGTGTGGGCTAATCTGTCCAAGCTGGAAATCAGGTTTTCGTTCAGAAAGAAATGCACTTTGGGAACCTCCGCATGTTGGTATGTTGACATCTCCTTCAATCTCGAAGAGCAGAACTGGTGCATTTGAAGGATTATCTCAATTTCACAGTAAAATATTCCAGCGGTTTGACTCGAGTTCGTTTGGAGAAGTTTTTTTGGGTTGGGTTTGAGATTGGAAACATGCCTGGGGAAAACAAAGGGTGTGACTGACAGACCAGTGATGTTCTGCCTACGTTATTTGGATGTTTTGTGCCCTCTTTACTGAGTGTGCAGCCCAACTCTGGAGTGCAATGCAGTCAAAGGGGAGTTGATTACAGTGGGTTTTAGAAAATCGGTTCATTACTGGCAGAATTAAACGTGATAATGTGCAATAAACCTCTTTGTGTCCAATTGAGGACCTGTACAGTGATTCAGTAAATAAACATTTCAAGGAAATTTATCAGTTTTCAGAACCCCCCCGTCATTTTGCAATAATTTAAATTTATCTGTAGACATGATCTGTCCCACTATTTAAAATTCTGATTAAAAATGTCTGTTGGTGGTGAGATATTTAATTGTTTTGATAGTCTATCGTGCTTGTCTCTCAACATTGGAGATCAAGGCCCTGCCCTCGGACAGAGCTGCCCCACTTAGCTATTCTCTCTGGTTCTTTATAGACTATATTGACTGATTAAATCTGCATAATAGAAACAATTTACAAGAACGCAGATTTTGGTGGGCTGGTGGGTGGTTACTGTTGCTTTTAACGTTTTTCAGGGGACCAAATTTTTCACAAATGTTAACAATTTATTACTGAGGTAATGCAAGGATATATTCTGTAAAACTTTTACAAATGTGAAAGGCTAGAAATGGTAGCTGTACAAATTAATGTTTACTGTGCACATGCATGGAATAGTAATCATGGTTATAATGGATCACATAATGAAGGTTATATTTTCCTTTTATTTTGTGATAGAGTGGTTGTGCATGTGAGTTTCTGAGGAAAAACCATGTTGCTCAGCAACACCATGGTGTTCAGCTCTTATACAGGATATTACGAGTTGTTTATTTCTTCATTGTTAAACCATTGTCGGTGTCCTTACTGAGTGTGTGCAGTAGAGCAAAGCAACATGCAAATTTCCATTTGACTTCACTGGATCGTTGACATCGGTCTGGTCCAGTCAGTCACGAGGCAATGACTAATTTTGTGATGACATACGAGCGTATATCACACTGATCTTCACATATCACAGTGGCACCAGTGTAACAGTGTACCATTTTATTTTGAACTGGAATGAAAGGTGAGTAAACTTGCAAAAATTTCAAAGTTTTCTTTCTTTACCGCAGATAGGCCTACACTTTGCTAATTCTTCTTTTATTAAAGTATAAAAGTACTATAAAACGGATTGAAATGTGCTCCCAACCCTGTTAAAATCGTACATATGTAGCAAATCCATATACACTATATCCTCATGTGAAATGTAGGGGAAAGTAGCGTTCTTTTGGTCGCATGTCAGCATGGAGCACTTTGCTGTGTATTTGCAGGATGGAGGTGGGATCACAGCCAAATGTCGTCTCTTATTCCCATTTCTCTTTCAAGCAAAATGGGCTGCGCAGCATTTCAAAATGGTCGACGTTTGCCCGAAAAGCAGAACCCCCAAGGTGGTGTGCTATTGGCTGTTTCATTGTGGGCGAAGGGGGTGTTTTTGAATTTAGAGAGCTGTGGAAACTACAGCCCACTGTTTCTTCTTAGCTTACATGGCTAGACAGACTTCCTGTGGCAACATCACAACTCTGGGTCTTACCTGTCTGATTAAGACATCTGCTTCAGACATGACAGCCATACCCATATGCAACAAAAATACATTTATCTCCATATATGGTTATGCCATGTTATGTTACATTATTATAGGCATTTAGCAGACGCTCTTATCCAGAGCGACTTACACAACTTCTTACATTTATCCATTCCTATACATCTGGATACATACTGAAGCAATTCAGGTTAAGTACCTTGCTCAAGGCAGTGTCCTACCTGGGAATCGAACCTGCAACCTTTCGGTTACAAGTCCAGTTCCTTAACCATTATACTACACTGCTGTATACTATACTATACTACAGTTTCTGTTGAAACCAGAAACTGTTGAAACGTACTTGAATGAATGAAACTTTAAATATGCAATGTTATTTATATTGAGAAATATACTCAGCAACATATAGGAATATATTGCAATATCTTATATCTAGTATACCGTCTTAATGTACAGAATGGATTCAGACCCTGTTGTGGCTGGTATAACAAAAGGGCGGGATTTAAAAAAAAAAAAGTTTTTTTAGATGGATTATAATATTGAGCCTACGAAGGTGATACATTATCAATATAAAACATGTAGTTCCATAACCTTTGACTCTGGGCCTTTGCGTTCCCCGAAGGAAGCAGCACCTGACAGTGCCTGTAGTGTGTTTCAGGCAGAATAGAAACGGCGTTCTGAATGCCTTTTTCCCTCGCTGGACATGGTCAGCTGGTCGCCCCTCACAAGCGCAGCGAAAACCAGGCCAAAATAAGGCCGTGAACAAACATCTAATGCACACAGTCGAATGCAGAGGCGCATACATAATGGTCTCCTGTTGGCAAATGATTCAGTCCAACTAATTCTGCACGATCATCGCCGAAGGCCGCCATCATAGCCGGAGCCGTAGGGAGCGCGATTGTTTTGGACAAGCCAAGGGGAAGGCAGTTACAAACAAGCTGATTTACGGCTCACTGTTGGTTGGCTGGGTGGTGCCACACCTTGGCCTGGTTCCTGGTCCCGTTTTAACTTCCAGCCGAAAAGCTAAAGAGCTGCAATTCAGAGCGACAAAATGGCGGAAATGTTTTTGGCCCGATGGTACAAAGCGCGCTCGCACAGATGATGGCGGCAAATTCCTCAGATTCTTCTTTCATAGATGTAACCTAATTTAGCTCTGAAGAATCTCCAGTGATGGAATCTTTTGTGCTTGCCCAATCTGTACTGGCCTTGTTGTTCGCTCAGGTTTACAAACGAGGATGTGATAAGGTGGAGCTTTTTGGATGGAACGTCGTGTCACAGGATTAGTGGGTTTTCTCAGACTGGTTAGACATTTCTGGTGTTTACTTGTGCGCTTAGGTCACTGAATATTTTAACAGTTTATTGACGAAACTGGCAGTGAACAGGTACACTGAGCATCTATTTCTGTATAGAGGAAAATTTACACAGACATGGCGTAGTAGTAGTTGTAGTAGTAGTAGTTGTAGTAGTGGTTTTGTGTTCTGGTTGCAGTAGCAGTATTATTAGCAGAAATGCCAATAGCAGAGGTAGTAACATTATTAATGTAGCAGCAGCATTAATAGTAGTAGTAACAGCAGCAGCTGTGTTATTGGCGGTAATAAAATAGTATTGGTAGTAGCCTTAGTGCAGTAGTCGTAGTCGTAGTTGTAGTAGTAGCAGCAGCAGTAGTATTAGTGGGAATAGCAATAGCGGTGGTAGTAGCATTAACATTGCAGTAGCTGTAGTCGTGGACAAAGCTTTCAAATGTGGTGTGATGCGCATGTTCAAAATGATATGCACAATCACAAATGATTTTTTTTCAGTCTGTGTTGCATTGTGGCGCAAAAGTACTGCCATGTTTTCTTTTTCTTGCCCTGTTAGTTCTGTGAAACCTTTGTTTTCATACGTATTGATTTGTTCTTCTCTTCGACCCCCCCAGCTCTCCGGATAGATCGGACCGATTTGACATCCAATGTTGAGATCGGCCGCTCCAGCTCTAGAGGTTCCCCATGGCTGAACGGGGGCATCGGTCCCATTGATCCCCTCTCCCGGGCCAGCGGGCTGATGCATGGGGCTCTTCGCACAGCCTGGACACAGTGCGTGATGAGGAAGGAGAATGATCATCAAGGCATCCGCCTGGCAACCCACGAAGGCCACGCTTCAGAGCTCTTGGATTACCGCTGGGCACGCTGAGATCTTTTGGTTTGGTTACAAAGCCATCCCTGCTGGTCATTTCTTGCTCTCGCTCGCTCTCTCTTTGTTATTGTTGTTGGTTTAATTTGTGGCGTTTCATTTGAGCCACTCCCCTCAGTCATTTCCAAGAGGAGGGGGGAAGGGTGGGGGGTGCGGGGGCCATGTTGGACTCTCTCGCCTGTTGAGCCGGCAGGAGGGACAAGACGCCGATGCGTAAGCAGACAGCTGCTGCCTGCGGGATAAAGAAACCTTTCCGGACCCTTTTAAAGGCTCTCTCTCTCTCCCGAGCCTGCCGTGAACTCCCCTGAGTGAACTCTTCTTCCCTGCACGAGGCTGGACCTTTAATCCAATGGCATGGGTCAAGTTCTTCAAGAAGTCTGGGGGCAACCTGGGGAAGTCCTACCAGCCCGGGAGCATGATGTCTCTGGCCCCCACCAAGGGCCTGCTGAACGAGCCAGGGCAGAACAGCTGCTTCCTCAACAGTGCCGTGCAGGTGAGGCCCCCCACCCACCTCTGAGCTACCTGCCTAGCTCTGCCTGCTGCTGTAACTGTTAGTGTGGAGATATAGTGACATGGGTGGGGGTGTGTGAGTGTGTTTATTTTTGTGTGCGTGTGTTTTTGCATGTGTGCATACGTGTATGTGCGCACCCATGCATGTCCTCCTATGTGTGTGTTTTGTATGCATATATGTGTCACGCAAGTGCGCTTTGGTTTACGTGTGTGTGTGTGTGTGTGTGGAATTTGAAAGCGCTCATTAAAGGCGTGATGAGAAGATAATTTTTTTTCTCTACTTATGAAACTGAAGAGAAGAAACAAACAACCGGTCTGAGATCGCTATGATGACACTTTTTTTTTAGCTCCTGCACACGCATCAAAAGATTTCCTCCCTTTCAGACACAAATATTATAGCATTACCGCTTATCTTTCAGGGTGATATTTAGTGTTATTAACACAGTCCTGTCTCGTATTGATTCCAGGTACGGATCTGCCGGGTGCTCTGTCTGTGTCTGCTAGCTAAGGCTGCCTAAGGATAAACCATTAATTACCCTACTTATAACGTTTCTTAGAACAGGGTGGTAAACATGCTGGCGTCAGGCAATGGGAAGATTTGCAAAGGCTCCAGTGGAGGGATACCTAAAACACCTTAATTTGTTAGCGTCTAGAAAGACTTCACATTTGATATTTCAAATTTATACTGATTAATTGAGCTTTCCCCAAAAAAGCATTAGAGCTATAGACACTTGGTTTGATTATCCAGGTTTTTCTTTAAAAACAAATATCACATGTAAGGGTTTTTGCCACATGTGCCACCATGTTGCTATTTAGGAAAATATTTGAAAAGTGCATGAATTTAATTGAATTATTATATTAAACATTTACAGACATTTACAAAACATAAATGTTCAGAAAATTAGTATAAGCTTTCTATACAAGAGTAAGAGTTGTTATGCATGTTTACGGATTGAATTTACACAGGACCAGCCACCAATAAACGCAGCTACGCTTCTGTACACCACTGCAGGTTGGCTTGTTCTGCCTTCTTCAGTTATGATCGGCAATTTAAAGGTATACTGAACTTTGTTAGAACATAATATTGTATGAGTCGTAATATTCACGCTAATCTTTATGACCTGCTCCAGTAGTCAGCATCTGACCAACGGAGAATGAGGTTTTTTGTCTCTCCATTCACTCCCCATTGCATGCCGAAACAGTTCTCAAAAGCACACTTTTAGTGCATGAACGAATGCATACAGCGCGGATTATGCCGATATATAAAATCACGACATCCAGAACCTAATGATTGAAAAGATAAAACGCTCCATTTATGATTTTTTACACTTTTTTTTTTTTCAAACAAAGGTTTTAACGTAGATCCGGTCGTTAGCTTATGAGGAACTTCCTTGTTTCGTTCTTGCGCCAGTAACGGTCCCAGCACAGAACTGTATAAGCGCGTTAGTAAACAAAACGAGCAAGTTAGCAACAGTTGCTAGTTTTCTCAGGAAATAGTTATTCAAAATCAGATCAATCAAAAATTGCTTCAAAAGTTTCAAATGTTCGGTTCTGGATGTCGTGATTTTATATATCGGCATAATCCGCGCTGTATGCATTCGTTTATGTGCTAAAAGTGTGCTTTTGAGACCTGTTTCGCCATCCAATGGGAGTGAATGGAGAATGAATAATGTCATTTTCTGTTGGCCAATTGCTGACCACTGGAGCCATGAAGATGACCGTGAATATTACGACTCATATCGGGGCCAGGTAGCTATACAATATTATGTTCTAACAAAGTTCAGCAGGCCTTTAACATTTGCATATTGGCAGTAATTTTTTGTACTGCCCCCAATGGTCAGCTGCCCACACTGAACCCTAAAAGGCCTTGTAAAAGGTCTATTACAGTATAATGACAGTGTGTGGAACTGCTTGCCAGGTCAGGTAGTAGCGGTAGAGCCCCTCAGGGTGCTCATGTCCAGGCTTAACGCCGTGGTGGACACTGGTTTGTAGATGAATGATGAGCCTCCGTGTACTCGGTTGCTTGTTCTTTTCATTATGTATTCGTACGTTCTTACGGTTCATGATTAGTCATACAGATTGTGGGTTATCCGTATAAATCGTGTTGAATGTTTTCCTGTTTGGTGCTGGCGTTCGGAGGAGGTCAATCCGTGGGAAGGGGAAGAAGCTGATAAAACGGGAGCCGTGTGTTCTCGGTGGCCAGCCTCCCTCATCCTGTCCTGCTCTGAGTCATTAGGACACACTGCGCACACAGTGTGTTTCTCAAAAACCAAAATATTTACCAGGGGGCTCTCCGCCCTTCCTGCGGCTTGGCTGCCCCGCTGGAGGTCTGGCCTGTTCCCTGAATCCGGCTTGGTTCTGTGTTCCCTGTGCTCCGTATAAGCTCCCTATGTTACCTGTGCTACCTGTGTTATCTGCACTCCCTATTTGCTCCCTGATTTACCTGTGTTAACTGCACTTTGTATACGCTCACTGAGTTACCTGTGTTACCTGCACTCCCTATTTACTCTGATTTACCTGTTACCTGCACTCTGTATACGCTCACTGAGTTACCTGTGCTACCTGCGTTACCTGCACTCCCTATATGCTCTATGAGTTACTTGTGCTACCTGTGTTACCTGCACTCCCTATTTACTCTGATTTACCTGTTACCTGCACTCTCTATACGCTCACTGAGTTACCTGTGCTACCTGCGTTCCCTGTGTTACCTGCACTCCCTATACGCTTTCTCACTTACCTGTGCTACCTGTGTTACCTGCTCTATTTGCTCTGAGTTACCGGTGTTACCTGCGTTTCCTGTGTTACCTGCACTCCCTATACGCTCCCTGACTTGCCTGTGTTACCTGCATTCCCTATACGCTCCCTGTGTTACCTGCGTTTTCTGTGTTAGAGACTGTAACCCCAGCCTGTTCTCCTAGCAGGGAGGGGGGTGGGGTAGAGGAACCTGTCTATGTGGATAGAAAGAGGAAAGCCTTATGTTCTCATTTTCTGTAATTGTTTTTATAAATATCTTGTGTGTATATAATGAGTCCAAGGATTTTATGTAATTTTTGATTGTCTTAAGTTTTTGATCAGTGTGAAGTGTGAGAAAGTTGTCCGCAAATAAATAACGAATTGGACCTCCTGCGCAGGTGCTGTGGCAGCTGGATATTTTTAGGCGGAGCCTGAGACAGCTTCCTGGTCACTTCTGCCTCGGGGACGCCTGCATCTTCTGCGCACTGAAGGTACGCTGGCCCCTCCGGCAATCCCCTCCCGCCATCTCACAGCACGCTGGCCCCTCCCGCCATCTCGCAGCACGCTGGCCCCTCCCGCCATCTCGCAGCACGCTGGCCCCTCCCGCCATCTCGCAGCACGCTGGCCCCTCCCGCCATCTCGCAGCACGCTGGCCCCTCCCGCCATCTCGCAGCACGCTGGCCCCTCCCGCCATCTCGCAGCACGCTGGCCCCTCCCGCCATCTCGCAGCACGCTGGCCCCTCCCGCCATCTCGCAGCACGCTGGCCCCTCCCGCCATCTCACAGCAAACCTCACACCCAGTCTCCACCTCTGACTACATAGATCATACGGTGCCAATTTCCTTTGAAATTTCACAGATGGCTCCTACTTCTGTCCATGCGCACACGCACATGCACACGCACACATGCGCACGCCCCATTTCACACTGAGGTTTGCTTTTACGCGGTGAGGGTGCAGGTTTGGCCGCCCTTCTACCTTACGATATTGCCGCTTGGCTGTGCACAGTCGTTTCTGAGCTTTCAGCCTGTCCCCCCCCCCGACCCCACAGAGCATCTTCACGCAGTTCCAGCAGAGCAGAGAGAGGGCGCTGCCCTCGGACAACCTGCGCAACGCCTTAGCCGAGACCTTCAAGGACGAGCAGCGCTTCCAGCTGGGCTTCATGGACGATGCGGCCGAGTGCTTCGTAAGTCCCGCCCCCTGCGCTCTGTGATTGGCAGGTACAGGAGGAGGCTACTCCGCCCCCTCCCGAGAGGAGATGCGCTGTGAAAAACACTCTGGCAAGGTTACGAGAGTGCCCTCTCTCTCTCCCTCCCTGCACCTCTCTCTCCTCACAGCACCTCCAAAAACAGTTCTGACACATTACATAACCCAGAGGGGGACCTCTGTCCTGCTCCAATTCATGGTAGGATATGATGAACAAAGAATAATTAACTAAAATAAATTGTAGGCTTTTCTTATTTTTTTTTGTATTTTAACCTGCCTGACATCATCACGCCAGGTGACTGTAGTCTGTTTATGGAGTTTGCTCAAACGCTTGGGAAAGGTTACGCCGGGTGCGCTCCCTCACCCCTCCACAGGACCCAAATACGGTCTCGGAAAGTTACGTAGCTCAGTGTGACCTCTGTTTCGCGCACTCTCACACGCTGTTGGTATAGCTGTGGTATCGGGGGAACCGTAATAGGAAAACCACATCCATTAGGTTCTGCTGAAGTTTCTTAGTTTCATTGCACAGCCGGCCCTACAGAGAAAATAATCTATTAGTATGCCTACAGCCTTACTGTACAAGTTTCACTCTTCTCGGGTTTGTGTTTTCCCCAAGTTTCTTCTGGTTAGACGTAGTTTTCATGCCCAGCACACTTCTATCAGTGACATATGTAGTGCATGTGTTCTCTGAGTCAGTGGCTTTTATAGTTTAGCGCACAAGCGCATCGACGTTTATGCGAGTGGCTACACTGAGCTACAGTAGTCATTTAGAAATGAGGTCACTTTATGTCGGGAAACCTCTGGCTACTGTACTTGTTTGCACAAATTGTCCTCCGTGGTCATACTGCATAATGTTTGCATGTTGTAAATTTGTCTATTTATTTAGTATATTATTTTTTCCTATCACATTATGTATTTGTATGATTGTATCAACATGGCAGTTCTCTTTCTCTCTGTGTCTCTCGTGTGTGTGTGTGTGTATAAACATACGCATCTATACAACGAGTGTTTGTAGATTGAGTTGTATGTGTTTCACATGCCATTCTCATTTGTGTGTGTGTGTGTGTGTGTGTGTGTGTGTGTGTGTGCTTGTGCTCAGAGGGTTCACAGAGTAATTAAAGCCGCTCAGTACAGACGTATAATTGTGTTGTGTTTATCACAGCGGGTTTACAGAGCTGTAGTCATTCCCACAGAGAGGGTATCATTATGGGGTGGGAGCTAAGCTCTCCTGTGACTGATTTTACTGTTCGTACTCGCGTGTAGGCACAGAGGTGGGTAATGTTCAACAGGAAGGAGGCAAGTCCAGTTCAGCCTGCCAAGTCAGTAAACGCATAAATGATTGACCCAGATCTATGTTTGCACTGTACGGTTTTCTTTTTTTAAAACATGCTTATTTATAATGCAAAACTAATCTCCATAGTTCCTGTGGTTCTAGTTCAGTAAATCTTTTTAATAAATAGTATGGATCCAGTGAACTAACAGCCAATTAAAAATACACTGAATGGCTGAGTCGTTTATTGCCGACGACAACCAAATGCAAAGCGCATTAAGAACCGTCCGTTCTGATCAACAGTGCATATTCCACGGCTCACTCTTCTCTCCTGTGCCGGCTCGGCAGTAAGTTACAGCAGTGTCAGTGGCCTCTGCTGTCTTGTAAACTGTAAAAATGAGCACAGGAGTACGTCTTGCAAAAGTTTTTGAAATTTTTATTGTTGTTTTTCATGAAGGCAAAACGTCTCTGAAACTTTTATTGTGAAGTTCAGATTCTGCAATAGATATGTTATCATCTTTAACGAGAGGTTAATGTGCCATTATGAAGTGGGGACATTTGATAATTGCTGCTCTTACAATACATTTTTTTTATGTACTATATATATATATATATATATATATATATAGACATCAGTGATTTAAAAATAATATGCTTGACCTCTTAAAAGGTATGCTGAGCTTAAAAAAGAGAGCAGTAGCATAATACAGACTAGGACAATGTAATTTGGTTCTTGCGCTCTCTCACCTCATTAACAGTATATAAGACTAGTTGGAAAAAAATTGATCAAGTAAACTAAAATGTGGACTGATGTTGTTTAATGACTTCCTGAAAGCATTACATTCTTCAAACGTCTCTCTAACCTTGTTTGATTTATATATTTCCGTTATTCTCCGTCTGCATCAGTGAGAAATCTATTTGTAGCTGGTGCATGTTATAAATTCCTTCCTATTAACCTGAGCCTGTCGGATAGATTGTCAATACAGAGTCCGAGCTATTACCTGGCAACCGTTTGCAATTCATCACCATCACAAGAAAATGATCCATAGTGTTGGTCTTGATAACGCAGTGTAACGTTTCTTTTTACTAATTTCACTAACTGCTTCTGTGTATGGCCATGTCTCTGTACAATGTTCTTGAATTAGTCGCCACATTGGATAGTCCCCATGTCCAAATACACCGTAATAGGCAGGCAAAAATAAGCCAGTACAGCGTTGCATTTTCACACCAAATCTACCTGTAGCCATATCATTGTTCATATTTTACTGTCCTTGAAGACACTGAATGTGAAATTATGAGAGAGAAATCAAGGGAACTATTCAGCAGTTAGTATTTAAAAAAATGTTTTTTTTTTTTTGAAGGAGTACATCTGTGCAGTTGATCATTCTTCTCTGGTCTGTAACTCCTGCCAGCACTCACCGTTCTATTCACGCTGTACTAGCTTTCACAACTCCTTGGCTCTTAGAGTAATAATTTACCTGTAAAAGCCTTTTTTTCAAGTTGCATGAAATGCATTTTTTTGCTTTAGTCCACAAATCCTGAATGCCTCCATACAAGTTATTGCAAAGCTGACCGGTTCATCAGAAACTTGTGTGAATATCTTGGACGTTCTTGATTGCACACACAAACTGTCTGAGCCAATCGGAAGCGTATATTTAGAGTAAAATGATGCGTTGTTAAAAAAGCCCAGCAAATGGCCAAATGCTCTCCGGCACAAACTGAAAAGACAGGTTATATTATAGGACTGTGAAGGCCTTAACGTGAGTTTTGTGTCTGCGTCTCAAAAGGAGAACATTCTGGAACGGATTCACCTCCACACTGTGCCTGACACGGAAACTGACGCCTGCACGTCAAAGTCCTGCATCACCCACCAGAAGTTCGCCATGACGCTCTACGAACAGGTATCGGAATTTAACGCCCTCATTTCCTCTCCGACCTCTCCCCTCTCCCCCTGTCCTCCACAAGAACCTTCTAGAAAGACGCCTAAAGGCGGCGATTATGCCAACCCGGTAATGCCGGGATGGGCAGGTCATGTTGCAGAGCTGTGCGCGTAATCGGTGCCCGGCTGACGGTCGTGTTTTTGCGTTCCCTCCCGCCGCAGTCTGTGTGCCGAAGCTGCGGAGCTTCCTCTGACCCTCTCCCCTTCACAGAGCTGGTGCACTACGTCTCCACCACCGCTCTCTGGTAAGCTCTGCCCACCTCTGTCGCGTGGCACTTTCCCATTGGCTGGCCGCGTTCTGTTGGAAATGTTGGAATGTTTTGTCGTGTCCTCAGAATAATTGGGGTTACCTGTACTACTGTTTGTAAAAACGAATAAATGTTTTATCTGTGTCTACAAAATACCATTTTAAGTGAGCAGAGGTGGACTGTCCAGGGGTCAGAAAGTAAAAGTACTGCCATGTGTTTCTTCCACCCATGAACTCCAGCTGATTTCACTCTTATCTTTTGAGTGTCGGAGAACGGAGGTGTCTTTTGAATTTGGGGGAAATTGCTGTGTAGTGGTGACAAATCTATTGTTTTCTCTCAGTTTTCAAAGTCACAATCGCAACAGTGAGGTCTGCCACCTCCTTTACATTTTCTGAACCCTCCACAAAGGTTGAAGTCGAAGTGCTATAAGTGGAAGACAAAGTTTTATACCTGGTGACATCATTGTTTGGGGTTGGGCTCAGTATGGTATCTTTGTAGGCCAAAGTACTATATGTGATATATTAGAAATTAAATGGGTAAGTTGTTTTTGCATGGAGTTCTCCTTTAAAATGGCGCTTTTTCCCTCTGGTTTCCCAGCCAACAGGTGGACCGTATTTTGGAAAGGAACGAGAAGCTGCGGCTCGACATGTTCGGGGAGCTTTTGCAGGCCGCAAGCACCAGCGGGGACCTCCGGAACTGTCCGGTAGGCGTCTTCCTCTCTGCCTGTCCAGAATAATCTAGGGTCCAGCTAAATGCCTAGTCTCCCATCTCATAGCAAAACCCCCCTTTCTTTATGAGTTGTTCTCCACTTTATGAGAAGTGACTCATGTGTATAACTGGAATTAAACTGAGTAATCAGACGGTGTGAGTCAGATTGACTGCGGTGAAGGTGGACGTGTTGCGTTTGGCCAGAAAGTGATCAAGTTAATTTCCCCCCACTGCTTTTCAGAAAGGCTGATGCCCGTAGGATGTGGCGTCATTAACAAACACACACACACACACACACACACACACACACACACACACACACACACACACACACACACACACACAGGAAACAGTCATTTCTGTCAGCCTGTCAGGTCAGATCCACTGTTGGCGTAACCAAATGCCGTGTTTAAAACTGAGATACACTGCAAAGCTGAGAGGGTTTTGTTTGCAGCCAAAGCGCCAGGGCGCAGTGCATTTTTAATGCGCTCACACCGTTCATGAACCCAGACGGCTGTACTGAGCTAAGGCATACACTACAGTAGTGTTGTTTTGACGCTGCCAGATCTGGTGTCATTCGAGGGTTGATCATGCACAACTTGTATAAGATCATATTACAAGCCAGGACTTGGATTATTTGCTTGTCTTTCAGGGCTTAAGTACAAGTTGAAACATGATGTAGTCGAAACATACAACCGCTTTTATTAAGCCAGTGGTATATAATCGGTATATAGCCTCACACTCAACAATAAGCCAAATGGTAAAGTTAAATAAATGACATTAAAGTACTTCAGCTTCCGACATCATGACCTTATTCTGATGAATGCATCACATGCAAATTCATGCAAATTATTTATTAATACACAGGCCAGCTCTGATAGTGCGGTTGTATTTCTGATTGTGATTTAACATGCCCTGGAAATGCAGTGGACCCAGCTTGCATGGATAGGGTCCGTATTGAGTCTAATCCTGAGCCCCTGTGTGGTGTTGGGTTATCTCATCCGATGCGGCTGTCGCTTTGTGTTTGAGGAGGCTGTAAGGAGACGCTGCCAGTCTAGCCGTGCGGCGATATAAATAGAGCCGGACTTATCCGCCAATCGCTCTGTCATCACTTTTTGGCGACGGCGGCCCTTTGCAAGCACGGGCGCTTTGTACGTAGCGCCTCTGCGCTAAATGCTATTTCCACTACGCGTGTCACCAGACACCCGCCACCAGTCCAGAACCGCTGAGGCAGCGTTTTTAAAGTAAAGCGGTAACGCACATAGGAGTGCGTTATAGCATGCTAACAGCAAATGGGCCTGTGTCCCAGTATCCCACAGTGCTCAGTATAGTGTAGCATTTGTGCTTCAACTCTCTAACATCATAAGATAATGTTTAGGGGTAGTTTTGGCATAATTTGTATAGTTTGGTTTCTATTAGTCAAATGCAGTGGGGTCCAGGTTATTAATACCGGTTTAAGAAATATAAGGGGTAATATTGTCATGGGTCATTGATATGACCATACCCAAAATGCAATGCAGCAGTAATGAGATGAAATGGGAAGTGAGCCAATCACACGCCACCTCCTGTCTTCATTGTCCTGTTGTATCTGTCTGTCTTTTTAATGGGCGATGACACCGTTTTACCAAAGATGAATCAGAACATTTCCTTTATCATCGCTTCCTTTCTTTCTTTGACATATGGTAAACTACACGTGCATATCTTAAAATATGTATTGTTATTTCCATTGTGGTTCAAGGTCAGGATTACATCCTGTGGTGTGTATTTAACGTGTATGTATTAACTTATCTATATTTGTGCAGATTTAACGTATCCCTTTGCCCTTTGTACAGGGTAATTGGCCTTAAAGGTATCCCTCCGCGCCTTCCTGCAGACTAATTTCACTTTAACGTATCCCTCCGCCTTTCTGTACAGAGTAACTGCGGGCAGAGGATCAGGATCCGGCGCGTGCTGATGAACTGCCCAGAGATAGTCACCATCGGCTTCGTGTGGGACAGCGACCAGTCTGACCTCACTGAAGACATCATCCGCTCCCTGGGGCCACATCTCAACCTGTCAGGGGTAAGGGGCCAATCACCTGCAGGGGGCGTCATTGGCCCCTGAGTCCTATGATGACCAGAGATTGCTTTTAATTGGCTTTAATTGGAGAGTGCTTTTGAGTGACTTAAGTAGACTTGATTCAGTCACCACCAATCTGTAGCACCTACCTGAACGGGGTATGGCAGCCATTTTGCACAGGTGCACAGGTAAAACCAGGGTAGTTTGTGACTCTTCAGTTTCTCCCACCCTGCTTTGAGAAATGTTCATGAATCCAAGCTTTTATTTTGTGCGATATTGAAGAAAATGTAAAACGCGCACACTGTCAAACCACTATCCATCTCACCTGGAGCCAGACAAAGGAATCCACTCACGAAGACTGGCATAAAAAACGAAATAACCTGCATAGACACCTCAGCGCTTTGAGCACATGATGATTGACGGTTCGGCCAGCTCCACCTTCTTCAGAACTGCAGAGCGTCAAGCTTTTTTGTGAATTAAAGTGTGCTGCAGATAAGCTGACATGTTGATGAAGCAGCTGTTTTCGAGCACCCAAAATAAAAAGTAAACATGCAAGCTGTGTTTTGCTGTCAGTATTTAAGCGTTTAGTTTTATTGGAGGAATTTGGAAGTCTTGGACGGTGGAGAGGGGATTTAGGTTTTTATGCAGTAGAATGCAGGTGAGACCTGTGAAGACTTGCAGAAGGCGCCTAAAATTTAAGCGAGATTAAAACATGCTTATTCAACAACTGAACGTAATCTTTGCCTGCCAGGCTGCACTGAATGATTATAGAAAACCAGTCTTATTAAAGCACTGATTACTCCTGTGAAAATCTAGGCATCGCTGGGTGTAGGAACCATAGATTGCTTACTCAAGCCCTTTACAAATGTGTTTTTTTTTAGACTACTTTTAGTAGAATGTTTGAAACTTCTTTGAACGGTGTGGGGAAAATACTGTTTTGTGGGCAGCAGTGTAGCGTAATGTTACGGGAACTAACTTGGCTTGTAACTCTGAGGTTGCAGGTTCGATTCCCAGGTGGGGCACTGCTGTTGTACCCTTCAGCAAGACGCTTGACCTGAGATGCTCTGAGCTGTATAAGTGATTACATGTAAAGGTTGTGTAAGACACTCTGGATAAGAGCCCTTTTATGAGGGGTGGTGTGTTTTCATTTGTTTGCTGTAGTTTCGTTGCCGTCGTATTTTTTGACAGGTCGACAGGCCGTTTATTTTACGTTTGCGGAACAAAGTGGTGCTTTATCCCCGGCGGTCTGTGGTTACGTAACGGCGCCGGCTGCCCGGCCGTCTCTCCCCTGCATTCCGGAAGCCTCAGCAGGTTCATATCACCTCTGGCCCTGACGGCAGCCGTGTGCGGAAGAGTGTCTGAAGCCTCTTCGTTACGTTCCCTCATGCGTGTGCAGTGTACGTGCGGTGTGACGGACTCTGAGTTAACCTGTTAGATTCAAATGTATCGTTACCTGGGTACCTAAACATACGCATTATGTGATGGTGCTGATATCTTGGCCAGGTCTCACTCAAAAGAGATCTGTAGGGACTTGAATACAATTTTATTAAATAAAAAAAGGACTAACCCAAAGAATGAGGAGCGCAACAAGGCAGAGCTTTTGAAACTTTTGGAGAACAGGACATGGTAATATTGAAGTGTCAGCGGCATTCCTCAAAGGTGTTGAGTACATAAAAACATCAGTCCCACCCTGTTCCCTGCACTCTGGCTCTCCTCGTTCTTTGTGTAAATATTCTTGTTGAATATGGTCCTGGGTGTTGAGCACCAATCTGCACGTCTTGGCTGGGCTGAGGTACATACGGCTCATTTTTTTATTGAGAAGCGAGAGAGTCCACAAAGTTGCAGCGCTGGCCGTTCCCCCCCCCCGGACCCTAAAATGTCCCAAACGCACAATGACCTTCCGTGTTGTTGTCACGTCCAGAGCATTCTCCATTTTGGTGTTTACGTGAGGCTCGTTCTGGCTGGATCTGCATCGCTGTTTTTCTGCTTCTTTTTTTTTCTTTTTTTTATTCTCCCCCTTTCTTCCTGGATTTGCATACATTCCAGTCACGGATTAGTTTAATGGAACTCTTGAGTTTCACAAAAGGCCTGATTCATTCTTCCACTCTAACATGTGATGTTGTTGGTTGTTTTAAAACAAAACAAAAAAAAA